>JABTTQ020000049.1:0-544518 GCA_016081115.2 Rehmannia glutinosa
GTTACGTATTGCTTTGCTTTCTTTTATTTTTTTCCTTTTGAGTTGATCGTGTTGGCTAGTGCTGTATGTGTTTTTTTCACTTGAAATTTTTTACTGAACTATTTGCTAATTTGGTGTTAATAATTTCAACGTGTTTTACTCTTTCTTTCTTCCTTTAGCGTTTGCGATTGAAAAACTTGTTTTGGATTTCAGATTTTGTGAATTCAATTATTTTAATGAGGTGATTATTCCATGGTTCGTTTTCTCGATGAAATTTCTCGAGGAATGCATTTGATTCTTCAAATTGTAATTATAGTTTCTTCTGTAATTTCTCACAAAATATATTACCTGGAAATTTGGGACTTTTTTATTCTTTAATTGTGAATTTTTTTAAATATTACAAGCGATTTAAAGTTGTTATTTATATGCTTTAATAGGATCATTATTTCCTTTAATTTTTTAACAGCAAGGATCATTATTTCTAGTGAGGGGTAACTTTGCATCTGAAGTTGTAGTATGTGATATCTATATACAGTTTTCTTTTATTAATTTTACTACAAAACAACAAAACTAATAATAATTACACTTATTGTTATTATTATTATCATTATCATTATCATTAATATTTATTATTAGTTTCAACTTTCAATGTTCCCCAGAGTATGAGATCTTCTAGTTCTCACACCTTAATTTGGGCAGAAATTGACTGATACAGATAATGGCTGAACATTTCTCAAGGCTATAACTAATATCTGACCTTTATTGTTGGTCTTTAGTTGATTTTAGAATTTTGTATGTTTTCCTAATGTCAGGTGTATTTTTATTTTCATTCTTAAATTTTGAACCATTTGTTTTAGCATGCAACATTAAAATGTTGATTCGATTGCTTATTAGTTAAAATTTTTGACAGATGGATGAAATTTGAGGTTCATGCATAGTTTTCTGCTGATGAATGCAGAAATTTGGACATCCGTTGCTGTAGTTTTTGTAGCAAGGAGGTTTTAAGAGAAGAAGGTGGCTGTTTTTAGATGATAACCACTGCTTGCAGCTAGTAGAGGCTGCATATACATGTTGATATCATTTTGGCTGATATTCAATCATTCTTACAATGAAAAGCCAGCACTTTACTACATATTGTATTACTTGGCGGATAAGCACAAATGTGTACATACAGCTAGTTGAAGAACACTGTTTAAACAGTGTAGAAACCTCTTTAAAGAGGTTAGGCCTCCATTGAATTAACATTGACCATCCAAATTTTGTGAATCAAAGAATGGAAAGGTGAGTCTTTTTTCCTACTATTCATCTCAATACGGCTACAATAACTTTCTTCTGGCATGATCTGTGAGCTTTACAAAGCCATTTTTTGTCCTTCCAGATATAAACTTTTGAACGAGCTTGGTGATGGAACTTGCGGTAGTGTATATAAAGCCGTAAATATTGAAACATCTGAGATTGTGAGCAATATTTATTCTTCATTCTGCTCTATTTCTGTGAAGTTTTTTACATACTGTAGAAAATGTTACACAAGAAGCCGTTTATCTTAACATATTTTATCTGTTCCAGGTTGCAGTCAAGAAAATGAAGAGGAAGTTCTACTACTGGGAGGAGTGTGAACCTAAAGAAGTAAAAGTATGAAGTCAATTCATTGTTGCTTTTCACTTAAAGCGGATAAACATGAAAATCTTGAAGGTTGCATGTGGAGGCACTTGTATATATTTTAGCTAACAGTTTTGTTCCTCGTATGTGCAGTCCCTTTCGCAGATTAAACCATCCTAATGTCATCAAGTTGTTGGAGATTGTCAGACAAAACAATGAGCTTTTCTTCATTTTTGAGTACATGGTATAGATCTGATTGCATGTACTTCTTTGCAAACTATTTTTCTGTTTATGACATGCGATTTTTATACTTTTTTATGATAGAAATTATACTTTGACAGCTTATTTATTCATTGTTGAAAATCTCATTAAACATAACTTAGAGCATACAACTGATGATCTCTTGTTCTACAGTGGTGCACACATATATTCAAATAATGTAGTTTTTAGTATCTTTTATTTTGATTTAGTTTTCATTTTTGTTCTGACAAGTTCTGCTCTTTTTTTCATTTTCCTTCCTTTCATTTGAAAATTGCATCTTTATAGACAAACATGGGGTGATAGCTGTATAAATGAACTTTTGATTGGTGACGTTTATCTAATGGTGTCTCACACTATTCTGTACACAGCAATTTGCATGCTAAATTTCTAATTGGATTTTTAATAATAAGAAAAATCTTGAATGCGAAACTAAGTATTGAGATTAAACCTAAGAAATTGTGCTAATTAAAATTGAACTGAATTAAGTATTCATCTTTGTTTGCCAGTTTTGATAGTTCTTACCTATTTATGCACTTCCTGCAGACTCCTTTAAGATTGTTAAAAGCTAATTGGAAGATTTAAACACAAAGTTAATTAAGTCCAAATTAGTTGATATACTTGAAAATGGAAAAATGACAGAATATTCCGAAATTGGATGTGGCTGGTGAAGAAATGAGGATAAAAAGTGAGAGAAAGGACAACTTGCATTTGAAGTGATTGTTATCAGTTTCTAGATCTGGGAGATTTACGTTACTGATACTTTTAAGACTTCATTTGGAAATTTACTGTAGTGATAAAAAAGACATATGGTACATCATGGCAATCATTATGAATGCTTTAGTCTGGAGAGGGAAAGGTTTGAATTTTAACATCTGTGGAAGTATTCCTTCCTTTCAGATGATCGTCTATACTATGTCAAGTACAATATTATTTTGTAGAAGCAGATATCGAAGGTTACATTCGTGAAAAATGCTATAGTATGAAAAACTGCTCCCAAATGTATTCAGGGCTTCTTTTGTATGTTAGTACTTTCTTGGCATAACATAATTAATTGGCTGTGTCTTGATCTGATTTTAAACTTGAATTAATAATGTCCCAAATGAGAATTTTTGTTACCTTCTTGAACGTGGGCTTCATTTCCAGGAACATAACTTATACCAAATAATGAAAGATCAGCAAAGATCTTTTTCAGAAGAAGAGATTCGAGCCTTGATGTCTCAGGTGCTGCAAGGACTTGCACACGTGCATAAAAACGGATATTTTCATCGGGATCTTAAACCTGGTATTGATTTATTAAGGTTTCTGCATTGTATGGATTGACATACTTTTGTGAAGGAAATAATGTTTTAGAGCTAATTCGCTGACATCTTTCTACCTCCAGAGAATTTACTGGTGACGAATAACACAATAAAGATTGCTGACTTTGGACTAGCTAGAGAATTGTCATCTACGCCTCCTTTACGGACTATGTTTCTCGCTGGTGCGACATCTTCGTCAACACTAATGTGCCTTCTCTTGTTTGTTTAATGGTTTAGATCAGTCTTAATGTAAGCCTTATACATGTTTTGCGTTTTCTGAAAGGTATCGAGCTCGGAGGTATTGTTGCAATCTGCATCTTATACCCCTGCCATTGGTATGCACAAGGCTGTTACTCACGACACTTCCTATCTTTCTATTACATGAAATTTTGAAACTGCTATGTTCTGTTTTTCTTCTTGATTGTTGGTTTATGTTCTTGGTGGGTTCTTCTGGGAACTTGGGTTTAGTGTGCCATCCTCAACAATATTTGAAATAAGTGTTACTTACTAGACTAGATAATTTTTGGTGCTCCAAGTTGTCATGGATCTGTGATTTATATGCTTCCTTAAGAAGATATTTTAGACTCTTTGTTTATTGTCTCTTTCCATTCTTTTAACTGATAACTCATCGGATCATAAATTCCTACAGATATGTGGGCAGTTGGTGCTATACTGGCTGAGCTTTTCACCTCGTGCCCAATTTTTTCCTGGGAAAGGCAAGCTCATGATCTAGTGTCTGAATATGTGTGGGTGTGTGGGTGTGTGTCCAATAACATTATTAGTTTTCGAATATTTATGTTTTTTAATTTTTCTGTATCTATGGGATTATTATATATGTGAGACACCAGTCCAGTCAAACGACTTTGTGAGTGAAGTACATGGATATGTGTTCCTTATATAACATGTGAATCTTGTTCGATGCATGAGCAGTGAAATTGATCAGTTGTACAAGATATGCTGTGTACTGGGACGGCCTGACTGGAATACCTTTCCTGAGGCTACAAACATTTCTCGATTAGTTGATATTACTTATTCAGATGTGAGATCCCTTTAACTTTGGCGTTATAGGCGATCGCTTCTTTCAGATTATTTTCTTGCATCTTTCACTGATTTGGATATCAATCTTGTTGATAGATCATGCCTGCTAATCTTTCTGATATTATTCCAAACGCAAGCTTGGAAGCAATTGACTTGATCAAGGTAACTTTAATCCCTCTGATGGTTCTTACTGGGGATTTACTTTGGCAAATGGCTGTTGTAAGTACCCTAAATATAATATATTTTCAATCATTTCAGCAACTCTGTTCCTGGGATCCATTGAAGAGGCCAACTGCAGATCAATGCTTACAGCATCCTTTTTTCCATGTAATATGCCTCACAGGTTTATATAAGCTTAGACAATTGTTGCATAGGTACTAACTTCTGCCTATGATTAGGTTTCCACATGGGTTCCTCGTCCGCCAGCAGATACACTTCAACTAAGTCTAGGTATCTCTAGTTGGTATTGGCATGCTCTCACCAATGTAGGCTTCGGTGATATATTCTTACCTTTTTGGCATGTGTAGGATCAGAACCTAATCTTGAGCTGAACCTGTGGGACTTTGGCACTTCAACAGATGATTGTTTCCTTGGCTTGACGTTGGCAGTAAAACCTAGTGCTCCAAGCTTGGGTAAAATTTGTGTTCCAGTGCTTTCTTTTCATTTATTCTGTGCTCCAAACATATAGGAGTATAAGCCCCATGTTATAATACATAACTGACATAATGAGAAAAATAACTTGTAAAATTGGTGAGAATTTTACTAAGTACCACATGCACTAATGGAGATTAGACGAAATCATAGCTGTGATATAGGTGTATCAAAACCTCATCAACAATGTAACTGCCTTTTGAATATCATATAACTAATTCAGTGTATTGGGAAAAAGAAAATAAGAAGAATCTACATGTGGTAGGAAACGTGAATTATCTGACACTATGCTTTCCAATTGCATATAATATAGCAGAAACTTTTTTCATGCCAAAATATCATTTTCCATAAAAGGTATGGGGTCTTTTCTTATGTTCAATGTGATTGTGTTGTTACAAAGTATATATTTTCAAAAGTTCGTATGAGACTTTATTACTTGTTTTCCTATTCTTTGTGGTCCAAATTTGTAGACATCTAACTCCGTATAGTTTTAGTTAAGACAATAGATTCCTACCGAGGTTCTTCCAGAAATGATATCATTTGCCATATGAGACTAATTTATCTGGATATAAAGTAACAATCAAGAGGTCATTTTCCTGGCAATTCTCTTGATTAACTCATTCAAATGCAGACACTGCCATTATTAGATTCCTATATTTGTTAATTCTTTCAGGCTGTAGAGTTAGTTGATCTTTACCTGATATTCCTGTTTCACGTTGTCATTCTACTTTCATGAATGTTTTTAGTTGTTGCCTTTCTGAATTTTTTTCATTTTTCTGATGAGCAACTTTATTACTTGTAGAGATGGCCCAGAAAAATCAAGGTGCCAAAGAGGTAAGTTTCATGTTTTCACGTACTTCTGTTTCTGTTAATAAGACTTAAGGGACCTTGGTAAAAATTTCTGTTTATGAAAGTTTGTAACCTTGTGCAGGATGTGATGATCTGCCCTGGTTTTATTGACCATTCACAACAATCAGGTAATATTTGTCTTTTGATCTGTATTAATTATTAATTATTTAGTGTCCAAGTCCTTCAGAGTTCAGCCTTTTAAGGAATTATAAATAATTATAACTATAATATAATTATAATATAATAATAATTGTAATTGTATGCTCATTGCTCACTGCTGCTTTTCAGTTTTCTGGTCGCTATTTCCCTCAAATCACCATGTAAGAACTACATCAGTGGAGCCTTCCTATCACTATCTTTCAGGTAAGTCACACATGGTTATCTGTAAGTATGATTAGCGGTGATATCGTTGCATATGTTAATTACTATAAACCAGTTGGAGTGAAGGGGGATGGATGGAGGGAATATTCGGCTGAATTGAGTTTCAAAATCTTTTTGTGCCATCTTTTTCCTCTCCATGCCATGTCTACAATGGGCTTTCAGTTTCTGATGTAGTGTACGTTATTTTTCCATTTATATTTAATTTTTGTTTTCCCCATTGTTATTCTCTATGGTGGTAAAATATCTGCTTGATTTTCTCTTATTCAATCATTTAAAGAGGTCAAGTTATGAAATTTTTCTGGCTCAAGCTTAGGCTTGCATTAAAATTTGACTCCGAGCTTTTTAATTTAGTCTAAGCTCGAGTTGAATGTAGAAATAATTTGAGCTTTGCCATTATACCATGAAGCCTATTCAAGCTCGAGGGCAACTATACAAAAACAATTTATGCTATGCTACTTGAAGTAGTGTAAATAATTAATATTGGTTATTATAATAGAATTATGTTATGTTTGTTAAAAATTTCTTGTTATAGCAGTATCATATAAAATTAAAATATAATCGTGTATTGTGAGATTTATTGAATTAAAATATAATCTAAAATTGTTTTAATATAAATTTGTTATCATCATTATCATTGTTCTTAAGAAGAATAAAGGTATTATTACTATTACGACTATGCTTATTGGTAGAATGATAGTATAATTTAAAATAAGTTAAAGAATATAAAAGTAAGATGCGAGTATTTGGGCACTTGTATTTTAGTCGAGCTCTTCACTTGAGCCGACTTGTGAAGCTCGCAAGCTGGCTTGGTTTTCTGCTCCTCCCTTCTCCCACTTCTGAACGGATAAATACCGCGCATGCACACACAAAATAGAGAAGAATGTAAAAAAAGCTGGAACATAAATATGATTATGCATACTTACTATATGTTTGTTGGAGTGCAGATAATTGAGTTTTTGATGAGCTTATTTATCATTCTTTTGCACCTTTTTTTTCTGTACCATTGCAGTTCAGTTCCAAATGCGTCAATTGGAGGTCCACAATCAGCAGCGTTTGCCATGGCATCATTTCAGTCCAATATTTTAGACGGTCCATTACTGGCGACATCCTCCCCCTTCCCGCAGGGTCATTTTCTCTGAGATATACGTGTTTTTTTGGAGTATGCTCATACGACAAGAATTTCATAGTATGCAGTTGTAGTTTATAACTTCTTCTTTGTCCATAGTCCATACAGTTATTTACTTGTAAAGAATTTCACTTTTTGCTGGTAATCCCCCAAACGGGACACTGTGTTCAGGTCAATCATTGAATACCAAAATGATGTACCTCCGCTTGCAGGATATCAAATGATGTCTTTGCTCTAGTTATTTTGAGTTTGATATTAAATGATGTAATTTTCTGGGGAAAATTTTATTCACATGATTGATATCTATCTTCTCTTTATAGTGACTCCCATTGAAGCGAATTTTCTGCATGACGAAAACACAAAGTTGAATTACTGTGTGTTTACGAATTACTGATCCAAACTATATCCACGTGGTAACTGCCAAACTTAACCATTGTTTGTTGCATTTTTGGATAGTCTATTTCCCCATTATCATAAACCAACAGAAATAACAAAATTTCCAAATAAGCATAGATATTAATATAAACTAAGTCAGAGTATAGTTGCAGCGAAATCAGAAAGAAATACAATCCGACGTCTTAATCATTCTTACTTTCCTAAGCCCAGCTATTACATCATAAAATGTTTGGAAACTCGTCCATTACAAAATAAAATTAAATTGTCTTAAATAGATCGCCAAATACAACAGAGAAACTAGTCCATAGCTTCAAGATCATCGCCGCCGTCCTCGATGCGGGTCCTCATCCCTCCGGTTGTGAAAACAGGCGGAGTGAGAGTGAGACAAAAATTCTCAGTGGGTGGGTGCGAGTGTGCGAGTGTGGCGACTGATTGCCAGCGGGAAATTAATTCATGGAAATTTATGCATGATTCGTGCATGTGTCATTATCATACATTTAATAATTAAAGTAATTTACGAATTTAAGTAAGTTGGAACTGGCCGAGATAGCAAATAATCAAACAGAAGTGGTTACGCACAAAGATGTGACGCGTCAACCAATATTAGTTCAAAGTGGTTGCGACGAAAATGTGACGCCTACCGACTAAATTTCTTTATACAAATGGGAGACGTGTCGATCAAACATCGGCTCCTTGACGGATCACCTTAATCCTCTAATGGATAGGGCCGAGCCGATGATCCCAAAAGGCACGACGCCCTGCAGTGGGGCCGCCTAAGCCGGAGATCGTCATAATCATGATTATACCCATTCTACCACCAATCGCCCATCGACTCTCCTATCCGACTCGAGGTTGGGATTTGAACGATGGAGGCCGCATTTTAATGCAGTAAGAGCTAACCCATCTCATATGCGACTTATCCATTCCACAAATACATTCACAAGTTATCTCAAATAAGTGATTTATAACAAGTAAGATAGAAAAACCAGAGTGATCTTAGTCACACCGTGTCCTATTGAGTTAGCTAAGTTCAAATTTGCGGTCTAGTTATCGGGTGGATAATCTAGCCGAAAAACGATATTTGGTTCGATATATATATAAGTCGTATTGAAATATTACATATTACTCGGGCGAGGAAGTCGCCCCTATTGTTGGTGTATTTATTCGGGAAAAAAAAGCCTGGATTAATAACTGGATAATAATTAAAATATAACTTTCGTTGAATAATTATAAAAACTAGTGTTACACCCATGCCACGCACGGTGAGTGTTATATTGGGCCTTTGTAATGGATTTTGTTGAACAATAAAGAGTTTGTTGTGTCAACCATTGGATTTATGTTAAAAAAGTAATATTAATAAAATATAAACATGTAAACTAAAATTCATACAAACTATTAAAATTAAAGCACTAAATAAAAAATTACAAATTTTGAAAGACTTCTTTGTACACAACATTCATTGTTTGCTTGTTGTTTGATTCTTCGTCACCACAAACTAATATTTTTAAACCCTTGCAATTGGTGACTCCGGGAAACAAAGAACATATAATTGGTCATAGTTGAACATCGGATTCCGCAAAAACAGCCGACATTGAAGAGAGATTGGCCTTCGACTCTCATTTATAATCATTGCATACGATACAATAAGAGGGCGCTTCGTTGAAACTTGAATGGAATCCCGAGGTCCGATGGTGTCAATGTCATTCGTGGAATCAACACCTTATGACCTGCATTTGTTCCGGTGAGAATTTTAGCTTCGAGTACATGTTTGGCGAGTCTTGTAATAACCAATCTAATGTCGTTACATAGTCCAATGGAATGGTCCATGTTCCTCAAGAACATAACCGTCTGCACGGCCTTCAAATGCAATTCATGATTAGGAACACCATAACATCTTATCCCGCTCAAAAATTATGGTGTGTGCAGATCGTGCAAGAAGTCAACATTAGCATCGGATTTGCACGTGCTATCGGAGCTCAAATACGTCTGGCCCTCGTAAGAATTTAAAGACGTCATATACTGATTTATGGACTCAATAACATCAAGGGTCGGTGCCAGTATAGCCCTTTCTTTCAAGTAAGTCGGATCATCGACGACGTCTCTAAACATCGGATAAATACTTTCAACAATAGTTGCACTTGAATCACCGTAAGATTGTAAAGACGATATCTTGGGTATATCAATAGTTGCACAACCATCATTCGATCCTCCGATTGTTCCGTCTCCAATGCTTGCAATCCATTCAGAAAATTGCACCAAATCTGCATAATCATCGGTTCCACCTAAGCTTTGAAGGCGCATGTTCTTAGTCAGTTTTAAAACTGTGCAATCCTTCCACCAATACGATGAATTAATTGTTGCATTTACAATGTCCTGCCGACTTCCTTAGGTATAACAGCAAGATCCGTCAAGTCTCCACCAAACACAACAGTTTTCCTCCAAACACTATATTTTCCTTCAACGGGTTGTCTATTTTTAAAAGAGCTCTTAAAGTTTCATCAAGTGCTTCAAAACTTGTGAATCATCGGTGCTTCGTCCCGCATTATAAGCTTAGAACGAATAATCAACTCAGTTTAGCGGACTCTCCGATTGATATTGCATGTTGAGTCTTGATTTGGGTTTAAGGGAATAACAAATCGCGAATGCGCAGTCCTGCCACCTGACAACAAAAGAGATGTTATGCGCTCGATGCAACGTTTAGTACAATTTCTCCTTTTGATATCAACGCCGAAGATAAAGCCCTCCACAAAAATGTCTTGCATGTACCTCCATATCCGTAGACAAAGAACATGCCACCCTTATCGTATGCCACTACATGCATTATTTTGAAAAGCGAGACGTTGTTCATCGCTTAGCTTGGCAAGCGATTTCGGTGCTCAACCAATAGACCTTACGATCGTGAGCGCAACTCGTCGATATATCATCTGTTTTGGTGGTTTTCAAGATTGTCAACATCAGGAAATGGCATCGAATCAAAATTGCGTAGACTCTTACCACGACTCCTTAACGCTTTTTCAATTTCCACTAAGGCAAGATTCTTGATTTGGTTCTCACTCAATACCAGATCTGCAGAAGAAGAAGAAAAATAATAAATTTCATAAAAAAATGATTAAATTTCATAAAAAGAGGAGTATCACTGAAATTTATAAACAATGAAAAATCGCCAAAAACAAATGACGTAAGATATAAAATAGAATATATCAATACCTTGATATTTAGAAGTCTTCTTCGATTATATAAAATATCATCCAAAAGCAACTCCCAACACTTCTCCCACACCCTCCGCTCGCTCAAAGAATCCAATGACAACAATGACAAAAGACTTCTTAGGGTCTCAGCAAATGCCCAGTGACTCGCTTTAATGATGGCGTCAATATATTCTCTATCGTCTTCTAACAGACCAAGAGAGTAGCAAGCTTCGCGATAGGAAGAGTGTTGAACACCGTTGACCTTCTTGTAGTCGTCGTGACACGTAGCCCCTCGGACCACGTTAATGAGACACCTCAAATAGTACATATCCCCACAACCAGGAGGGACATAAAAAACACGCCCTATTGATTTTCCAATCTTCCTCGACACCCACTTTCTAAGATCTGCTTTCCAAACGAATTTAGTTGGAGCTTCAGCGTAAGTCAACTCCCTAGCTTGAGGATATATTTTATTGGCTTCAATCCAAGCTAAAAGCATGCTTTCTTTGACCGAATCTTTCTTCAGAACATCATCTATTCTTTCTGAATCAGAGAAAATAACACTCTGCTCAACCGGAGGGTATTTATATTTGATTTCAAAACCAAGTAAGCTCCATGCTGCCTCACACGACAAAATGTATCTACAATCGTAAAACATACTAACTTCATCAACAATTTTTCCGGATTCTTCATCATTGCTGTTCGTATAAAAAGATGCAGTAACCCGATCATGTCCTTTATTCACATACTTGAACAAATATTTTATGGATCTGGACTGGTTACACCACTCTACATTAATGTGCGCTCCGTACTTCAGCAGCAACTGACGATTATGCGGCACAACATATTTGTTATCCAAAGGAACATCATTTTTTCTCCACAATTCTGCCATTATTTCTTCGTCTATAACATGGATACCCTTCTTCATCAATAGTAGTTGCATCCACAAACCTTTTTGGAAAATGCTTAGTGCAGCGTCCCTCAGCCATACAAGGAGAGCTTTTTCTAACATCTCCACATGGACCATGAATCATGTGGTCTCGCACCACAACATAATAATACGGATCAACGCCCTCATCAGGTATTTCTGCCGATATAATCCGATCTATATCATTTGCAGTTGGATACTTGTCTTCTTTAGATAGAAAAAGCAATATGTGTGCATGAGGCAAACCACGCTTCTGAAATTCTATCGTGTATATAACTGCAACGTCAAAATGAAGAAAAAATTAAGTGAAAAGTAAGAAACCAAAATAAAATATCACATAGAAATAAAATAGTTGAGAAGAATTATAACCTGCTATCACATTGCCAAACATTTTTTTTTCTGTCGAAGATCTTTTATCAAACAATCCAATTTTGATTTGAAGATTCTCGCAGACAATGTCGGGTCGGTCCTCGGGAGTAAGATTCTTCTTATTAAGAAATCAAACAATCTTCGCCACTTGATTGCAAGTGAATGTTATAAACACATCCGGATAGCCCGCCCACCGACATATAGCCATTGCAGATCTTGATAGTTCAGATCATATATCGAGCGCCTCCACCGAAAGTGGATGGTAATATGATCCGCTTTTCCATGGCTACTTGGATCTATATCTCCATTCAACAAAGCATCCGTTAGACCCTTATATATATCACATCGCAACTTATTTTGGTTCACCTAATATACTTCAAGCGGGCCGACTAGACCATCATATAAGCATCGACAACAAATTATTGAAATAATCTTCGTGATGACAAAATAGTAGAAGCATCTTGTTCCCTCGTCGTGCAAACTGTAGCGAAAAATTCTCTAACACTTGTCGCTTTTTCTTTCTCACGATTAATTTTCTTGATATTCGAAAATGGTATGTCTTCTCCGAAACCGTCTTCACCAAAAAGCTAACAATAGGATCTTTGAAAAGCTAAGTAGGATGCATTCAATTCGTTGATATGTTTCAGAACTCTAGATTTAGTTTCAACTATAATATCCCGATCTCCTAAAGCCTGAACAAAATCTCCAACAATAAGTGCACAACTTCTGAACTCATAGGCATATTGTATCTCCGAGCATCCGAACTTCGCTTTCCGATTAGACACAATCTCACGTTAGAATCAACATGTTGTCTAATCTTCTCTTTGGCCATTCTAAAGGTCTTGACTAAAACGTTATTCTCATCCAGCATTCTCTTGAGGTCACTCACGATAACTTCGTGCAAATTATTATTTTCACTTCCTTGCCTAAAAATTAAAACATATATAAAAAAATATCGATGATGTATGTAAAGAAATATCAATTAATAAATAATTTAATTAAATGCTCAATACATCGATCAATTTAATCCGTTTGATATTTCATTTTCTATATCATATATATACATTTGTGCGAATTTTGGTGTTGAACCATCTGGACGGCAATAAACTTCCAATCGATGATAATTTTGTCCATGCATTCGAAAGACCAGGAGGACCACAACCATGTTTATATCCTTGTCTATCTTGCCTCCCATAGAAGTAAAACAACATATTGTTGTATGATCTTATGTTGTCTTGAAAGAGCTTAGATTTATTTCCATCTCCGAATAATAAATCTTGAAGCACATTAGGCGGTTGTTTAACGGGAGGTAGTTCAATAATGCCATTGCCGCAACACAACGAATATCGAGGCTTGTTTTTTGGAGAATGGGAGAGCCTCTCTTCGTACCAAAACAAAGCTCCACAAAATTCACATTTGTATGTTGGATCACCCATATCCCAATAATCTAAAAAATATAACATAAACTTTGTTAAAAACTTATATAAAAACATTAATTGAATAACATAGATACCAATAATCAAGAGAAAACACACAAACCATTTGCAGAGAAGGTAACTGTCTCTTCCACTTCAACATGACCCGCATTAGTAAAACTATTTATGCCAATAGAAGTGTCATTTGCTCCGGCAACAGTTACAGTTGACTCATTTGTTGTGAGATCAATAATTGTTTCAGAATTTGAGTTCCTCGTAGAAGATGTCCCAAATGCTTGATCTTTGATTACTGTTCGATTTTCACCATTACTTCCATAGTGTGTTCCCATGCTTTAAAATCGAATGGATGACATTGGAAAAAAAAGTTAGACATAAACATAAGCATCTTTAGTAGTTTAATTCATTTAGAAAACATTAAAAACTTCAGCAATAATAATAATATACCGTTTGTAATGTCACTGAGGGGGATGCTTGATAGTGAGTAGATATTTCTGCTCGATGAACCCTCTATATTAAATCGCCAGAAACTCTTGAAAAAGGCTTTTGCGGTTTTTCGTGATTTTCTTGAAAAAATTATTAGAATGTAAAACAAATCAAAATAATGATTACCTACAAAAATAATTACAATCTGTATTTAATTGAGAGCATAAATAATTGTTTTCATCAAAAGTATATGAACATTTAACAAAGTTAATATATTAATAAAATTACCAGATGTAATGAAACCAAGCGGGGTGCTGGACAATGAATACACTTTTTCTCTTGATGAGCCGTTCAATTCAAATCTCGCAGACAATTTTGGAGATATACTTTGATTTTCAAAAAATAAGAAAAATTAAGAAATGAACATGCGATGTTAATAAATAATTTTTTTATATATAAGATTAGTAATAAAATTATTTTTTGCCTACTATCATGACATTACTGGCATCAATACGTAAAATGATAGTACTTTAAATTTTAATGCAATTTAGAATCTATACTATATAAAAACCAAAAATAAATTTTCTAAACTAATTTTTTTATAATGGATGATTTTGTATACTAAAATATTACATTTATTTTATTTTAGATTTTGTGAAAATACATTATTTTTATGTACAATATAAATCTATATATACATAAAAAGTCATATTTAATTTATAAAATACGTAATTTACTCCAAAATTTTATACAATAATAATTAAATATTTTATAGATTGAAATGTACAAATACAGTTACATCTATAAAATAATTATTTATCTATTTATTTAAAAATATTCATTATTAATCAAATTATAATTTCTTAATTTAATAATGATTAAGTCATCAATTTCTCGAAAATATATTTTATTATATTTAAATGTATACCTATATCTATATATAAAAGAATACGTATTTTATACATTTTAATCTATATATACATACCAACTAATATTTAATTTTAAATACGTAATTTAAAGAAAAATATGGATTTCATCATTTATATATAATGTTTATATATATATATATTATTAAATATAATAATAATTGTACTTTTAGTGGATATATATATAAATATAGATATCTTATTAATAAAAATAAAAAAAACATTTATAATCGTAGTATGTATAAAAATTAGTAATTTAACACGAATATATTTAAATATTTAAATTTATTATAATTGTAAGAATTAGTAATTAACAATTTATTTTATCTTATATATAGAATCATCTAAAAATTATTAACAAATGTTTAGTTAATCTAATTTACTTAATTAAAACTATGTAACACAAATCTAATTAACACAAGTAAATTATTAAAACTATGTAATAAATTATTGTTTTATAGAGAAGGCCCATTACATATATTAATCATCCAACAATACACGTGGCCCATTACATAACACTTATTGGCCCAATCTTATCAGCAAACAAAAAAAATATTCAGAGAAAATACGTGTCCAAATCGTGTGTTGAATGAATTGAGTGCACACGATTTCGACACATGTGACGGATGTGTGGTGTAGATTAATTCTGATACAACCAAGGCTAAATATGTCATTTCGTAAATTTGGGCATCAGTTATGCCCTCCCCCCCAATCCGATCCTCAAACCATTTCTCTCATTCTCTCATTTCTATCTAATTTGCCTCTCTCTCTCTCTCTCTCTCTCTCTCTCTCTCTCTCACAAATTGCTTCCATTTTCTTCTCTAAAAACCCTAAGAAAAGCCCTAACACCACCTCACACCACCTCACCCCCTATCCGAATCGGTCCATATCTCTCATTCTCTCATTCTATCATTCTCTCGACTCTGGGTCTCACTCTCGAAAATGGATACCATTTTTCGGTCAAAACCCTAAGATAATGTTCTGGGTTTTCTCCTACCCAGAAAAAATGGTTTTTTTTTGAGTTGTGTAACTCTATGTTGTAATATATTTTAAAAGTTCTGAGCAAATGACTCCTTCATTTCCCTGTTTTTTAGGCTTTTCTTCAACCAAATTTCTTTTTTCCTCAAAAAGTCCCGAAAATAATATTTTCCTTGTTATTTGTGTTTAATAAAAAGGGTTTGTAAACCTAATTTCTTGCTTATTCTACTGATTTCATATTTTTTAGTTTAATTTTTTTTTTTTGATTTCGACATTTTTTGGTCTTGTCACCAATTTATGGTGATGGAGTAGAATCTAATGTCGAACGTATATTTAAAATAAAAAAAATTAAAAAATCATATAGATCTGGTATTTAATAATAGCAACATTTTTTTTAATCTGGGTTTTCACTAGCTTTCAAACCGATTAGGCTGTATGCAGTGCTCAGTGATGATTTTCCATATCTGGTTTGTGCCGAAAAAACATTATTTGATATTCTATAACTAAAAATATTAATTTTTTTTCAAGATTCGAGTCCGTTTTTTCAGATCTGAAACACAAAACGTGCGGATCTGAACATTTTACGAAAAGACAAGTTTCATTCTGATTTTTTTTTATTTTCTTTTTGAATATTTATATTCTGTAAATAATTTTTTAATATTATAGGTTAATAAATCCCAAAATTGTCCAGATCGAGAAGATTATACTCTGAAAATAAGGTAAAATATTAAGATATTTTATTTAATTTCATTTTTAAATTTTCATATGTGTATAGACTTTTGAAATGTTTAAAAGAAGGTAAATATTTTTGTTAATAATTTAGTTTGTTATTTATATTGAGCGATGTTTTTTTAATTGCACGGGTTGTTGGATAATGATCGTTGTATGTTGTATGGAAAAAGGTTCTGACAACAGAAGAGCTGAAAAAGATAAGTAGTATCCCATTTGTAATTTTGTTTTAAATTTTTTATTGTTTAACTTTCTAATGAGAAAAGATAAGTAGTATGCTAATATACAATATGAACAAATAATTAGTTTTAATTAATTGATAAATTTGTGGCTATTTTTTTAACTGTTAGTCAAAGAAAAGATGTATATGTGATAGTTCCATTGTTTGATGTTTAATACAAATAATTTCATTAACTTTTTATATTATTGTTTGTTAAACTGATCCATCAATACAAATAGCATAAGAATAGTTGTTTTTGTGGTTTTATCAATTGAGTGATGTTACAGCTTATTTAATATGATTGCATATGTGAACCTGCATTATGTAATGCGATTGATAAAAAACATTTCTCAGGTTATGGTTGTGCAAACTTGCAAGGATAACTGAAAGCACATTTGGGAGCAAGTGTTAAAAAAGATAAGTTCATGGTACATTTTTGACATTTTTTTTTAAATACAGATTAGTATGTTTAGTTAATGTATTTTTATTTATTTCAGGCACTGCTGAACTTAAATACTATAATACATGAGCATTGTGACAAATCCAGAAACAGATAAGTACTGAAAACCACTAACTCCTACTTTACATTATATGTCCTATTTTTTAAAAAATTGAAAATACCGTTTCATGTATTTTCATTCCTCCTTCGTTTTTTCCCCAAAACCGTATGTCCTTTGAGCTGCCTCATGTTCTGTAGTTTAATCTAGTTTTCTTATTGCCTTAGCCTGTCTGTGTTTTTGGTGGTGTTCGGTTTGAAGATTTTTTGAAATGAAAATGAACATCATGCCATCTATATATACTGATCCTAAAACTGACTCCTTTTTTTTTTTTTATAAAGATACAGCTTGAGATAGAAAATCTTTTAAATTTTTTGATGATTTTGTTTTATTCTTTTACCATATATTGAAAATCACATATAATCAATTAAATACATTTATAATGTAAATGGAAATAAAATATCTTGTTGCCATGTACGATGGCGAATTTATTGCTCTGCATTTCTTTATCTTATGTTGAAATTATGAATGATTTTTTTTAACTGCAATCATAATTGTCTTGTTAGATTTAGATTTACATTCATGATTTTTGTGGGTATTTTTATTATTCTGGTGCTGTGTATATTGTATTTGGTATTTGATATAGAAAATTAACTGTAGTGAAGACTCTAAGCTAACAAAGCCTCTTGACCCTACACCTTGAGTGTAGTGGAATCCTGATGGTGCTTGGTCTTCACTAAGCAAATTTTGTATGATTGTTTTTTAGAAGTACCTACTTGTTTGTATCATTTTATGTCAATCAAGATGCACATGTAATTCAGTTTACTTTCGACAAACACTGTTTCAGCAATATAAAAAGATTCATTTAAAAGTAATATATAGTATTATTGCAAAATTGAAAAAACAAACTTGAATTAAGTAATCCCATTAAGCAAACAACCAAAACTAAAACCTAAACTACTAAAATTTTTCAAAGGAATATTAAAACCAAACAAAATTCAAAAGTTAATAAAAAACACTAAAAACCAATTAGCTTCATGCTAAGCCCAAAAAATCCTTCCAAATTTTCTATTCTTCTTTTTCGTTCTCTTGCTTGATAATGCTCTTCAGCTTTTTGCAATTGCTTGACGATGAGAATTCCTCTAGCAAGGAACGCTTAGTACCAGAAGCTTCGTTTCCTTTGCTTGTTTTTTTAACACTTTTATTTGGGGTGTTAACCTCATCTTCTGAAGAATTATCCTATAAAAAATTATTAAACTTAATTAATTAATATAATAAATACAATAAAGTCATTCTGTAACTTTATAAATCAAATTTCATATACATTGATATTTATAAATTTAAATTAAAAATTAAATACCTTCAATTGTGCTGAATCATCTGCTTGCAGTTTCGAAAAGAAATCTGACTCCTACAAAAACAGATTTAGTTTAGTGTAATCTCATAAATTACAAATACCCTCAAGGCAATTTTCTATTTACCTGACTCTCAAAAACAGAACATCCATATTTCGAGATTAAGGCAGGATCATCTGTCAGTTTCACAACTGCGAATGCCCCTGTGTAGTTTCGAAGTTGCTCTGATTTAATTTGCACTTTGAACAGTATTTTTTTCTCAAGTATGGAGCAGATTTCCTCAGGGATTTCATCTGTGTTTTGTTTCTAAAAAAAACAATCATAAAAATATTTGATTAATGTAGATGATAAATTTAAATAATTAATAAATTATAACCTAAAGTACCAAAAATTGTTAAACAATTTTTTTTACCTCCATGCACTCCTCCTCAAAACGGTGCACGATTTTCCTATAAGAGTTTCCCAATCCCTATCCCAACACAGAAGAGACGAACATGCGGTCTCATCCACTGTTTGGAATTGGATTGTTTACCTAAAAATTCCAGTTTTATGGTGGCTGTCACATTTGGCACAATACAACTGTTCCCTGCTTCTTCTAATTTCTTCAGGCACCTTACTGCACGAAAGATACCACCACTCTCCTATAAAAGACACAATCTTTGCACAAACCCAGAAACTTTCGGCCTATAATTTAAAATATGTTAAAAATTGAATAGAAAAACAACAAATATAAGATTAATAAAATAATTTTTATAATCTGAAAATTTGCAACCTCTCCCTTGTGTACAATTGATCCAAAGTTCTAAATGAAGAATTTTCAAACTCTAAATCCTCTACTATTGTGCGAGCAGCGCTGTCACATAGCTTATCGACCTTGTTTGGGTGCTTGTTTCAAGCAACCTAAAAAAATACAAATTGTTATAAGGAAATAAACACAAATTTTCACGAAAAATAGAAAAAAATAAGAACAAAAATTATTACCTCTGTTTAAACTCACTTATTTCCTCAAAATTTGCATCAACAATCATTTTTGTTACATGAAAGGAATTTGTCACCTTTACCTGATCTGAAAAATCCAAATTTACTGTTAAGATAAGAAAGATAAAAAAATCACATTTATTTTTAATAATTTTTAATTATATACAGTTGTCAAAATTATTACCTCTAGAAACCTTGGTCGGGCACATTTGAAGTATAATTACTATGGGTTCTAAACCTTGAGTCTCTAGATGTTTGAGGATCAAATCAACATAATCTTCCCATAATGTGCAGCTTACACGGTTATTGCTGCAAAATAAAATTATCCAAATTATAATTTCAATATTTAGATGTTAAAAGTTTTGCAACAATTTTTAAATTTAAATTACTCCAAATCTTCTAGCGTAAGCTCGATAAATTTGGTCATCTTTCCTCCAAATTCTTTGTTCTAAGTTGACTGCATAGATACAACCCTTCCAATGACATCTGATATTTTTTTGCCAAATCAGTTTATGAAATACAAAATTATGTAATAATTACATGTCAACTGTAAAATAATAAATTTTAAAAAATCATACCAAATAGCAATGTCTCATCAACAGTTGAGGCATTTGACAATTCAGAGAAATTCTTAAAATTAAACATGAAACGAGGGAATGAATTATCAAACATTTTGAAAATATTAGTTCTTCCATGAAAAATATTTTGTGCTTTGTTGTTGTTGCTTTGTGCTTGTCCGTCTAGTTAGCCACAATGAATTCACGTATTGCGTAAACAGTTTATTCTTTCAATATTTTCTTGAATTGATAAATCTGAAAACGATTTAACTGTCCCTTGATACGATCTCCCTACACAATTTAAATTATATGAATAAATATTGAATTATAAAATCATAAATCAATTGCATGTATAGATTACCTGAATATCGTGGATGACACATTCTAAACTTTGTATTTGGGTCTTATCATTGTATGCGGGCTTTTCATACAACCGAACCAAACACAGCTTCACCATCCATTGAGTTTTGGTCATGTTTAAATCACGAATAAGAGTAATCATGGGTGCCATTAATATTGAAAGGTTTTTGATAGTATCTCACAAAAAGTTTTTTTCAAGTTCTCGGATTTATAAGGATGACTTTTGAATGCGTATAATGAATATTGAAACTGAACCACATATTTATAGGTGAGCAATGACATTAATTATGGAAAAATTGGATTTTTATCGAAAAATAATAAATCTAAATTTTCTATTTTATTATAGCAAGTTTTCTTATCAAATTGATTAAATTACAATTTAGTTATTTTTCGAATTGTAAATTCTATTCGAATGTGCGTCGACATTAGCGGAAAAAAAATTGTAAATGAAAAGTCAATGATTATTGTTACAAATCTTTTCTTGTTTAAATTTATTTCTTGTCCAACAATTCAGAAGATTTTATTCTTTTAATTATGGTACTTTTGTTACTGTAATCGCAAAATATATTGGAATGTTAATTAGATTATCAATTAGCAATTACCAATTTAATTTTGTTGCCTTACTTATTTTGCTTGCGCCACAATTAAACAGATTGCCACAATTAATCAGATTTAAAATTTATGCCTTTAATAATATTTATTTTGCTTGCGCCACAATCAAAAGATTTTGATTGCAATTACCATCTATAGTAAACATTAAATTTCTGCAATCAAAAAATAAAGAAAGTAAACACGTTTTTTATATAGAAACTTTACATTGTTACCTTGATTACCGTAGTAAAGGAATAAATAAGGAAGGTTAAAAACTCAATTTTGCTGCAACAATCAACGGCGATATTTATATTTATAATTGATCATACCATAATTACAAAAATCTGACTCATAAAGTTGCTACAGCCAAAAATTAAAACGCTTTTTTTTTATTTTACCAAAGGAAACATTTTACACATATTTAGAAAGAGCATTTGAGCGGGAAAAAAATTTAGTAAAAGATTTATATATATATAAGTAAAAGCTTTGTTTATATATATATAGATAGATAGATTATATCTTAATATAATATAAGAGAGGTATTTTCTTAGTGATTTTATTTTAAAAAATATTCTTTTACTAAGAGAGGTATTTTCTTATCGGATTTTAAAACTTCAATAAGTTTTGATCCCGTATTCGAAAAGAGGCGGTCAGTTCCTAAATTTTCCAAAGATTCCAAAGGGTTATATTTTCAGACTCTTGGGGTCAGATTTTCTAAAATTGAAGATTAGTCTTTAATTTTCTAAAAACTACGTTTTCCGACCTGATATTTTAAAAATAGGTATCTCTTAAACCGGGAGGGGTTTTAATGTGATTCATAGCTTAAAATTTTACTTAGGACAGTATTATTTTGAGGTAAAAATAGTTCTGAAAATTTCGTAGGTTACCCCATTCTCATAATTTATATTTTTGGCCCAAAAGTGATTTTGTTGTTAAGGATTCGTTTCAAGTCCGATTTTTATGAAATTTGAACTAAGGGTCCAAAATGTTATTATAATAAGTAAGTAAAATTTTTGGGGCACAGTGGCTGTCCTATTTTAAAGAATTACAGTGTGGTCCCTTAAGTTCTTAAAATTATCATTTTAGTGTCAAGTTAGTCTTTTATTGCATTTACTCTACCCGAAGGGTCTCCAAATTTTTGAGTCACTTAATATATGATATTTACAGTGTTTTAAGGTCCAATGTTTTGAATATTCAAGGAGGTCCTTCGCAGTTTTATTATTTACGTTTTGGCCTTATATTTTACAATAATTGCAAAAATAGTCAAGTTCGGATTTTCTCTACTAAATCACAAGTCCATAATTGTTGTGATAATCCATCAATTGTGTAGACTTTTTATGTGGACTTTAGCATCAATTATATGGACTTTAGCATATGTACTTTTCACATGTCAATAGTAGTGAGAAAATTGCCAAAATCATGTGTGATTAAATAGTTGTCAAATTTTGCCTATAAATTGTTGAAGTTCAATTCAATAAAAACACCCCGAAATACATTTATATCTCTTCTACTTTTGCTTATTGTTCTAATTTACATCTTTCTCAATATAAATTTGTAATATCATAATACAAAATAGAAATAATTTATAACACGTTATCAAAGACGATTAAGAAAAAGTTTGTATGTTTCAAGTTTTAATTTATTTGTACTAATTTATTTTATTTCTTTTGTAGAAAAATGACCGGTATCGAAAAGCAAAAATTCCAGATCCTTGATACTACTGACGATAATTATTTATCATGATATCTGGATGTTAAATTGCACTTTCAGGGTCAAGATCTGGCTAAAACATTAAAGCAAGTGAAAATCGAAGAGGCCCAATATAAAAGATGAGGAAAATACAATGATATTTATACGCCATCATCTATCGATGATTTAAAAATGAATATATACAAATTGAAAGACCTTCTGAACTCTGTCAAAAGCTAAAAGATAGATTTGATCACACAAGAATCGTGATATATTCCGCGAGCACAATATGATTGTCAACAAATCGAGGTTGCATGACTTCAAGTCCGTGGCCGACTATACTTCGACATTATTCAAAATTGAGCCTTGGCTCTTTGGGGGACAAAATTACATGAATATGATAAATTAGAGAAAACATTCTCCACTATGCATAAATCGAATATTGTGCTCCAACAATAATATAGACAACGACAATTTAAGACATATTCTGAATTAATTTTGGTTCTTCTCACGGCTGAGAAAACAAATGAATTGTTGTTGAGAAATCACAATTTGTGACCTTCTCAGGTCTAATGCGATCTGGTCAAGCACATGATAACTCCGAAGAGGAGGGGCCGATTTAGAGGTTGTGAGTATAAACCCGGGCATGGTGGCCGCAGGGTCGTTTGTGGTGGTCCATATCAAAATACTCGGAGGTATGACCGTGGCGGTCGTAATTACTATAATCAAGATCATTATTATTATTCCGACCCAAAATGATTATATGGTCAAACGTGTGGTATCAAAATCGGTCAAATCGTGATAAAGGAAAAATGCCTATGGAAAGAAATGGCGGTAATCTTTGTAACATATGTGGTATGACAGACATTGAGCCAAAACATGTCAAACTTCCCAACACCCGGTAAATCTATACCAGGGAATCAAAGAAAAATAAAGGCGAGAGTGTTCAAACACATGCCATTGAAGCGAGAGAGCCACTTACTACTAATTAAGGCTACACGTCCGAAATTATACACGATCAAAATCTTGTCAGGACTAGAAATCACTAATAAAATAGATTTTCTTGAGGATCATGAAGCACAAGGTGCCAAAATGGATAAAATAAAACTAGATTCAATTATTGTATTCTATTTCTCTCGGATGGTATATTCCGAGATTAAGTTTATTGTACCCATGTTTGTACCTTTTTTGGGAGGATATATTCGCGGTTTTAAGTTCTTAATGTGAAATAATAAATCTATTTGTGTCTAATATTTCAATCATAAAACATTAGTAAATTTCTACCAAATCATTCAAAATATTTATATTCAAATTTTTCTCCTCCAACGGCTATATTAAACGACTATGAACTCGTAACTTTTATCTATAAATTTACCAAATATTTCATTCAACAAATTCACACATATTTTCTCATCCTTCTAAAACTTCACATATCTTTCATTCCAAAAAATAGTTAACTTAATTGTAGTATTTCTCATTACAATGGTCTTCATTTACACTATCTCGCTTTTTGTTGGAGAATATCCTCCAACATATTTTTGTCTTATGATTGAGCTTCTTATCTTCACAATCCTTCTTACATTAGCCGTAACAATTTATTTTAGCACGTTGTAATAATTAGATGATTATGTACGTCTATGTTGTCGAATAAAATCGTTTATATTTAAACCTTTGTTGTGCATTGATGTTGTTATTTAGTTGTTTTACATTTTAATGAAATAATTTTTGATAATCATATAATATTAATGTAAAAATAATTATATCGGTACACATGGAAAACAAGAGAAAAGAGAATATTGTCTACTTAATAGTGCAACAACACACTCAATATTAACAAATAAAGTATATTTCTCGAGTGTGAAATTGTGTAAGACACAAGTTACAACTATATTTGGTCCGGTTGAGATTATTGATGGCTCTGGAAATGCAACGGTGGTGTTGCATAATGGTACAATCTTGCATATTGAAAATGCATTATTATCTAATAGATCAAAAAGAAATCTATTGAGTTTTAAGGATGTACGTGATAATAGCTATCACTTGAAGACACTATATGAACATAATAAAGAGTAATACATGTATCACATCCTATAAAATGAAAAAAAGGATTATCCATGAGAAATTTGAAGCAACAGCTTCTGGATTGTATTGTGTCCAAATTAAAACTTTTGAATCCTACGCCACCATGTCTTGGAAGCTGGTGAATTCTGATATATTTGGGTTATGACATGATCGCCTAGGACGCCTAGGAACAACTAGGATGCGTAGGATTATTGAACACACTAATGGACATCCATTAAAAAGCACGGAGATGCTAATGTCCAAAGATTATTTCTGTGAATCGTGTTCACAAGGAAAATTTATTACTAAACCTTTTGTGGAAAAGGTTGGTTTTGAATCACCATCATTTTTACAACGTATTCATGGTGATATTTGTGGACCAATACATCCCACAAGTGGACCATTTAGATATTTCATGGTGTAGATAGTCACACATATGTCTATTATCTACTAGAAATGTTGCATTTGCTCGATTATTAGCGCAAATTATTAAACTCCAAGCACATTTCCCTGATTATCCCATCAAGAATATAAGAATGGATAAAGCCGTAGAATTTACATCAAAAGGTTTTGATGAATATTGTGCAGCACTGGGAATTAATGTTTAACACCCAGTAACACATGTTCATACTCAAAATGGATTGGCAGAATCCCTTATTAAACGAGTTCAAATCATTGCTCGTACATTATTAATGAGATCAAAACTCACTAATGCATCATGGGGTCATGCAGTATTACATACATCAACACTCATTAGATTACGCCCCACTACTTATCATATACATTTCACAATTCAATTAACTCTTGGTTTTGAGCAAATATTTCGCCCCTACGCACTTTTGAGTGTGTTGTTCATATCCGATTCCACCACCTCAAAGGACAAAAAAGGGTCCACAACATAGACTTAGTATAAATGTTGGATTTGATTCTCCGTCAATTAGGGGTGGCTAAATGGAACCAAAATCAGATTCCAAACTAGAACCAAAATCATGATCAGCAGTTCTCGTAACGGTTGGTAGTCAATGATTTCAAAATTGAAACCATATAGGCGATTCAGGTTCCTTGGTCTTAAAAACCGTGGAACCAAACCATCAATTTCAAGGTTCAAACCCATGATTTTTATATTTATTTGGTAAAATATGCTAGAAGAAATGTTAAATATTTATTATGATATTTTATATTCATAGCCACATGAGACACGTTTTAAACCAAATGTTATAAGTAAACTACGTGAACTTTGATTCCTATATACTCTAATAGTATTTATGCAGGTTTAATATTATTATTAATATTAAGTACACAACTCAATTGAATATTAAGTCCAAGTCTATTTCTTTTCTTTTTTTTTTTCGTGATTGAAATTGATAAACCATTTAAAAAATCAAAAATTATGAAAATATAAAAAACTGTTCCCGGAACCGTGTAGGAACCGAGTTCCAAACTGGAACCGAAACCGTGAGGCAATGGTTCCGGTTCTGGTTTCTCCAAAATGAGGAATCGAAACCGAGCATTTTTGGAATCAAAGCTTGCGGTTCGAACCGTGGCCACCCCTACCGTCAATTATTCGGTATTTGGAACCAGTGACAGGATATTATTTACCACTAGATTTGCGGATTGTCATTTTAATGAGACAACATTTCCATCAACGGGAAAGGATAAATATATTTCAGATAAAAAAACCAATTGAGAGCATCTCCTGGAATGAACAAAGCTTATCCCATTTAGACCACGTCTTACGAATGTGAAAGTGAGGTGAATAGAATCATTCATTTAAAAATATTTCTAATAGACTTCCTAATGCATTTACGATGTTAGCAAAGTCACAAAGTCTCATATTCCGACCGCAAATGCTCCGGCCCAGGATTATTGTTCCGGATGAAAATAAGAAAAATGTGGTAGACCCTCGGCTCAAAATATACTATTCCTCGAAAAAAAAGGGAAAATGGATACTAATGAGCATGCTCCAGACAAATCTATATAACCTAATATCTCAGAAAATGTACATATAAAAAATTCTGATAGCACCGAGAATCCCATGAGCTATAGTAATGAAATATGAGATCGAAATGAAATAATTATTGATGATAATTTTGGGTTCTCGGTTGCTCAAGAAATCATAAATGATGATTATGATTGTGAACCAGTTCTATAATGGAATGTCGTCAAAGGCCTGATTGGCCTATGTGGGAAGAAGCAATAAAATCTGAGTTAGTTTCCCTAGAAAAACGTAATGTATTTGGACAAATTACTCGAACTCCAAATAATGTAAAGATCATTGGGTACAAGTGGGTATTTGTTCGAAAGAGAAATGAGAAAAACGAAGTTGTGAGATATAAAACCCGACTTGTGGCTCAAGGATTCTCCCAGAGACCTGGATATTTTATGATGAAACATATTTACCTGTGATGGATACAATCACGTTTCGTTTTCTTATCAGTATGGTTGTCCACGAGAATTTAGACATGCGTCTAATGGATGTAGTGACGACATATTTATATGGTTCTTTGGACTCGATATTTATATGAAAATTCTAGATGGATATAAAATGCCAAAATCGATACTACCCGTGAATTATACTCGATCAAATTGCAAAGATCGTTGATGGATTCAAGCAATCCCGATCGCATGTGATATCATAGGCTTAATGAATACCTTTCTAAGTAAGGTTACAAAAATAATACCATTTACCCATGTGTTTTTATTAAAAGATCATATACTGGATCCACTATCATTATTGTATATGTCGATGACATGAATTTGATTGGCACCCCTGAAGATTTATCCAATGTTGTTGAATATCTAAAGAAAGAGTTTGAGGTTAAAGATCTTGGAAAAACTAAACTTTATCTTGGTATTTAGTTAGAGCATAAAGATAACGGGATACTTGTCCACCAATCTGCTTACACTAAACGGATACTCAAGCGATTTAACATGGACAAGGCACATCCTTTGAGTACCCCTATAGTTGTACGTAGTTTAGATCCCGAGAAAGATCCATTCCGACCAAAAGAATCTGATGATGAGATTTTAGGTCCTAAACTGTCTTACCTTAATGTTATTGGAGCATTAATGTATCTAGCACAATGTACTCGACCTGATATTTCTTTTGTAGTAAATCTACTTGCAAGATACAGTTCTGAGCCCACTCGAAGACACTAGAATGGTATTAAACATATTTTTGATATCTGAGTGGCACTATAGATTTGGAGTTATTCTACTCCAAGTAATCCACTAACTCTGGGTTAGTTGGTTATGCTGATGCTAGATATAGATCTGATCCGCACAAAGCTCGATCACAAACTGGCTACTTATTTTGCTATAACAGTACAACTATATCTTGGCGATCTACCAAACAAACATTAGTTGCTACTTCTTCCAATCACTCAGAAATCATTGCTCTTCATGAAGCTGGCAAAGAGTGTGTTTGGTCAAGATTAATTATTGCTCATATATGAAATGTTTGTCAGCTGAAACCAGTTATAGACACTCCTACTATTATTTATGAGGATAATGCAGCATGCATAGCACAAGTAAGAGGTAGTTACATAAAATGTGATAGGACCAAACATATTTCACCAAAGTTTTTCCACACAAATGAACTCCAGAAAAATGGAGCGGTAGATGTTCAGTAGATTTGATCATGTCACAAACTTGCCGATTTGTTTACAAAATTCTTGTCGACATCTACATTCGAACAATTAGTTTTTGGCATTGGAATGAGAAAAGTTAATACGAAGAAAGATTGATGGATCAATTATGCAGCTGATATTCTTCGTTTCAAGGGGAGCAAATATATTGTGCGTTGTACTCTTTTTCCCTTTTGCCTGGTTTTTATCCCATTAGGTTTTTTAGCTTAAGGTTTTTAACGAGGCACCTTATGCACAAGTTATGGATTTGAGAATGTACTGTTTTTCCCTTATGACCGATTTTTTTCCCACAAGGTTTTTCTCGCTTGAAGTTTTTAACAAGACATACCCATCCAACTTCCTCCAGTGCTACGTCTAAGGGGGAGTGTTGTGATTATTCTTCAATTGTGTAGACTTTTTATGTGGACTTTAACATCAATTATATGGACTTTAGCACAAGTACTTTTCACATGTCAATAGTAGTGGAGGAATTTGCCAAAATCATGTGATTGAATAGTTGTCAAATTTTGCCTATAAATTGTTGAAGTTCAATTCAATGAAACACACCGAAATACATTTATATCTCTTCTACTTTTGCTTATTGTTCTAATTTACATCTTTGTCAATTTATATTTGTATTATCATAATACAAAATAGAAATAATTTATAACAAGAATATATATAACATATAAAAATAAATTTTGCACATTTCTAACTCTTTTTTTGACATGCATAATAATAAGGCAATATTTTACTATCCTTTGCAAGTAAATCATACTCATTTTTTTGAAAAATCTTTAGAATATAATACTAGAAATTCATAAAAAATTCGTACGTAATACTAAGTCATATAAGCATGCTTTTTATGCAAGGAAAAAAGGAGAGATTTATAAAAGATTTTCACCCACCTCTTTGTTTTGGTAGTTGGGTGGTCAGGTGTTTTATCCTCTTCGCTATCCCCCTGAGGTCTCAAAATTCTTATGGCGGCCCACTAGATAGAGAGTTTGGTGTCAAAAGATGAAAAAAATGGAGAGAAGAAAAGAAATAAAAATGAGTTCTAGTCAGGGTTCTTACCTTGTGACTTGCTTCTTGAAACTCCTCTCTAAACCACAACTCCAAGCCTTGTGATCTAAAAATTTTCGATACCTATCCCTCGAATTTCTAGATTTTTCGGTGCTTGTAAGTTGAGAGAGTGTCGTGTCTCTTTTATTTTTTAAAGTGTTTAAGTGTAGAAGAAGATGAATAAAGAAGAGTTGTGTGTTTTCTTTTGTTGTGAAATGGATAAGTGCATATTAAGAAGTAATATATAGGATAAAAATGGAGTCTTCCTTCACCCCCTTAGCCACCCTTTGCCCCCTCCCCCTCTCTTACTAGACTCTCAAGTGAAATTTTGGAAGCTTGCAATTTTGGGGGCTCATGCTTGCATGGGAAAGGCAAGAGTTGTTCGGGGGAGGTGAGACCAACTTGCATGCCTTGAAATGAATAGGACAAAAAAGGATGATGGCTTGCTTCCCCCGACCGTCCACTCTCATCCTTCTCTTTCCAATTTATTATTATTATTATTTTTATAATATAGTGATAATTGAATCATATTATCATATCTCCAATCTTCTTATCACTTCTCTTATAGTTTAGTTCCCTTATATAAACCATACTTTATTGTAAGTCCAAGCGCTATGATAATCTGCAGAGGGGGTGAATAGATTATCTCCATCTTTTCGATTTCGCCCTCTTTTTGAAACAATTACGCCAAGACAATAATAAGGTGCGGGAAGTAAACAACACACGTCGATTTAAAGAGGTTCAACCCACTAGGCCTAATCATCTACCACCCCAAAGTATATCAGGGATGGATTTCAAAAAGAAAAAGAATTTTATTAATTATCACAATTAATACAAATTCAACTTACAACACCTCAAGAGCACCACACTCTTCTTCAACACCACCTTTGGAGATTACCACAATCTCTCTTTGAAGATTACCACAATCTTCCTTCAACGGCACCTTGTGAAGATTACCACAATCTTCAACCTTGAAGAATACCAAATTCTTCAACACCTCAATAAGAAGATCACCACAATCTTCGCGACCTATCACCTAGATCATCCAAGTGTGTTCTTACCCAAGAACACTCACAAGGATATCTTGTGTTTGAATGATAACCAAAAATCAAGATTACAACTCAATAATGAATATTACAATTTGAGTGCAAAGTGTAATCAAGAAATAAAGTCTAGACCTCAAGATGTGAAAGTGAAATACTTAGGCTATAAATACAACAAGAGTGTTAAATATGAAAGCTTGGAAATTTGATTTCTTGTTGTGTATTTGCTTGTATTGTTGTATCTTGTGTCTTCAATTCATCCTCTATTTATAGGGAAGCTTCACCATCATAGGCTCCCAACATAGGCTCCTCTATCTTCACTTTTGTCTACAAAAAGAAGATCACAAGATGTAGAAATATTGTACAAAATTGAAAAGCAAATCTTTGTCAGTTATTTGCAACGGTTGGAATTTTTTTGTCAAAAAATAACATAGAGCGACCAGGTTGCCTGTTGAAGATTTCGACCGTTTGAAAAAAATAGTGCGATCCAGGTAGGGGTTGCAGGGGGGTGCGGACGGTCGAGGTGGGGTGCGGCCGTGCCGCCCCAGGGTGCGGCTGGTCGACCTCACCTGACCGGTCCCCCTCCCTCTTTTTCAAGACACTGTAAGTTACATTTCGTGTTTCTTATCTTGTGGTCGACCACTTTGGGCGGCCTGGCCGACCTCCCCTTTGAAATGTTGTCCGATTTTTTTCAAAAATAAACTTCAAGAAATACTCCAAAAAATTAGTAAAAACATTTTAAATCATTTGGGAGTATTTAGACAACATTTATAAACATAGTTTTGGTGTAAAAACCAATTTAAACAAAACCATCAAAAGTGTTGTCCAATTTTTATCAAATTAAAAACTCTAAGAAATACTCCAAAAATTAGTAAAAACATTTTAAATCATTTAGGAGTATTTGGACAACATATAAAAACATTGTTTTGGTATAAAATCTTATTAAAACAAAATCATCAAAATCTTGATAAAAACATTTATCTAACAAACTCCCCTTTTTGATGATTACAAACCAAAACAATTTTTAGAAGGTCGATTTTAAAACAAAACAAATTTTCGGTCTTAAAACAACAATCAATTACAAACAAGATACATCATAAGTACAAGCACACGAGGATAGGAGCAAAGATTTTTCAAAATCATTTTTGCACAAGCTCCCCCTATCAACATGCATATAAAGAACAAGTATACAAGCAACAACTAAAAGCTAAAAGCTTAGCTTTCACAACTTAAGCTTGAATTCCATGAGCTTATAAGCTCCCCTGTCATAAAACATCATTAGTCAAGCATAAAATTCCACAACACATCAAACGGACTAAGCATTGTTCACGACTTATGGCTTTCAAGAACCCTAGCTTATAGCTTTTCTTGCAAGCTTATTTTCGCTTCTTTGAGCGTATGAGCATTTTCTGTTTCTCCCCCTTTTGAATCATCAAAAAGAATGTTAGCACGATAAAAACATCATATATTCATGTCAAAGTGCGCAAATTTATCGATTTATCGAGCTTATTGAAAATTGAAGCTTAAATTCCAAATAAAGAGAAAAATTGATCAATTGACTTGCAAAAGCTCATTTGATTGATAAAACATGATCTCTATAAACTTATATGACTTTTCAAATCGAGAGAATCATGTAGGTGATGAATTTTTCATTGAAACCTTTTGTCGAACACTTGGCGTGCGTCGAATAAAACTAGAAGTATATAACGCCTTTGAAATTCGTTTAAACCAAAAATTTTCATCACCAATTCGGTTCAAACAACATTCAATACATCATAAATATTAAGTTCATCACATTCATATGAAACTAGCATCAATAATTTTGCAAATAATTCAAAATCTCAAGGGTTCATCCCAATTGAGCAAATGGAGTAGAATTCTTACCATTTATTCGGTAGAGATAAGCAATGATGATGATAATCGAGCTTAATAAAGTCAAAATATAAAACATATGCAAGAAAACAAATTTGAAGTGATATTTGTGTGATTTAGGCAAAGGGGACGAAAAATGGCCAAAATAAGTTAAAATGAAGAATCTTCAAGACGTAGCGGTTTTAATCAATTTTAAGCCTAGAGGCGACGGTCGAGGTTGGGCGGCCAAATTCGGTCGGCATTGAGGGCGAGCGGTTGCCCTCAACCATTTTCACCATTGTTTTGAAAAAATTTCCAAAATCGAATTTTCAACCAAAAATCCGATTTTTCGCCCTAAGTTTTAAAAACGTGCAAAATGCAATTATAGACCTCATTCAATATGCATTATGCCTAACCGAGCTCGTATTGATGCAAAAGTCTCGGAAGTTAACGGTTTTGTAAAAATGTCCGCTAATTGATCTTGAGATGGTACAAAAGATATCTCAATTTTTCGTTTTGAAACACAATCCCTTAGAAAATGATGTCGAATCTCAATATATTTAGTACGGTTATGATGAATCGGATTTTTGAGCAATGTTTATAGCGGAAATATTATCACAAAAGATAGGAACACTTTCAAAAGAACATTTATAATCCGCTAAGGTTTGTTTAAATCCAAATAAGTTGTGTACAACAAAATGCCGCGGAAATATATTCGGCCGGCCGTTGAAAGTGAAACACAATTTTGTTTCTTTGAAAACCAAGAAACTAGGCAATCACCTAGAAATTGACATGATCAGGAAGTACTTTTCCGATCATCAATATTTCCCGCATAATCCAGAATCACTATAACCTTTAAGAGAAAAATTTTCATTCTTTGGATAGAATAAACCATATTGAATAGTGCCTTTCAAATATCGAAAAATCCTTTTAACGGACTTAAATGAGATTCTTTGGGATTGCTTTTGAAAACGAGCATAGGCATACGGCATGAAGAATGTCCGATCTACTTGCGGTTAAATAAAGTAAACTACCAATCATACCTCTATATTTGGATTCATCAACCGACTTGCCTTTTTCATCTTTGTCAATTTTGACGTTTGTTGCCATTGGGGTAGAGGCGGTTCTTCCTTCTTCAATGCCAAATTTATTCAAAAGTTCCTTTGTATATTTTGATTGAGAAATATAAATTCCTTCTTGGCATTGCTTAATTTGAAGTCGAGGAAGAAGTTGAGCTCCCAAACATGCTCATCTCAAGTTCACCTTGCATCAACTTAGAAAAAATATCTTGCCCAAAAATTCATTAGTAGTACCAAAAATCATAAATATGCACAAGTAAGCAATCTTGCTCTTTTTCAAAAAACAAGTAGAGTAGAATCAACTTTACCTCTTGTAAAACCATTTAGCAAAAATAACTAAGTCTATCAAACCATACACGGTACTTGTTTTAAACCATATAAGTTTTTTATAAGAATCATTTGGTCCTAAAAAATTTTAAACCGGAGGTTATTTTATATAGACTTTTTCTTGAATAAAACCATTTAGAAAATTGGATTTAACATCCACTTGAAATTTTCTTAAAACAAGAATAAGCAAGTGAAATGCGAATAGCTACTAAATATGCAAAGTCTTAACAAGATATCTTGCACAAGAGCATAGTAATATTGAATCATTGAGATACTATAATAAGTAACACATACTATGCTTTAGGAAAAATCATCAAGAGTTAAAAAAAAAAAACATGCAAGTTCAAATATGCTTAGAAAGCTATATAAGGTCTCTTTTGAAATTTTTGAAAGTCCGAGAGCATATAGTTGAGACTTCATTTGAAAGAAGTATTTGAACAAGAGTATATAAATATGTGCAATCAAGTGCATGATTAAAAATCGAATGTTTTATCAAAATAAAATATAATCCTTTACAAGTCTCGGATAAAAAGAAGCTTTAATGAATAGTGCCTTTCAAAAATTGAAATAATCCTCTTAATGGCATTTGTATGAAATACTATGAAATATCTTGAAAATCAAGCACATAGGCATATGACAAAAATATATCGAGTCTATGAGATGAATATCAATGAAGAACGTGCTTCGATAGTTTATGTCTCTCTAAATAATGAGTAGACAACCATTGATGAAGATATATAAATCTACAAATTCTTAAAACAAATTTTGCCTAAAAACATAGTAATAGAAGTGTAGGCTAAAGCGATAAAAGATATCACAATTATATTATGCTTTAAAAATTCATAAGAGATAATGAATATACAAGTTCTAAGAAAAACACAAGAGTTTATAAAATCATCATACAAGATCTCCTTTTCAAAATATTTAAAAAACACAAATATATATTGAAGACCTCAATTTAAAAAATATTTGAAAACTCTTTTGCACAAATAAAAACATGCATAATTAACAAAATAAAATGCATATTTAAATGGAGAGATACTGATTTACCAATTTCGCCATTTCCACGGGTTGTGTCTCTCCCTTTGTTGGTAGTATCTTCCTCTTGAGAAATCATCTTGTTGATGATGCCTTCTCCAATTTTGCCCATTTCTAGAGTTTTGTCCTTCCCATTTTTGATAGTGTCTTCTTCTTTGAAAATCATCTTGTTGATGATGACTTTGCCATTTCAATGATTATGTACTTCCCATTTTTGATTATATCCTCTTCTTGGAAATTTATCGTGATGGTGTATTCTCCTTTGATCAAATGACACGGGCATTTGATATCTTCTTAGCGGTATGAATTTTCCTTTATTATTACGCGGGTACCTAATATGACATTGTTTTGTGGTACCTCAAGTGTTTGGGTCCTTTGGAATTAGCTTTGAGACTTTTAGGTCTCAATAATAATTAGAGCTATTTCTAGCCCGACAAGTATTAACGTTAGTGTGACCCGTTTTACCACAATAAAAACAAGTAGTAATTTTGGGAGCATAATGACCAACATGCATAGGGACTTGATTTCTTTTCACATATGATCAAGTCCTTGTTTCAAATTAGCACAACTATGAACATCAATAATATCTGTCATTTTATCGGTACTCAAGTTGGATTTTGATAAATCATTTTTCATGCAATTAATATCCTCAACAAGAGTACTATTTTCTTTTTCAAGGTTTCTAACCTTATCAAGTGTGGTGGTGTGATCACATGAAAGTGATTCATAAGAGGAAAATAAATTATCCTTATCAATTTTCAAAATATTGAATTCCTTTTTCAAATTTTTATATTTAACAAGCAAGCTTTGGAATTCATTTTGAAGTTCATCAAAATCATTTTGCAAATCACTATAATCATTTTGTAATTCATTATCATAAGAAGTGGAGGGTTTTGAACTTAACTCGTTTTCTTCTTGAAGCCCATAAGACATCGTTCGTTTTCATCGACATCGGAAGTTGTAGGAAGCTCATCCCAAGTTGGATTTGTATCCATTTGAGAAGTAGATGCTTTTGAGTGGCTCCTTTCATTTGCATATACTTCTTCTAATTTTCTCCATACTTCATGTGCCGATTTAATTCCTGATATGATCATATTCCAAAATGGTAAGTGAACAATACAAAATATTAAGAGCTTTACCATTTAAGGAGATGATTTTCTTCTCTTCATCATTGAGCTCTTTGAGGCCTTTGGAGGTGTGTGGTGTGTCCATCATCGGAATGGATTCTTCATTTACGACCGTGTTCCAAATATCGAACCCGCAACTTTGTAGATAGCATTCCATTCTTTCTTTCCAAAATATATAATTTTTGGAATCAAATAGTGGTGGCTTGGTGGTGGAGGCGCTAGGTAAGGTAGACTTCGTTCGTAGCGATGATCCTTCCTCTTTACTCGCGATGTGGAACGAGCTTGCCAAAAGTTTGGCTACGATACCACTTGTAAGTCCAGCGGCTACGATAATCTAGAGGGGGTGAATAGATTATCTCCATCTTTTCGATTTCGCCATCTTTTTGAAACAATTACGCCAAGACAATAATAAAGGTGCGGGAAGTAAACAACACGCGTCGATTTAAAGAGGTTCAACCCACCTGGGCCTAATCCTCTACCACCCCAAAGTATATCCAGGGATGGATTTCAAAAAGAAAAAGAATTTTATTAATTATCACAATTAATACAAATTCAACTTACAACATCTTGAAGAGCACCACACTCTTCTTCAACACCACCTTTGGAGATTACCACAATCTCTCTTTGAAGATTACCACAATCTTCCTTCAACGGCACCTTGTGAAGATTACCACAATCTTCAACCTTGAAGAATACCAAATTCTTTAACACCTCAATAAGAAGATCACCACAATCTTCTTGCACCTATCACCTAGATCATCCAAGTGTGTTCTTACCACAAGAACACTCACAAGGATATCTTGTGTTTGAATGATAACCAAAAATCAAGATTACAACTCAATAATGAATATTACAATTTGAGTGCAAAGTGTAATCAAGAAATAAAGCCTAGACCTCAAGATGTGAAAGTGAAATACTTAAATTTATAAATACAACAAGAGTGTTGAATATGAAAGCTTGGAAATTTGCAGATTTCTTGTTGTGTATTTGCTTGTATTGTTGTATCTTGTGTCTTCAATTCATCCTCTATTTATAGGAAGCTTCACCATCATAGGCTCCCAACATAGGCTCCTCCATCTTCACTTTTGTCTACAAAAAGAAGATCACAAGATGTAGAAATATTGTACAAAATTGAAAAGCAAATCTTCTTTCATCACATTGCAACTTGATTGGAATTTCTTTGTCAAAAAATAACATAGAGGCGAGGTTTGCCTGTTGAAGATTTCGACCGTTTGAAAAAAATAGTGCGATCCGTAGGTAGGGGTTGCGGGGGGTGCGACCGGTCGAGGTGGGGTGCGGCCGGTCGCCCAAGTGCGACCAGGTCGACCTCACTCCCCTGACCCCTCCTCTTTTTCAAGACACGTAAGTTCTGTTTCGTGTTTCTTATCTTGGTGCTATTTAAGTCGACCATTTGGGCGACCGGGTCGACCTCCCTTTGAAATGTTGTCCGATTTTTTTCAAAAATAAACTTCAAGAAATACTCCAAAAAATTAGTAAAAACATTTTAAATCATTTGGGAGTATTTAGACAACATTTATAAACATAGTTTTGGTGTAAAAACCAATTTAAACAAAATCATCAAAAGTGTTGTCCAATTTTTATCAAATTAAAAACTCTAAGAAATACTCCAAAAATTAGTAAAAACATTTTAAATCATTTAGGAGTATTTGGACAACATATAAAAACATTGTTTTGGTATAAAATCTTATTAAAACAAAATCATCAAAATCTTGATAAAAACATTTATCTAACATTTATATCTATTTCACCTATAGATAAGTTACTTTAAAACTCTATAGCATTTGGGTTTTTAATAAAATTCTATGGTACAAGTTAATGGAATTATATGCTTAGGAAATAGCGGTAATTAGCAATTAGTAATTAAATAAAATACAATAAAAGAAAAATTAAGTAGTTAGATACTAAGAAATTCAAAATCAAGGAACCAGGGGTTAGCCCATGTGGTGTACAGTATTACTCTTCAATGAAGAGGCCGGGTTCGAGTCTCTGCAATGACAGGGCGAATTTTTTAAAAAAAAAAAATTCAAAATCAAGGCCACATTTTATTAATAACATATCGTGATACTTAGCCACGTAGTACATCATCCGAAAAAGCGTTACAAGTTCGAATTAAAAGCTAAGTAAAAATCGGGGCCTCACCCGGTGTTGGCGATGCGGCTTGATTTTGGTAGTGGTGGCGGTGTCCGTGACGGTGGTGCGAGATGGTGACGGGAGGGTGTGCCTCCTTGCTTTTTTTTAGTTTGAGATTCTCATTTAGTTTTGTCCTCCTCTTGGTAGAGGTTGTAGTCTCTCTGTGTGGAGTTTGGAGTCTCTTTGTTAGAGAGTTGTCATTTGTTGGCTTCATTTGCCATTTTGAATCATCGGGGTTGAATGGTGAAATCAATCAATCTAATACGTCGAGATCAACTTGAAAAAGCTAGAAATGACACATTCTACTCGATTAATAAAAGCGATTCACAAATATTTATCATAAGAATACGGTTTAGAAGTTTCAACTTTTAGCTTGACCACACGCAGCGTCGTTGCTAAAAACTTTAAGCCAACATTCTCGACACCCCTCATTATGATCAACATTTGGTACATATTGTCCAGAAATTTGACTAATTATTTAAATGGATCTCATCCGAAATTATGATACTTTTTTGGCTTACCTTAATTTTTTTCTTCTCGGTAAATTGGTATAGTGTCCTTTAACTATTCACAACTAATTTTGAATTAATAGAATTTGAAGCATGAATAGTCATTTAAAATAATGTAGTTATTGAATCGGAAAAGGTGGGAAGATGAAAAATCATGCATATATTGATGAAAATTATAAGATTTTGAGTATAAAATTGATTATTTAATGGTGGTAGAATGTTTTCATTGAAATTTTATTTGATGAAACATGTTTGAAATATGTTTGAAACAACCTTGAAACAATAACATAAAATATCCGAAAATTTTGTCGGGAGCATAAGAATGTCCAATAAAAAGCGTGGGAGCGTAAAAAGTCCAGAAAAAGTGCAAAAGCATAAAAGATGCCATTTTTAGGAATATGAGGCAAATGTATCCTTAACCCTTTTTTAAGTGAGACAACAACCTAGGGCGCAATTGAATATTCTTTCATTTTGAAAATTTTCATTTTGCTAGAGAATAATGGTAAAAAAATTAAAAGAAAAAAGATAATTTTTGAGAGTATGATTGGAAGTGAGATGAGAAAGTAATGATGAAAGTTGATTTGATTTAAAACAAGTAAAATAATGATTGGATATGATTGGTAGTTAGAGTGCATAGTGAAATTTGTTGGATAATGTATATTAATAATTAGCTTTTTGTAAAAAAATGTGCGGATGTGATTGGTAAGAGAAAAAATGAGAAAAAGTAAAAGTGAGGGAATGATATGTTTTTGAAAATGTTCATAAACAATCGCATGTTTGATCAAAAATTTCTCTAATGGAACAAAAATGAAATCTCTTCCACATCCAATCATGACCTACATTCTAGGAGGTTTGATCCCAAGCCCAAAGCCCAAAGCCCTTTTATTCGTGCGACTAATTTGCTAGCTCTATTTGGGCTTAGACCAACACCAAAATTCTTTTTATGCGAGAATATTTATATTTTGGTCTCACCGTATAAAATGTGACACTAGCTAAGTTATAAGGTGATGGATAAGGTTTGACTACTTAGTCAATTATATTATATGAAAAAAATACCTATACTTTTCTTCTCACTTTTCAATTTTTAAGAGAATCCAAAACATGTTTAAAATCCAATAAATGAACATTATATCTTGTGAGACATTTACAATAATTCAATAAGCACCAAAAGTGAAATTCGTGTCAAAACTATGATTGACATCCATCTAAATTACACCCAAATTTTCCAACACATTGTCAAAAGCGTGTAATGAGCACACAATTCCCGCTTATTAATTAAAATTAATTTCACTATGTTTGTCAAAAAAATCACTATGAAGGAATTCATTCAATTTAGCATAACTAATGAGAATGTGACCATAACAATGTGTGTATATGTCTAACTTAAAAAAAAAAAAAAAAAAAAGAATTTTCTTTGAGACGTATGTCACGAAAAAGTTATTTGTGTCAATGTCAAACATGTTCCATAACCACCCTTATGTTCCATGTGAATATGCATCGTTATAGCTATCAACTTAAACTTGGTCATCAAGAATTTAATGTTGAGACGAGAGGCGAGAAAATTCAACTCTTAACATAAAAAAGTGTCTTACTACACAAGGTTAATGGATTTCTAATACGGCAAAGGGTTATACAACACTAGCTATAATCCTTTAACAATTTAGAAGTTTAGAGCCCGTAAGTGTAATCAATAATCTTTTCCAAAAAAAAAAAATGTTTAATCAATAAATACATGCAATTTGACATGTTTAAGAAGTAAGAACCACAATTTCTTATATATATATATATATATATATATATTTAATGAGTTGGGAAGAGGGGAAGGGGATAAATCTAAGAAAAACTGAAAGACTCAAATTCGAACTCTAATCAAATACCTTTACAAAAGGTGAGCGACAACACTGAACAGTTTGTAAATAGGATATATATATATATATATATATATTTAATGAGTTGGGAAGAGGAGAATGGGATAAATCTAAGAAAAACTGAAAGACTCAAATTCGAACTCTAATCAAATACCTTTACAAAAGGTGAGCGACAACACACGAGTTGTAAAAGGCTATTAGAACACAATTTCTATATATTATCTCATGATAATTAATCTAACATTTTATACATAAAATTAGAAAGTGAAAGTCAAACTAATATAAGTAAATATGTATATATATATATATATATATATATATATATATATATATATTGATGTGCCCGAACGATTGCCACCAAAAATCTCCTCAATAGCTTAGAACCTTTGAACAAAGAGCTAGCATCGGGGATCCCAAAGTAGACACTCTAACGCTCAAATCGACAAGATCCTGAATATAGAGAATATATTAAGAAAATATATTGTAATGAGAGTAATAATGATTGAATACCTTAAACCGATCCGAGTACTTGTGTTTAAACACGATAAATTCGTATCATAATAGGTTTTGGATTCCTACCATGATAAGGGCATATCTTGATATTTTTAGGGATGTCGATATATCAAATATCCACATTCCGTACTTAAAAGATTCAACAAATCTAGGGTTGCTTCACATAATCCCTAATTTCGTGGATGCCGAGGTCTGACTAAGTTCAGACTTGACTCGGCGTCCGAGCTACATCACCCAAGAGCCCAATAGGTCGGCTCCACTCGTATATGATGGAACTATCGAATGAGCTAGCCCAACATACTTAATGCCATATCATATATATGTTGATTACAAAATATATTGGTTACAATAGGAAAACCTTCACAACGGCTAAATTACAAGCTGAAAAAATAGAACTATGTTATTACAAACTGGACTGCTTGAAACAGGAACTTCAGAAACTGGACTGGAAAGCCGAGTCGAGATTAAATCTATGTCCGCAAGATAATTACATCCCGGCTAGTGCTCATGGTTCGATGTATTGCCCCCAAAGATAAAATAGCTTCGTCTTCTGTGTAGTAATACCACTAACATAGAAGCACCTTCGAACTAAAAATGTGTTAAAGACTGGTTGCTGAACTTTAAGTGCAGAATGCAGAAATATTGTTTTGTGAGGTATGAGTATTGCTATTGATTTTCTGTGTAAGAAATCTGCAATGCACAACAATAGATTTATAGCCAACCAGCACCTGCAGGAGATAACACTAAGTAGGGCATTAAATCAGATGTAACATCCCAGGTGTTATATCCTACTACTGCATAACAAACAAGTAGTGGGCTATCTTCAGGTGACCACTACTGCAAGAGTTACCAACTCTAGTCACACGAATCTGGACACCTACAACTCTAGTCACACCAAGCCAATTTTCGAGTGGCAAAACTATAGTGGACCTGGACTCGGGCCCAAGGCCCAGGCGTGTGGCCACTTGTGATCATCCACTTGTGTTATAATATATCCAACTAATAACACCTTCTAGTATTTATACTAGGATAAACTATGATTTATATTATATGTGGGACAAGGCTAAAGCCTTTCAACTCCCTTTACACAATGCCCATTAATGTGGCCAACTTCGTGTATTAAATTCTCAATCACCAAATTTGGTTTTAAGAAATAAAAAATGCCACAAATATATACTTGGAATGTAGATTAATAATTTATAATTTAATTCCTCTAGAATTAAACACTTAACCACTAAAATATTGGTCAAAATTGGGTCGACGCCCACTTTATCAAAATCAAATTTGCAACAACCCCCCACATAAGTGGAAATTAATGCATGTATGAATATAGACACGTAAACTAGTCCTCAAGGGACAATATCCTATCCGAAAAGGTAGCTTGTGGCTTTGAACCTTCTATGATGATTATTTTACTTTGTGGACTTTAAGCCCATGTTTCTAGCAGTTTATTCAATTGATCTTGATTCATCCCTTTTATTAAAGGGTCTGCCAAATTGTCTTTTAACTTCACGTAGTCAATTGATATTACACCATTTGAGATCAATTGTCTTACAAGACTATGTCTCTGACGAATATGTCGAGACTCACCATTATACATATTACTTGGTGCCCTTCCAATAGCCGCTTGACTGTCACAATGAATCATTTCGGAAGGCACATGGTTTTTCCAGCATGGAATATTTTTCAAAAAGTTTCGAAGCCACTCTGCTTCTTCACTAACTTTATTCAAAGCTATAAATTCAAGTTCTATGGTGGATCGAGCTATACAAGTTTGCTTCGTGGACTTCCATGATAACGCACCACCTCCAATGGTGAGGGGAGAGGAATAACCAATCGCTGAAAACCCGAAGCTAGAGCACACACAAGGCACAAGGTAATCTTCCCCGACTGGTACCAATAGATAGAGCGACAGGTCTTGGAATCGGGCTAGGAGCTGCTATTGAAAAAGCCATTTCTATAGCGTGTAAGTAAGCCCAAAAAACAGCTTTCCTTTACCGCATATTGATCAAATGGTGGATGCCTCCCGGAAACTCGCAGAGTCAATAGAAAGAAGTGAATTGGTTTCGAGAGCATTCCGCCTCCAGTCCACATCTTTTACATATACATATACGAAAGAGACTGTTAAGGAAAATGTTAGACTCTCACCCATCGCGGAGCACTTTCTCACTGATTTAGTATGTATCCACTAGTGGAATAAGAATCTTTCGAATCCGAAATCCAACTAGCATTACTATACCCTTCAAGTACATCTGGATATCTCGAGTAGTATAACCCATAATCTTGGGTATACTTCAAGTTTTTTAACACCCTGGTTAATGCTTTCCAATGCTCAGACTTGGATTGCTCGTGAATCTACTCAACTTGTTTATAGGATAGGCTAAGTCTTGACGAGTACAGTTCGTGATGTACATCAGACTGCCTATTATACGTGTGTTTGAGACATTGGTTCTGCTTTATTAGCACTTAAATCAATGGGCGTCTTTGATGGTGAACCATCAAAAGCATTGCATTTCTTGAACACTTTCTCCACATAGTGGGATTGTGACAAGACAATTCCATCGGGAGTTATCTTGATTTTGATCCCGGGATTACATCGGAAATCCTTATATCCTTCATGTCAAAGTTCCTTTTTAACATTCTTTTTGTATCCATGATAGAATCATGACTACTGCCCATGATTAGTAGATCATCTACATATATACAAACTATGACAAACACTTCTGATGTTCCTTTGACATATACTGTTAGGAAATTTATTTGTTAGATTTTGATGATATCATGTAAAACTTAGACTAGGAAGTTGGCACCTTATTTTCCTTGTAATTCTGTAATGTAATAGATAGGAATGGAAGAGCTGAGTTATGTCAGCTAAGTCAAGATTACAAGAAGACAATCAGATGAGAATGAAGACTGTTGTGTGTCGGTGAGTATGGCCATGAAGGAAGTCAATGACTCGACTGAAGGAGAGTCAGCTGAGGAACAACTGTGAGAAGTGTCAGTCAAGTCAACTCAAGAAGCCAAGTCTATCAGTTAGAGTGATAGTTGAGTTAATCTCATGATTGAAGCAAACTCAAGTCACCTGGGGTAAAGGCATCAGTCAACTAAGACAACTGACTCAGATCCGTTGGAATAAAAGTCAAGAATATTACTCGATATAGTAATATGTCAAGCTGACAAGTCTAAAAGTGTTTCGCCCAAAATTGTGCAAAAGTAACGAGGCAATGGGAAACACTGCACTTTGTGTGAGAACCTGCAAAACTGAAATGTCATTTAATACGAGGAAAGGTCAACATCACAAAGGCTGCAGACCAAGATAAGACAAGCCAACGAACACAAAGTGACATTTGAAACTAGCCTATCTCTTCAACGGACAAATTTTGAAATGTGCACTATAAAAGGCTGAAGAAACAATTGAGAAAAGGTTACGAATGTCACAGACTTTCTAAGCAATAATCAAGCAATTAACTTGCAAGTTCTCAAAGCTTATGAAGAAATTCCTCAAGCCTGAAACTCGAAAAAACTCGATCCAACACATGCTGTGAAGGAGAGATAACTTCAATCTGTTGAAGAGAAAAACATTTGTAAATCAAAGGGGTCTACTTTTCAAGTTAGAATTGCAGAAAGGTTCAAGGTCAAACCAAGTATCAAGTTTTTTGGAGGGCTTCGTGATCAAATCCAAGAACTTAAGAAGTGAGCTCTAGTGTGAGCGATTTGCCTCGTGAAGAAGAGTCGAGTCACAGAGAAGCATTTGTGTGATCAAGGTTGTCTCGGACTCATAACCGCTTTGTAAAATGATATGTTACTTAGTGGATTCCTCCAGGAGTTGGAGAAGAGAAGACTAGAAGAATTACCCCATCTTTGAACCTCTATAAAAATACTTGTGTCATTTACTTTCAGTATTTACTTTCCTGCATTTCTATTTTATATTTGTTGTTAGTTTATATTTGCTATCCAATTGATAAATAACTAAGTGCTAAAATCAAGAGTTATAAAGAAGGTTAAAACAAATCAAAGGGTGTTAAGTCTTCCGCTGTTAAAAACCAAATAAGCCAAGTTAAGTAGTTGACTTAAGCAGCCAAGTTATACTATCAACAACTTTATCGAGTATGTTGAGTGGGTAACTTAGTTGAATAGCCAACTTAGTCATTTCCCCCAGGACACAATCGATTTGAGTCAACTCTATTGAACTATTTAAGAAGACTAAAATCGAAAATTTGGTAAGGTTTATTCAACCCCCCTCCCCATTCTAAACCTTACTCCACGTCCCTTGGGCCCTACAAGTGGTATCAGAGCGGTTGGTTCATTGAGCCTTCCACACTGGTTACTGAACTAGATCTCTATCTTTTCAAAAGGTTTTTAAACACTTGTGTTTTCAAAGTCTTTCATTTTTCAAGCAAAGTTATTATCATGGAAGCAAATCTAACTCGCTTTCCTATGTTCACCTTAGAGGAGTTTGATGACTGGAAAATCCTTATGCAGGCTCATCTATCAGCATTACATGATGAAATGTGGCTAGTGATAGAGGATGGGACATTGGAAATTTACAAAGTCAACATCTGCTTTGTAAGAGCGCACCGTTTGAAGGAGAAGTTCTTTGAAGAAAGACCGGTCATGGTTGAAAAACCAAGAACCGAACAAACAAATAAATATAGAAAGAGATATAACCTGGACAATGTGGCCAAGGATATACTCTACAAAACATTGGACAAAGCCATGTTCAACAAAGTCAAGTCTTGCAAATCTGCAAAAGAAATTTGGGATAAGCTGACCTTAATTTGTGAAGGATCAGAACAAATTAAAGAAAACAAATTAATTGTTGTTGTTCAAAAAATTGAAAATTTTAAAATGTTTGCGGTGAAAACTGGATCACCGGATGGATGCATTTCGAGATAACAAATGAGCTTTCAGCTCTTGGGAAAGAATATACACAGAAGGAAATGTGTATGAAGATTTTAAGAGCTCTCCCAGCTGAATGGGAAATGAAGGTCATGACTCTGAGACATTCAATGGACCTCTCAAGAACATCTAACTATGAGCTATTCTCAGACCTCAAAGCCTATGAGTTTGAGCTGAGAAGAAAAGAGCGGAGAAACAACTGTGCCCAAGACGGTGCATTGTTGGCCGATGATGGGAAAAGAGTCGAGCGAAAGGAAGGAAGTCATAGACCAGGAGGAGATTTCCCGATTGTTAAGAGATTCAACAAGTTCATCAATAAGAACTATAAAAGAAACAAGGGTGAAACCTCCAGAAGACATTCAGCACCTTCCAAGGCAAGGAAACACAGGCCTCCCAAGAGAGCTGAGCATCAAAGAGCTGATTATCAGAGAGCTGATAATCAAAGAAGAGACAGAGCTAATCAAATAGCTGAGAACCTGTGTTGGAATTGGAGACAACTGAGAACATTTTGCGATTGATTATTCCTATCCACCAGTCGACAAGTATAGGAATGAAGAAGAAAGAAAAGTCTTCAGGGAAAGAAGACAGGAAAAGAAGAAAGCCATGTTGGCTTTTGAGATTGCTGAGCCAGCCAAGTGCAAAGAGACAACAAACTCAGATAGTAGTAAACAGACTACTCAAGTGATTCGATGAAGAGCTATGATGATGATCTCGCCTCATGGCCAAAGAACAAGATCAAGAAGATGAGGTACACTCTAACTCATCTCATTCTGATTCAAGTGATAGTGACTGTGATACACACACTTCATCACCCATAGATCTTTATGATTCATTAGGAAAAATGATGAAAGATTTTGATCACATTAAAATCTCTCACACACTCTTAAATGAGGAAAAAAACACCCCGACTTAAAAGCCAAAACTCACGGTGACTAAAGAGTCGAGTACTACGAGTCACATAGGATGAGAACACAAAGCTTCAGTGAGAATGCAAGATCATAGCAGAGTTAGTCGCTTTCTGAGAAAAGAGGGAAAAAGATCTTAAAAATATGATTGCCTCATTTACAAAAGCATCCAAATCATTGGATAAATGTATTATGAGTCAAAAGGAATGTGGAGACAAGACAGGCATGGGATTTAATTCTTTTGTGCATAGTCAAACTCCAAGAGTGATTTTGGAAAAGGGATCTTCAAGCAATGAAGCATTCCAAAAACACCAAATCACCAAATGATGCACCCACATTCACTCCAAAGCACAATCACAGTCATATTGACCTTGGTTATAAAGGGAAAGGAAAGAAGCCAGTTGAGTATGCTGAAGGGACAGCCGAGAAGAAATCCAGACAGGTTTCTCAGCAGACTCCAAACAGAAAATACTCTGTGAGAAGCAAACAGAGCTACCAAAAACCCTAGAAATTTCATCAGAGAAATACATATGATGGGAATGGTAGAAACTATCCAAACCAAGTTGATTGGAATAATGTGAAACATCAGCAAAGACTTGTGGAATACAAGCTTAAATGGCAAAGACCTAAACCTCAACAAAGGTCATTCCAAAGGCAAAGAAACTATTATCAGCACACATATGCACCCAAGCACTACACTCAGAAATACCACAACTACCCCAAGAAAGTAATTGCTAAAACACACACACATGCATACGGACAAAAAGACAGTTGTATGATCCTAAAACCCCTAAGAAATTTGCTAATGTGCACTATGATTATGGCACTGATAGATGGCAACCTCTTAGAGTGAGATCATCTGGCTATAGGTTGGTTGGAACATCTTACAGCACTAACCCTCCAGGACCCAGACAAGTATGGGTACTTAAAAACAGATTTCCTTGATTGTAGGTTCAAGGAACAGTTGAGTGCCAAGGAACTTGGTACATGGATAGTGGTTGTTCCAGACATATGACAGAAAACATGAAAAATCTGTCAAGATTCAAAGAGATCAAAGGTGCAAAAGTTATATTTGGAGGAAATGAAGCTTCAGGGGAGATCAAAGGCACATGATCCATCAAGAAAAATGGATTGGAGATCACAGATGTTGCTTATGTTGAAGGCCTCAACTTCAACCTGCTAAGTATCAGCCAACTCTGTGACAAGGGCTACAATGTAGGATTCAACATGGGAGTTTGCCAGATCAAAAATGTTAAATCCAATGAAATAGTGCTACAAGGTACAAGGCAGAAGAATATGTATGTGGTAGATTGGTCTACTGCTACACCAAGCACATGTCTGCTAGCAAAGAGCACAACCGAATCAAGTTGGTTGTGGCACAAGAAGCTGAGTCACCTGAATTTCAAGATAATCAACAAGCTTGCAATCATCTTGTAGAAGGATTGCCCGACTCAGTGTACAAGAAAGAAAGTATATGTGATGCATGCCAGATGGGAAAGCAAATCAAATCATCATTCAAGGATAAGCCAAGTTCTTCTTCAACAAGGATATTACATCTGTTGCATATGGATTTATTTGGTCCAGTTGAGCCAGCTAGCATCAGTGGAAAGAAATACACCTTAGTGGTGGTGGATGATTATTCAAGATATACATGGAAATTTTCTTGTGTAAAAAGAAGGAAACACTGCAGAAGTTACCTCAGCTGATGAGAAGAGTTAAAAGTGAGAAGAATCAAACCATTATAAAAATAAGATCAGACAGGGGAACTGAGTTTGTTAATGGAATTATAACTCAGTATTATGTTGAAAATGGTATTGCTCATGAATTATCAGCATCAAGGACTCCACAGTGAAATGGAGTAGTGAAAGAAAGAAGCAGAACTCTTAAGGAAGGCTCGCAAGGACCATGTAGTGGTTTGGATTACTAAGAGATTTTGGGCTGAAGCAATAAATACAACATGATATACTCAAAATAGATGCATGATTAATAAGCAATTGACCAAGACTCCCTATGAGATTTAGACAGGGATAAAGCCAAATGTTGGATATTTCAAGATATTTGGATGTAAATGTTTCATCCATAATAATGGCAAAGATAATTTGAAGGCTTTTGATGCTAAAGCTGATGAAGGTATCTTTTTAGGATACTCAGCTGAGAGTAAAGCCTATAGAGTGCTGAACAAGAGGACTATGGTCACAGAAGAGACTATCCATGTTGTTTTTGATGAACCTAATGTTAATGGAGAAGACATTGATGAGTTAGCTGATAAGCTGAATCAACCAACTATGTAAAAGAGTCATTATGTTAAAGTTGAAGTAAGAGCACTCAATCCTGATGAAGATGAGATAGCTGAATCTCAAAAACAGCTGGAAAGTCTACAACTGAATGAAGATGAAAGAGTTGTTCAAGACAACTTAGCAAGAAAACTAGTGAATCCAACAGACTTACTCAACCTGATGTGAGATGGCCGAGAGACCATCCACCGAGTTAGTCATTGGAGATGTTAGAGATGGCATAAGAACCAGATCCGAGCACATCATGAAGCTATGTTCACTTGTTTTAGTTCCCAAATAGAGCCTAAAGATTGTATCAAGCATTGGAAGACACACATTGGATTGGCTATGCAAGAAGAGTGGATCGGTTTGAAAGTAGCAAAGTATGGGAATTAGTTCAAAGGCCAACCCACCAAAATGCTATTGGTACTAATTGGGTTTTGAAACAAGATGAATGAGGAAGGATTTGTTGTAAGGAACAAAGCAAGATTGGTAGCCAAAGGGTATTGCAAGAAGAAGGTATAGATTTTGATGAAACATTTGCTCATGTTGTGATTGGAAGCAATTAAGATGTTTCTTGGTTATGATGCACACGAGAACTTCATTGTATATTAAATGGATGTGAATAATGCATTTCTTAATGGGTATTAGAAGAAGAAGTCTATGTTGAACAACCTCCGAGTTTTGAGCAGAAAACTATTGGAGATAAAGTCAACAAGCTCAAGAAAGCATTATATGGATTGAAACAAGCACCAAGAGCATGGTATGATACATTGTCTCAATTTCTAACTAATAATGGATTCACCAAAGGCAAGGTTGATAGAACACTCTTTAGGATTCAAGATGGAGAGAGTATACTGCTTGTTCAAATATATGTGGATGACATCATTTTTGGTTCCACAAACAAAGAGCTGTGTGACAAGTTCTCAAACCTCATGCAAGGCAAATTTGAGATGAGCATGATGGGAGAGAGCGACTTTCTTCTTAGGACTTCAAGTCAAGCAATTGAAGGATGGAACCTTCATAATTCAAACCAAATATACCAGAGATTTGATGAAGAAATTTGGTATGGAAGAGAAGTTTTCTGAGAAAATTCCTATGAATACATCAGTCAAGATGGACATGGATGCAGATGGCAAAGCTGTTGATCAAACCAGATATAGAGCTCTCATTGGATCTTTGTTTTATCTAACAGCAGCAGGCCAGATATCACCTTTGTAGTAGGTGTATGCACAAGATTTCAATCTGCACCAAAAGAGAGCCATATGATTGCCGCTAAGAGAATCCTAAGGTATTTGAAGGGATGCCAGGAAGTCGGCTTATGGTATCCAAAGGAAGGAGGATTCAAGCTGGTAGGATACTCAGACTCGGACCATCTTTGGATGTAGAGTTGACGGAAGAGTACTTCGGTACATGTCAAATGCTTGAAATAGATTGGTTTCTTGGTTCAACAAGAAACAAAATTCAAATAGCTACATCCCAGCGTGACGAGTACATAGTGTGGGAAGAAGGCTGTTGTGCCCAAGTCTTATAGATGAGAGACATCGCCCTAAGAGATTATGATATTGAAGAAAAAAGTGATTCCAATTATGTGTGATAACACTAGTCTATTGCAATCACTCGAATTCGGTGTTGCATTCAAGAACAAAGCACATTGATGTCGGATATCATTTTATAAGAGATCATGTTGAAAAGAAAGACATCACTTTAGAATATATCTCAACTGATAAGCAGTTAGCTGACATATTCACAAAGCCATTATGTGAATCAAAGTTTTAAGAGCTTAAGAATGAGTTAGGGTTAATTGAGCTGAGTTAGTATACTCAGAAGACTCAATCAGTAGAGAAAGAAGATGAGAAAATGGAAAATAAGCAAGTTTCACCTTTCAGCCTAGTGAAACAGCCAGTCGGGAAGACGGTTGTATCGAGTTAGATGACAGCTGAGTATTATGGGAAGAGAGAAGCAGAGTTGAGTCACTTTGGAAGTAAGCTGAATCATTATGAGTTAAGTGACAAAAACGCAGTCGTTTTAATTGAGCGGGAATATTTTTAAGGATGACGTCAGCATAATTATGACTGTCAGTACAAAAGCTGCACAGTAAATCATATGATTGGATATAATGTGGGGAAATTAATGCGGTTTGAAGGCTTAATCTTGACCGTTGATTTTGATCAAAATTTTCAAATTCCAAAACCCATCCTTTCACATCCCATATAAATGAAATTTCATTTTCTCTCTCCTCACACAAACTTACTCATCTTCAAAGAAGAAAGCGTATTCTCTCTCGCAACTAAGTTCGAAGCCCTAGTTCTCCAAGTTCAAGTTTCTCAAGTTTTAACCGGTTGAAAGTTCTAGAAATGGCAGCAAATCACGATTTTGCATTGTTATCTAAGAAGATCCACACCGGAGCGTCTATGGACTTTGTTGGTATGATCAAACAGGGTGTTGATGGTGCCCTATTGAAGAAGATAGCTGAAAAACTGCAAACGTCCGATCTGAAGGACTTTTTGTCGATGCAGTTCACGCACACTTACATGGAAGAAGTGGCCATGTTTTACGTGAATGCAGAGGTGCACGATGATGAAATCCGTTCATCTATCCATAGCAAGGCCATCAAAATAAGTGCAAAAGACCTTGTTGAGCACTGTTTCCTACCTACTGAAGGGATGAAAGACATCCCTGAGAAGGATGTCAACTTGGCTGCAGCTTGGAATGAAGTTGCCAAGCCGGAGTATGCTGCTAAAGCTGTGTATACAACTAAGAAGGACTTCCTGAAGGAAGATTACCATAAGTTGATGGACATCGTGTCCAAATGCATTGATATGAAGTTTGGGAGTTTCAATCACCTGTCCAAGACTAAGATTATTGTGATGGCTGCTATCATGCAAGATAAGAAGGTGAACTGGGCTGAGTTCGTCTTCAGCCGAGTGTGCCAGAACGTGATCAACTGATCCTACAAGGAAGATGGGACCTTTGGATGTTCGCTGGGATATGGTCTGGTCATTGGCCATTTGATGGAGGTGAAGGGGATCGACTGCGCCATGGAAAGTTGTTCCATGCCAACAAGAGGATGTTCAAGACAAACCTCTCAGTGCTTGTGAGAAGAAAGCCCATGCAAGAAAGGCGGCTACAAGTGAGGGAGAATCGGTGACCCATCAAGACACACGGTGAGAGACCTCCCGCCTCTCTCCCAAAGTTGATATCTAAGAAGAGAGCTACTACATCTAAGCATGCCCCCCCCAAGTGAAAGCCCAAGTCAAAGGCAGGCACCTTCCCCATGCAGCCCAAACCCAAAGCTCCTGCCCATGCAACCGATGCACATGCCCAAGCAGCCCAAGCCCCTACCCCCGCAGCCGAGACTAAGGAAGAACCTCGTATTTCTTCACCAGTTGTGAAGAAGAAACGCACTGCCAAGTCAAGGAAGGTAGCTGCTAAAGCTTCTATTGAAACACATGCCTTCACTATTGTAGAGCCTACTGGAATGGAACCAGAGATTCCATTGGTTGCCACTAAGAGAAGAAGGTTGTTCAAGAAGTATGGATCCGAGAAAATAGCCGAGTCTGGTACTCAGTCGTAGAAGCCAAGTGAGACTACTGATGCTCAAGAAGAACAATCTCAAGAAAGAGTAATTGAGCCTGAGAAGACTGCTGATGCTGATCAGCAGAGTATTGAAGACCCAGTTGTGCGGGAAACAGCTGCGGAGAAAGAAACAACTGAGACAACTGTGCCCATGAAAGAACAAGTTGTCTCAACACCTCAAACAGATGCAATTGAGTCTGAGGAGGAGCAAGCCCCATTTGCCCATTATCAAGAGACTGGAGAAGAAGAAGATGATGATGATCTCATAATATATTCTCCAGTCTACCCAGACATTCAGCGCAGACTAAGGGAATGGAGGGCGTGGAAGCTGGATTATTCAAGGCAAAGTTTGCTCACCCTGAATTTATTGAGGAGGAGAAAGAGTTGCTCAGATTCCTTTGACACGCAACTGTCCAATTTGCTCTGAATGAAGAGAGCTGTATGGAAACCCTTTGACTCATTAAGGAGGAAGAGAAGGAGAAAGCTGAGGAGCAAGCCAAAGCCTTGGAAAAATCCAAGATGTGTGTGCACACAGGGACACATGAGCATCTCTATGAGTCCATTGATAGCGATAATGAAGAGATGAATCCAGCTGTTACAGTAGAGAAGTTCGAGATGCAGCAGGCTATCAGAGAATCAAAAGTTATGCACGAGATGAATCTCCAAGAAGGACCAGGAGAGTCCTCCAAAGTCTCTCCTAGGATTGATCCTTTAGGAGTGGCGCAGCAGATTGCAACAGTTATTGCAGCGACCACGTCCCCCGTGCACTCAACTAATGGCTCTCAGGGACATGGCGATGAAGCTGGGACTTTGGGCCCCCAAGCCAAGCTTAACCCTGAAGAAGGTGTTAAGACACATGCCCTTACGGCTGATCACTCAGAGGGAACAACAGTTGTGTCTCAGGAGAAGAGTGACCTCACTGTCATTCACTCAGCTGGTGCACTAGCTGAGGGAGAAACTCTCTCCACCACAGCAAGGTCGGAGGATGCTATGGGAGACCAAATATTGCAGTTTGGAGGCAAGGAGAGAAGATTAAAGAACAGCAGAGTGATGTTAACAACGCTCGGACGATTGAGTTTGTCTCAAGTGAGATGTCAATCGCTATGCGAGGCAGCCAATGAAGTTATTCTTGCGGCTAAAGCAAAGGATGGAGAGACCCGGGAGTTGAGACTTTGGGTCATGAAAGTGAAATCTAAGGATTTGAGACTCCGAAGGATGCCAACGTCGAAGACCCTAAGACAGCTGCATCTGTCGAAGGGATTGTAGAAGACCCTAAGACATCTGAAAGGGATTGGTGAAGGCCCTACAACGGTTGAGACTTCTGGGGGTAAAGAAGGCCTACGGGAGGTTGAGACTTCCCTAGGTAAAGAGCAAGGTGAACAAAACATTCCTCAACTTGAAGGTGTTGTTGCAAAAGAGGAGATCAGTGCCCTTCATGATTCCCAAGAGAATATAGACACATCATTTTTGGGATCAGAGGATGAAGCCGAGTCCGCACACCCTTAAAATTCTTCATTGGACAAGGCTGAGGATGTTCTCAAATCTTGGAGTAGTGTCAGTGATAAGACAGCTCCAATGAGATTCAATTTCGATGATGAGCCATCACCTAAGGCCTCATCATTTTTCGATGATGCTGATGAGACAGCTGAGGACCAGGTAACTGAATTGGATAAACCCACTGAGACCAAAGAAGCTATTAAGACGATTTGTGGCTCGATCGGTGGAACAAAACACAATCAACTACTCTAACTGGAATAGAGTTAGCTGCGCAGGCTTCCACAGCTGCTGCAGTAATGACTTCAACAGTTCCATCGCAGGCTTTCACAGCTGTGACATCTGCCGATGACGTTGCCGTAGCCGAGGCACAGAGAGATGGTTCTATGTATCAAGAACAAGGGAAGGCTCCCCAGGAAGCAGACTCGGAGATTCCATTCGTTTGTGATGATGTCGGTGCGGTTGGGAGCTGAATCTGCTAGAGACCAAAAGAAGTATTCCGTGCAAGAAAAGCCCATCATTCCCACTGATACGAGTGTACCAATGGACTTCGATTTTGATGTAGAGTGGCCAGCAGCCGAGTCAGCCTCAACAGCAGAGTTCCGTAAAGACTTCAAGACAATCTGTGAAGAGATTGAGAAGATGGAACGCCACCAGGCATCTCTGGATCTTAGACTGGACAATCGGGATGCAACCCTCACAGCTGACTTGAGAGGGATTATCGTTAGAAAAAGGGAATACACTGCACAACAGACATCCATGTGATCTGAGTAGGTCTGTCACTTCAAGGCCTTTTTTCAAATATGTTACTGTGGAGTGCGGACACCTCGACGTATCAGAAGAGAATGAAGGAATACATGGTCAGGATGGAATATTCACACAAGTTGGATATGGAGCTGCTTAAGCATCATCACCGACCGAGATTAAACGCCTGAGAACAACATGAATGACAAGTTCAACCTTCTCATGGTTGAAATGAAACTGGTGATAGCCGAGTCGGGCGTCGCTCGGTCAAGGTTTTGAAAAGCCCACTCAAGCCTCGGACTAAAGCGAGGACTCTACCATCCGATTGGATTTCCTCCCGAGTGGATTATTCCCTGGGATACCTCTCTCCTTTGGTGATGATGCCAAAAAGGGGAAGATGAGGCCATAAGGGATTGAAGGGAGAAGTGAAGAAAGGATATGACAAAGGCGAGGGGAAGGAAGTTCCAAAAATATTCCTTTGAAATTTATGTATCTTTGAAACCATGACTAGGTGAAGTCACAAACTTCTCTTCTCAAAGCAAACTACCCAAGAACCTACCCATTGAAAGAGCCGAGGCGGCCATGAAAGATAAAAAAGAAAGGCCATCGGCCGCATTTGAAGTAGCCGAGAAGCGAGATAGCTCGCGTTGAAGAAATCATGAAGCAATATGGTGGTCCTCGGTAGGAAAGGACTATGCTACAATTAAGCCCCGAAAGACATTAATATGCTCGATTTGGATCTCGAGCCCGGATCTCAGAGGAGTTTCAAACTCAGAAAGCGAGAAGGTTACTTTCAAGGGATGACTCGCCTCGAGCCGGGACTTGTATTGAGAGAAGGGATTGGGTTTGTGTCAATCAGCTGATAAGCAACAAACTTCCAATAGTCACTCATTTTGGAAAGTCAAAGGCTCTAAGACAAAGATATACTCCCGGAGGAAGGGGAGCCGAGTTAGGAAGGGTCGACATGGTGGCAGTGGAAGAGGTTCTCAACCATGGCCAAGACCAAAAGATGTTATGTATGTTGATCCACATAAGAAAGGGATCACATACTGGGCTGGACATGACCATCTTATATTGAGGTTGCACGCAAGAACACTGAAGCTCTTAGAAGGCAAGAAGCTGAGAATGAGAGAACTGCTCGTGAATGGGAAGAAAGGCAGCGAAGGGATGACCCTGCTGCTAGGTGAGCGTATGAGAAAAAAAAGAAAGATGAAGAGGAGAAGAAGAGAAAGAGAGCTGATGATGACAGGAAGAGGGCTGAAGATAAAAAGAGAAGAAGGAAGCAGCAAAGGCTTTGAAGTGTGTTGTGAACCCCTTCGTGTATTTTGTGTAAATACATAAATGTAAGTCTTTTGTAAAAGCTCTGTGAATTCCACTGTAAAATTCATTCTCTATGTATCTTAGCTTAGATATACGTTGTATTGTCATACTTGTATAAAGCTCTGATGCTCATTATAAACAACTTTGTAAAGGACAAGAATGCTATGATCAATAAAATGATTATTCATAAGCATACATTCTTTGTTACTGCACTGCTTGTATTTTGTTGTTTACTTATGTTGTATGTTTTAAGTTTTGGCATCATCAAAAAGGGGGAAATTGTTAGGAAATTTATTTGTTAGATTTTGATGATACCATGTAAAACCTAGACTAGGAAGTTGGCACCTCATTTTCCTTGTAATTCTGTAATGTAATAGATAGGACTTGAAGAGCTCAGTTAAGTCAGTTAAGTCAAGATTACAAGAAGACAACTGCGGACTGAATGAAGACTCTACTGTGTGTCAGCTGAGTATGGCCATGAAGGAAATCAAGGACTCGACTGAAGGAGGGTCAGCTGAGGAACAGTTGTGAGAAGTGTCAGTCAAGTCAACTCAAGAAGCCAAGTCTATCAGTTAGAGTGACAGTTGAGTCAATCTCATGATTGAAGCAGACTCAAGTCACTCCAGGGTAAATGCGGTGATCAAGTGAAGACAATCGACTTAGATCCGTTGGAATAAAAGTCAAGAATATTACTCGATATAGTAATATGTCAAGTCGCCAGTCCGAAAGTGTTTGGCCTATAAGTGCGCAAAAGGAACGAGCGATGGGAAACACGCACTTTGTGTCGAACCCGCAGTTTGAAATGCCATTTAATATGATGAAAGGTCAACATCACAAAGCGCGAGACCAAGACAAGATAAGCCAACAAACACAAAGTGACATTTGAAACTAGCATATCTCTTCAACGGACAAATTTCAAATGTGCACTATAAAAGGCTGAGGAAGCTATTGAGAAAAGGTTAAGAATGTCACAGACTTTTTAAGAAATATTCAAGCAATTAACCTGCAAGTTCTCAAAGCTTATCAAGCAATTCCTCAAGCTTCAAACTCGAAGAAACTCGATCCAACACAAGCTGTGAAGGAGAGATAACTTCAATCTGTTGAAGAGAAAAACATTTGAAAATCAAAGGGGTCTACTTTCCAAGTTAGGATTGTAGAAAGGTTCAAGGTTGAACCAAGTATCAAGTTTGTTGGAGGGCTTCGTGATCAAATCCAAGAACTTGGGAAGTGAGTTGTAGTAGCCAGGCAGCTGCCTCATAAAGAAGCTGAGTCGCAAGAGAAGCCAATTGTGTGATCAAAGGCTGTCACCAGACTGATAATCGCTTTGTAAACTGATATGTTACTTAGTTGATTCCTCCAGGAGTTGGAGAAGAGAGGACTAGAAGAATTACCCCATCTCCAAACCTCTATAAAAATACTTGTGTCATTTACTTTCAGCATTTACTTTCCTGCATATCTATTTTATATCTGATGTTAGTTTATATTTGTTATCCAACTGATAAATAACTAAGTGCTAAAATCAAGTGTTATAAACAAGCTTAAAACAAATCAATGGGTGTTAAGTCTTCCGCTGTTAAAAACCAAATCAGCCAAGTTAAGTAATTCGCTTAAGCAAATGAGTTATACTATCACCACTCTATCAACATTGAGTGGGTAACTTAGCTGAATAGCCAACTTAGCTTTCCCCTAAGGACACAGTTGTTTTGAGTCAACTCTATTGAACTATTTAAAAGGACTAAAATCAAAAATTTAGTAAGGTTTATTCAAAACCCCCTTCTAAACCTTACTCCACACCCCTTGGGACCTACATATACGCATTTATCACACTCGTTGATTTAAATCCTTTTGACAACATTGTATTGTCAAATTTAAGATCTCATTGTTTTGGTGTTTGTTTCAGTCCATATAATGATCTTATTAACTTGCAAACCTTGTTTTCTTGACTGGGTGCAACGAACTCTTCAAGTTGTTCCATGTATATTTCTGCATATATTTCTCCATTCAGAAATATTGTCTTAACATCCATCTGATGAATCTCAATATTATATAGAACATCAATTGCGAGAAGCACCTGAATAGATGAAATCCTTGTTACTGGAGAATATGTGTCAAAGAAATCATACCCTTCTTTTTGTTTAAAGCCTTTGGCCACAAGCCATGCTTTATTCTTATCAATAGTTTAGTCTGCTTTATACTTTTTTTCTTTAGGATCCACTTACATCGTAAAGGTTTATGTCCAGCAGGGAGATAAACTAACTCTCACGTATGGTTTTTCATAATGGACTCGATTTCACTATTGATAGCTTCTTGCCAGAACGGAGCATCTGGACTACTTAGAACCTCTTCAATCGAGTTTGGCTCACCTTCTAACATAAATGTTATGAAATTGGGCCCAAAAGACTTAGTCGTCTTAGACCTCTTACTGCACCTCGGTTCTTCACTACTTGGTGTTGAACTACTTGCAGTTTCATGAGTTCTTTTGTTAGTACTCATTTCTACCTTTTCTCTACAAGGGTAGACATATTCAAATAATATAGTGTTCCTTGATTCGATTATGGTACCTTCAGTCATTTTTGGATTTCTGACTTATGTATCATAAACTGATACGCACTGCTTTGGTATGCATATCTTTCAAAGACACAATCAACTGTCTTTGGTCCAACTTTAACTTGTTTTGGATTAGGTATTGCTACTTTAGCCAAATACCCCAACACTTTAAGGTATTTATAAGAAGGTGTTGGAAAATTTACTGTTTAAGATTTTGATGAATGCCATGTAAAACTTAGACTAGAAAGTTGGCACCCCATTTTCTTTGTAATGTGTATTGTAAGAGATATGGTTGTACTAGTGAGTCAAGTCGGCCTACGCTGAAATATAAAGAAGTCAACTAAAGATCGGGATAAAGACTCATTGTGAAGTGAGTATAGCAAGGAAAATAAGACAAGAACTCGATTGAAAGTGTAGCAGCTATGATACAACTGTATGAAGTGTCAGTCAAGTCAACTCAAGAAGCCAAGTCTCAAGTTGAAGTGACAGATGAGTCATCCAATGATTGGGAGCGAATTCAAGTCACACAGGGAAGTTAAGGAAATGCGATCAAGTCAAGACAAGCGAAAAGAATTCGTTGCACGAAGTCAAGAATATTACCTAAACAAGTAATACTTCCATCTTTGCCATGTCTTAAAGTGCTCGATCCCAGAAGCATGCAAAAGGAATAAACCAATGGGAAGCATCGCACCTTGTGTCGGACTCGAAAATCAATGTTCATTTAATACGAGGAAATGTCAAGATCAAGGATCGCAACAAGACAAGCCAACGAATACTGATGACTTTTGAAATCAACCTATCTCTTCAACTGATGATTTTTGAAAGTTCACTATAAAATCTTGAGAATCACTTTGAGAGAAGGCTACGAACCACGAACACTCAAGCTATTATTCAAGTGTAACCTGCAAAAATATTCTCAAGTTATTCAAGCAAATCCTCAAGCCTAAATTCGAAGGAAATCAATCCAACACCAAGTTTGTGAAGGAAAGACAACTTCAAACTGTTGAAGAGAAACTTTTGAAGAATCAAAAGGGGTATACATTCCAATGAGATTGTAGAAAGGGTTCAAGGTCGAACCAGTCTCAAGTTATTGGAGGGCTTCGTGATCAAATCCAAGAAGCTTGAGCAAGTGAGATGTAGTAGCAAAGCGGTACCGCCTGTGAAGAAAGGCTGAGTCGGACGAGAAGCAATTTGTGTGACCAAGCATCTCGGACCGAGTCCCAAAGGATCAAGTCGGTTGTGTGATCAAGCTTGCATCCGGATTGATAACCACTTTGTACTACGATCAATACTTAGTGGATTCCTCCAGGAGTTGGAGAAGAGAGGATTAGAAGAATTACCCTATCTTGAACCTATATAAAATTTATTGTGTCATTTACATTTCAAAGCATTTACTCACTGCATATTATTTAATATCGATGATAATTTTCTATCCAATTGATATTTAACAAAGTGCTAAAACCAAGTGTTAAAACACATTTAAACCAAATTCAAGGGTGTTAAGTATTATTTGAAAATCTCATCACAATCGAGTTAAGTATTAGACTAAATAGCTGAGTTATTCTATCAAGCTCGATTGAGTCTGTTTTGAGTGGCTAACTCTGTTGGTTAACTAACTTAGTGTCCATCAAGGACATTTTGAAATTAACTCTGAACTAATTTAAAAGGACTAAATCGAAAAGTTGGTAAGGTTTATTCAACCCCCCTTCTAAACCTTACTCACACCCCTTGGGACCTACAAAAGGCTTATGGTTTTTCCACAACTCGTAAGTAGTCTTATCTTTCCCTTAAGTGCTATTTTATTCAATATGTGGTTGGATGTAAAACAGCTCCCCCCACATATTTTGGGGTAATCCGGAACTTATCAACATGACATTCATCGTCTCTTTTAGAGTCCAATTTTTGCGTTCAGTAACACTGTTTGACTATGGTGAATATAGAGTCGTTGTTTGATGAATTATGCTCGATTGGGTACATAATTCTTTAAACGGTGTAACATATTCGCCACATGTATCACTTCGAATTATTTTAATCCGATTGCCAAATTGATTTTCAACTTTATTTTTATAATTTTTAAAAGCTTTTAGAGCTTCATCTTTACTTCTTAACAAGTATAAGTAGCAAAACCTTGTGTAATCATCAGTAAACGTGATGAAATATTTTTTACCACCTTTAGTTTGCATAAATTTTATATCACACACATCGGTGTGTATCAACTTTAAAGATGAAGTCCTCTTTTCAACATAATGAAACAGTAATTCATCTATTTTAGCTTCAACACAAACTTCAAATTTTCTTTGTGAGTTTACTTCTGGTAAATTAATTATTTCTAAATTTACCAATATTTTGTTAGCATTAATATTTACATGTCCTAATCTAATGTACCATAGATTATAAATAGAAGAAGATTCATTCTTATTCATATTCTCACCAAAGCGGCCTACAATCATTACATTCATTTTGAGAAGTCATTTGTCTAGATTACCCCTACCAAGGAACTGTCCAAATTTGCCAAGTACAATTTTTTCGGACTGAAAAAACTATCCTAAACCCATGGTTGACCATCAATGAACTCGAAACCAGATTCTTTCGGATGTCTGGGACATGCAACACATCATTCAACTTCAACTCCTTGCCCGAAATAAGCTTTAACACCACTATACCTACGCCAGCAACATCAGAAGAGGCGTGATTTACCATATAGAGCTTCCTTCTGGTCGATGGGATGGGATGAGAATGCATCCCGATCATAACAGACATGGCAAGTGGCAGCGGTATCTACAAACTATTCTTTCGGGTTATCCCCCAGATTGGCTTCAAACACTACTGTCGACATGTCAACGTCGGTCAGTTCCCTTTGTTCAACCTCACTGGCATTGTACTATGGTTTGGTTTTCTTTTTCTTTGGCTGAAAATAGTCTTTTTCTACATGGTGTGGTTTGCCACAATTGTAGTAAGTTCCTGGAACTTTCCAACTGCCGATTTCTTGCCTTTATCGTTTGCTTTTTCTTCAAATTACTTGATGAACCGTGCTCCATCAAGTTGGTTTTCGACTCCATAGGGATAAGCCTGGACTTAGAGTCAATCCTCCTCTGTCTTCCTCCATTCTGAGCTTGACAATAAGATCCTCTAGTCTCATCTCATTTCGATTATGTTTAAGATAGTTCTTAAAATACCTCCAACTTGGGGGTAACTTCTCAATCAAGGCGGTCACTTGGAATGCCTCCTGCAAGGCTATTCCCTTGGCAAAGATTCATGTAGGATCAACTGGAACTTCTGAACTTGTTCCATCACGGTTTTAGAATCAACCATCACAAAATCCAAGAACTTACCGATAACAAATCTCTTTGTGCCAGCATCCTCGGTTTTGTACTTCTTTTCCAAAGATTCCCACAATTCTTTGGAGGATTTCATAGCATAGTACACACTATATAATGCATCACAAAGTCCGTTCAGGACATAGTTACGACACATGAAATCTACCTGGCCCCATGCATCAAACGCAACACAATTTTCAGCATTCGTTTCGTTTTCAGCCACCACAGAAGCATCCTCAGTCATGTACTTTGCCAAGCTTAGGGTCGTCAGGTAGCCACCACATGATCGTCCTCAGTCAGGTATTTCGCCAAGCTTAGGGTCATCAGGTAAAACAACATTTCTTGCTACCACCTCTTGAAATTGAAACCCATGAATTTTTGGATTTTTAGCTTGAGCGGGGGAGGGGTGACCAGGAGTTCTACTTGTGCTCGCCATCGTAAAGTACAATAATAGTCTTACGATTATTGATTACAAAGTAATGGTAATAACAGGAAAGCCTTCACAATGGCTAAATTACAAACTGAAAAAAACAGAACTATGTTATTACAAACTGAACTGCTTGAAACAGGAACTTCAGAAACTGGACTGGAAAGCCGAGTCGAGATTAAATCTCTATCCGCAAGATAATTACATCTCAACTAGTGCTCATTGTTTGACGTATTGCCCCTAAAGATAATACGGCTTCGTCTTATGTGTAGTAGCACCACTAACGTACAGAAGCACCTTCGAACTGAAAATGTGTTGAAGACTGGTTGCTGGACTTTAAGTGCATAATACAGGAATATTGCTTTGTGAGGTATGAGTATTGCTATTGTTTTTCTGTGTAAGAAATCTACAATGCACAATAATGGATTTATAGCCAACCAATACCTGCAGGAGATAACACTAAGTAATGGGCATTATACCAGATGTAACATCCCAGGTGTTACATCTCACTACTGCATAACAGACAAGTAGTGGGCTATAATCAGGTGACCACTACTGCAGAAGTTACTAACTCCAACAGTCACACGAATCTGGGCACCTGCATTTTCCAGATTCATTGGGCTCGAATAGTCCAACAGCCACTTACCCATTTTCGAGTGGCAAAATTATAGTGAACCTGGACCCGGGCCCAAAGCCCAGGCCCAGGTTGTGCCGGGCGGGCACGCGCGTTCGCTCGTGTGGCCCACTTGTGATCATTCACTTGTGTTATAGTATATCCAACTAATAACACATTCTAGTATTTATACTAGGATAAAATATGCTTTATATTCTATGTGGGACAAGGCTAAAGCCTTTCAACTTCCTTTACATAATGCCCATTTGTATGGCCAACTTCGTGTATTAATTTCTCACTCATAGAAACTCATTTTTGAAAAATAAAAAAAAACTACGAACATCTACTCAGAACGTAGATTAATAATTTACAATTTAATTTCTCCAGAATTAAATACTTAGCCATCAAAAATTTGGTCAAAGTCGGGTCGACTCCCACTTTATCAAAACAAAATTTGCAACAATATATATATATATATACATGTGGGAATTGGTTCAAATGAGACCATATTCCTGAGGTGAGACAGGATGCACTAATCTTATCTATTCATTTGTTTTTCTTTAGTGGTTGTGATTTTATGACTTTGTATACCTTTTTCCATTTATCATTCTAGGGACTGTGTTGATGTTATTCCTGTTTCCTGTCCCCCTTTTGGCTCTTCTGAGGGGAAAAGGCCGAGGACGGAGCCTGGTGATACTTCTTCCAAGACCATCAGTCCCCAAGTTATTTTTTCTGGTGGAGTGAACCGTCGTGAGGGGATCCAATCATTTTAATTCATTAAGGGTGGAATGATCATTTTATTATCCAACGATTTTTTTGGTACCCTTTAACTTTATGAAACGTTTTTTGTAAGGTGAGATTGTAAATACCTTATTTTTGGCGTTATTTTAGGAGACAATTTTTGTTTCCAAATATTTTTCAATTATTTGAAATCCAAAGATAGTTAGAGTTCTTTTACTGCTTAGATAGCCATTAGATAATGCATATTTAGTTACTTTTTGTTGCACTGTTTATGACACTATGACATAGTTGAGTATAATATATTGCATATTTAGCTTTTAAACAATACATAGATAGCTTCTAGATAATGAATAGTTAGTTGGTTTTTGTTGCAATATTGTTTAATGACATTTTGCATAATTAGGTTTATGTACTGCATATTTAGTTTTTTTGCACTGCATAGACAACTTCTAAATAATGCATTAGTTAATTCTTGTTGAATAGTTTATGACACTTTGCATAGTTGAGTATATGTACTGCATATTTAGTTTTTTTTACAATGTATAGATAACTTTTAGACAATTTATAGTTAGTTGATTTTTGTTGCATAGTTTTAAACTATGTAAAATCTTGTAGTTATATGCATCGTTTCATAAGTATCTATGCATCATCTTATTCATGAAAATTACAGTTTTTAAGAATTTGTTGTTAATTACTAGGTTCTAGTTATCCATGGATGTCTACTTCATCAACGATGCATGGTGGAGTTTCTTCTGCAATTGATGATTGTTCATGACATGAATCGAGCTCATCGTATTGATTTTCGTTGTTTATCTATAATATTGCATCGTTTTTCCGTGTTTTTCTCTGTAAATTTGAAGAAACGTTAATCACAGTGGTATGTAAACTCCTTATCCGAATTGGAGATATGGAAGGAAGTTGTTATGGAAGGAGGATTGTGATTGATTTTGTTTATCTCTCTGTAACTGTTTTCCTATAATTACATTAGTAATTGTTTTGACAATCTTACCCTTTTAGGGGATTAAAATAAATATTTAATATATTATTAATCCATTTAATCATAGCTTTTGGTTATTACAAGAGGATGGTCGAGATTAGTCTACTTAGTCTCACCACATGCTATTATCTAAGTGGATCCAATTCCTACGTGTAGTTAATCACTCATCTCTTTATTGTGATAAGATCCATTTCCCTTGAAGCAAAATATATTAATTATATAACTTGACCAGTCTTCTTAGCTTTTTCGACTAGGACTAAGTCGAGGTAATTTAATTTATTTGTTGACTTTTTTAAGGTAAGACATATTTAAGTAAATATTAGTAATTAAGATTTTACATATTTTATTTGATATTTAATTTAACAAGTAAATAAATATCTTAAAATTATAAATTTACATTACAAATAATTTCGGTGGATTGATCTATTCTTGGATTATATCCAAATTTTGACGTATAAGAGTAAAAACTTGCAAAAATTTGAAGACTTAAGTATGTAGGAAGGGTACCAATTGCCAAATAAAAGAACCCACATTATATAATCTCACTCCCTATGGGATTGATTCTTCTTTTGTTTAACACGTTTCTCTCTCCTCTTCACTCTTTATAAATAGGGCCCTTTCTCCATTCTGCAATCTCTCTTCCCTTTTGGGGTTTCCTGAGAGGCGGCCCCTTTCTGAGAAAAAAGAAACCCACTTCACGATTTGAAATCCTTCAAGGATCTGAGGACAAACGGAAAACACTCACTTGGAGAACCCACAAATAGATTTTAGTAATTTGTATATTCATATATCTATTATATATATATTCTATATCCACGGACATACAATTTACAGAGATAGAGAGGTAGGGAAAGAGAGAATGCCTTGTTCAGATTTCTCTTTTCCTGTTCTTTCATGATCTTCTCTGTTTGTTTTACAATGTATCTGCTTGCTTTTGAAAACAAGTGTGAAAGAACTTTGGAAATTTGGTTTCTTGAATCCTTTTTACTTCAATTTGGTTTATCACAAGTTATCTTGCGTGTCGCCGCCTATCCAGAGTTGCTCTTGCGGCTTTTTTTTTTATTTAAAAAAAGAAATTGTTTTTGTTTTCGGATAAAGGGTCTTATAAGTTTCTGTTTCTTGAATTTGAAAGATTTAAACAATTTTATATTTTTTGTTCCCTGTGCTGTTGTTGGGTTTGCTTCGTTTTGTGTGGATCATCATCATAGTGTTCAGTTTTTGATCCACTGGAATAAGGCCTGATTTCCATTCCCGAAACTTCAAGATTATAATGGATGCTAATTTGTCAGTTTGATTTTAAACATTATTATGTGTGTAGCTCCATTTTCCTGGACACTTGATTGACATGTAGGGGCTTTGTAAATTGAGATAGTATTCAGGAGTTAGAAACTGAAGCATGAACAGTCATATTGTCTCCACTTTAAATTATATGGTGCTTGTTGGCTGTGCTGATTTTCAGTTGTTGATAGTTACATTGTACAGGATCCTTAATCAGATTTCTGGATGATGGACAGGTGTTTGATGCATTTATAGTATGTTAGAGTTGGTTGAAGTTTAGATAGATATCTCATAAGTTGATCGTCGAACATGGGCAAAACTTTTGTGGATGTGAAAGATTGATTAATACTGCCAGTATGCGTGGGAGTTCATTACAGTGGTTCCTTTAGTGTCTGTGTTTTCTTGTTTCCAAATTCAAGTATAAAGACGAATGAGCATTGATGAACTTTGAAAAACTATGACAGTGTGAGAGTGAAAATGGGTCAATGCTGGGGCTGGAAATGAATGCAAGGACATGGTGCATGGACAGCATAATTGTTTCTGGTTGGTTCCTTTATTGGGAAATTCCGGCCAAAACATAGTGAACCTTTACTTGGTAGAGAGTTCGAACGTCTCTTTGATTTTTGATCAAGTGCAATGTCTCGTTGTTTTCCGTTTCCACCACCTGGATATGAGAAGAAGGCTAGACCTGATGACGCAAACTTGATTATAAAGGTTTGTGCTTCACACAAAGGATCTAACCAACTGGCAGCTATTTCTGAAAATTTCTTTTAGGCTTCATTTGGATTGACTGATTTGAAGATAAGGATTTCTAATTCTGGATAACAAATTCATTGAGTTTGTTTGGATAAGCTTATGATACGATGGATTTCAAGTCCTTGAGCTTTTATTTTAAGCTAATTTTTGAGTAATTGTGGTGGATTTCATATCCATCTGATATGAAGTGATTCAAAATTCTTCTCTCAAATCCAAATGTTTCAATTCAAATGTGACCTTGATTTCTACTTTCACATACAGTTGTATCATTGTTATACTGATGAAGTTTTTAATCATTTACAATATCTGCCTTCCTAGTGTATAATAGTGACAATCATTTACGAAATCTTTATTTCACTTTCACTGTGGTGGTTTGATGCTGTCGTGATTTTGCAAAAATAGTTTCTTTCTCCTTGATTGCTATTTTTTACTCGCACTAACTCTTAAAATCCTAGGTGAACCACAAAATGTATTTATCAATAGCTTCTGATATGAATCTTGATCAGGAATTATAGTTCTCTTGCAATTTAAGTGCATTTTCTTGAATGCATTAATCCTTCGGTCAGTTGTCTACACTAAATCTTCAATGGCCAAATATTTAGAATGGCATATTGTAGTGTATGCTATACGAGTCTGGTAAGTGCCTATGAAGCTTTAGTTTGATGGCTATATGTTAGAAAGGCTTGGATGACCAATTGTGGATACATAAGAAAGTTCACCTAGTAGTGTTATATGTACCTTTAAGCTATTCATTTGTTGATGATTGTTATTGAACGAGTTCCGAGAAATTTTAGTTGGTTTATGCCATTCTTCCATAATCCTCTAAGTTGCTGGTGATGTTGATCTATGTGATAAAAGCTCCCAAGTTTTTCCTAATGAAATCTATTTAGGTTCTAAAGATCATTTTTTTAGTGTGTGTGTTGGTTGGTTCGGGGATGGGGGTCTCAATATTGAATTCCTTATTTGGAGTTATAAGCAGCAGCGTTCAACTTTATGTTAGTGTCATCTTTTTTATGTATCTGCTTAATGTGTAACAATTAACATGTATCAAATTTTCTCTTCATTTTTATCTCATCTTAGATGCATAATGTTACAAACTCTATATCAGAAAAAGCACAAGGATAAGAAGGATAAAGACAAGAAAGAAACAAGTGAGCGAAAGGATAAAGAGAGAACTGAAGGTAAACACAAAGAGGATAAAGACCGAAAGAAAAAGAAGCACAGAGACAAGAAGGATAAGAAGAAAGATAAACACAAGTCCTCAGAAGAAAAAAAGACTCTTGGGCCCTTGGAGAATCAGAACGGCGAGAAGCTTGGTCCAGATAACAAATCAGGTGATGATGGAGTCCAAGATTACAAAATTTTGGTCGAAATGGGAAAAAGAGTTCGAAATGATGATGGGGCGACAAATAACCATACAGTTCAGAAAATCACACTTGTGGAACAAAGAAAGGCCAACTTGCCGATGGAGGAAAACAGTGATGGCATTTTGGATAAAGCACATAACAATATCAAGGAAAATAGAGAGCAAAACAGGATGGTTAATGGACAAAGTCTCAGAGTTGATTCAAATGGCTTGGAAAATGGTTGGGTTGCAAATTTTTCTGGAGAGAAACAAATTAAGGTCGAGAAGAAAAAGGAGGGAAAAGAAAAGAATGAACTCAGAAAAATCGTTTGCGAAGGAGATGGGCTCAAAAATGAAAATCGAGATAAGAAGAAAAAAGAAGACAAGAAAAGGAAAAAGGAGGAAAAAAAGGAGAAGGTGAAGGAGAGGAGTAAAAAGAAGATTAAGCAAATTGGAAGTGACGGTAATTTTCTAGATTTTTGCGATAAAAATGCCTCGGACCTTCTGAAGGATAGCTGGGATAGCCAGGGGAAGCTTCCAAAACTTAAGGAGCCGCCTGTATCAAATGGCTTTTTACATGGTGAGTTCTTTTGTTTAATGATATGCTAGGGATATTTACAAACAAAAAAAAAATGAGGTTTGGGGATAATTACAAAAAACCCATATGTTTTTGAAAATTGCAAAAAGCCCCTTGAGGTTTGGTTCCGTATTACATTTTCCCCTTCATAAGCTAAAAAAATTTCAAAACCCCTCCTGATATTTTTAGAAATATTACAATTAACCCATTAAATTTAAGGCAGAATCAAAGTTGAGTTTTTTTTTTTTTTTTTTTTGTAATTTTGGAACATCTTGGGGTTTTTACGTAATTAGTCCAAACCTGAAGGTTCTTTTTTTTTTTGGGTAATTATCCCTTAGATGCTAATTGCAATGCCAAAAGTTTTGTCTTGTTTTCGTGACGAACAATATGAATAAATGTATCACTTCTGGTTACTTCCTCATGGTATTTTTTTTAGAGAGATAAAATTTGAATTGTGGATGATCAACATATTTTCACCTAATATATCTTTATTTTTCCTTGCTAAAGAAAATGGAACTCGGCCCAATAATATGTCGAGGCCCACCGTTTCCTCTCATCATCAAGCCAGTCAAAATGGAAGTGGTTTTCATCCTTCTCGAAAAACTACGATACACTTGGCTGTGTCGAAACAAGCCGTTATTACTAATCAAAGTGTCAACGGTAAGCTTTCATCCTCTCAATCAGTACCCAGCCAGACTGCAAATAACTCCATAGCTGACCATAAGAGGGCCAACATTAATAATCATGTGGTCAGTAATGGCCTTATCTCCTCAAACCTTGTTGGTAATGAAAAAAAGACAGAACAATGTCAAACGAGGGGTAAAAAGGACATTTCATCAAAGATTGTTCGAGAGATGGATAACAAAGATTTCAGGATAAATGATAGTTTAGAGTGTAAAAAGGACATTTCTTCAAGGCCTTCATCTGTAAATGCGAAGGAGAAAAAAGTTGGCGCCTCTATGAAGCCTCCTCATCCTGATTCGGAATATTTGAGCCAGATACTGAGTGTTCCTAAAGTAGAATCGCCTCAATTTGATGATCAAGAGTGGCTTTTTGGCACTAAAGATTCCCAAGCAAAGAAGAAGCCGAAATTGGGATTTTCTCAAACTGAGTGGACAAAGCAGGTTTGGGCAGAAGCAATACAAGTGGAGTATGCAGATGTTACTGCTTTGCCTTATGTCATTCCTTACTAGACCGAATCCAATAGTGGGCTTTTTCTGTTATCGAAATCGGGATGGCTGAAAATGAATTCGCATGTTTTAGTTCGACGACAAATCTTCTGCATCAGTCGTATTAGAATGGGGTTCGTCTTGATATTTTTGTTGCAAGTTACTATCTTTCAGGCAAAGACGGGAATATAATGAGTTGCTGGCGAATTTATGTCATTCTACATCTTGAACTTTATTCTGCACGGACGCCTTTCATCTGAGTGTACACTCGGGAGCTTCATTGTCCTCATTGAAGAAAGGGATAGTTATAAAAAAAAAATCTGAGGTTTGGTCTAATTACAAAAATATCAAGGGGTTTTTTGAAATGTTGTTTTACTTATGAAGGGGGAAAATGTAAGATGAAATCAAACCTCAAGGGGTTTTTTGCAATTTTCAAAAACCTCTGAATTTTTTTGTAACTGGCCCGAACCTCATGTTTTTTTTTTAATTATTTCCTTGAAGAAATTTGAATTCTCATTTGCTCGTTCCTTTGGTAAAGGTAGAGTGTACGCGCAGTTCTGCAGGTTCTTGATCGCGGAAAAAGGTGTCGATTTTACGTGAGTATGCTGCTGTTGTCCATTTTGGTGCAAAGAAAGATGGCATGTTAAGACATCCAATATATATGTGAAGATGGTAGTGCATATTGATTGATGGTGGGGATTCTAATTGTTGAGGGTTTTTTTGATTCAAATCTCTCAAACTGACAGAAAGGGGTGCTTTGTGGTGTGCTGCAATTTTGATGTGTAAAATATGGTGAACCTGTTATACTATATGCATAGGGGTCTTTTAGAGGAAATAGAAAGCTGCAGTTTTGCTAATAATGGATAAATTACTCCAAAAAATATACCCTTGAGATTTTGGTCTAATTAGAAAGGGAAAAAAAGAAATCCATTTATCTTTCAAAATATTAAGTCTCCTTAGTGATTTGTACTTTTTTGTTTATAAAACATCTCAGTAGGTGCAATTTGCAAAACAAATGGTAAAGTATATTGGTAATCGTAATTTTGAAAGGTAATTATATAATTTTTTAGTAAGATTGAATCTCAAGAAGTTTGTTTTAATTCATATTTAGGTAGTGTTTGCAAATTTAAAAAAAAAAAAAAAAACTGATTCTCACCATACAAATATGTGTTTATTCATTTGTCAAAATAATGCAATAAATGTAAACATATGATCCCAATTAAACCATACATATTATGGGTTTATTGATGACAATGATATAGGAGCAGCAAAGTAGAATAAATGTGGAGGCAAACCATAAATTTTAAGGCTTAATAGCAAAATTGGTCATGTAACTATATGAGACTAGCAATTTTGTTATTGTAATTATTTTAGGTAGGAGTCTTTATTCGTCAGACTTTGAATCTGTGCAAATTTGATCCCATATGTTTTAATTTATGAAATTTTGATCCTACAAGTCTTGATTTTGTGTGATTTTAATCGCAACTGTATCTTTCAATATTTCATTTGTTACCACGATACCCTTGCTTTCTAGCCAAAATATCTAAAATATATATGAGGTTAAAAATTATAGGATTGAAATTGTTATTTTGATAAAATTTAAAATCATCCACATCAAAAATTAAAGGATTAAGATTGTCAACCTCTAAAGTTAGAAGGAAAAAAAAGGAAAATATAGGAGAGTAGCACGTCATCGAGGATAATATCACAGGTGTAAGCTAAGAAGTCGGACTTTTGGGAAGTTCATCAATACTTCACTTGAGATTTTACAAAACCTTTAAATCAACTCTGAAATAAACCCATCTCTCTCTCTCTCTCTCTCTGAGGTTTTTGGTGTTGAATTTACGCACGAACTCTTTTTTTCTTCTCTCACAATCATGGGTGGCGACAGTTTCTATCCTCCTCTTCCTTCAACTTCAACTGGTACTTGTTTTAAGAACTTTCATTTCCTATATCATTTTCTGCCCATGAACAAAGAAATATTCATCAAATTGTTGCGCGTGCACACACACACATGTATATTATGTATGTATTATCTGGAGAGTATTTGATCATGGGGACAAATATTTCTTTACGCAGAGGAGGAAGTATCATTAGATTTCCCACAAGGATCAATTAATTTCAGTGTTTCCAGGTGCGCTATTTTTTTTTTTTTTACATGTTTCTGAGTTTAGAGGAAAAATTCTAGTTTCTCATGGGAATTTGAAGCTGATTGTTGTGGTTTAAGTGTTGTATTCAGTGGGGATGAGAAGGGTTTGGGTCATAAATTAGAGAATGAGAGGGGATTAAATTCTGGAGAATTTCCCGATGTGGGTCCTCGTATTTCTTTGATTGACGAGGCCGCTGAGAGGCAGAAATTAAAGGTCTATGCAGAGGTTTTGAGGAGTTATGAAGAATTGCAGTCTCGCATTGACAGGTTGGAGTTGGCCAAAATTGAAATTTTGAGGTAAATATATATGTTGTGTATGTTTTTGTAGTTTTTATCTTTGTTCATATGGTTGTTAATTTGAGAGGCTTACTTAAACAAACTTATGGTTCTCGTGCATATATAATATATTACGTTGCCAATGTATTTAATATACAGACCCAATTATAGAAATGCAAGTTATATTTCAAAATTACAAATACCCCTTAGATATAAGTTTCTATTTTACAATTTGAACCCTATGGCTTTCGGGGGTAATATATGAAACAGATACAAACTTCGAGAGAGTATTTGTAGTACAACAGGAGGGATATTTGTAATTATAATAGGTAACTGGATTTTTTTGTAATTAAATTAAATATCAGGGGCAGTATTTGTAATTATCCGTTAAATCTAATTGTCAAAGGATCAAAGGGAAAAAAAGCCCGAGCTCCAATTGGATAATAGCTTTATTGCAATGATCAATTGATATATATTCACGAATTAAATGATGTCTAAAGACAAATGTGACATGAACTTTTCCTTTTTCTTTGAGCATTTGCTTGTCTTTGCATTTTGATCATCAGATAGCAACTTTATTGTATTTTTCAACATTATGGCTTGATGTACTAATAATCTCTCATTTTTAATCTCAAGGTGAATTGTGAATTTTCCTATTAGTTCATCAGAAGTCTTTCAAGATACGTATTTAGCCAACATTGATCTTCAAATATATTTTAAAAAGTGTTATTAAAATGTACTGTTTTGATTACTAACTGAATCTGATTGCTTTGACCATGCGATTCTACTCCTGATGAAAGTTTAAGGTTTTACAGCAGCTTATCCATGTATTTGTAATGACATAGATTTGTAATTTAACTTTGCATGAGCTTATTACATGGCCGGTGTTTTCCTCTCAGCTATAGTCCGGGTTCATGGGCCGAAAAGGCAAGTGGCATGGATTTGAGTGAGTATGATGTGCCCATTATTACATCACTCTTACTAATTGGCCCCAGGGGTTCTGGAAAGAGCAGTCTTGTTAACAAGATTTCTCGAGCGCTTGAAGACAACATATTGGTATCAGAAAGAGCCCAAGTTTCATGTAAATATTATTTATTTCTTCTGTTTTAGGATAATTACAAAAACTACCGTTGAAGTTTGACCTAATTACAAAAAGACCCAATTCTCTTTCAAAATTACAAATGCCCCTTTAAGGTATTACAAACACCTCCTTGAGGTTTTCAATTTGTAAAATAGAAATAAAAGTCGAGAGGGTATTTGTAATTTTTAAAGATAGCTGTGTTTTTTTGTAATTAGACCAAACCTCGAGGGGATTTTTTTCGTAAACAACCCTCTGTTTTATAACATACGTGAATCATCCTTCAGCCACTTGATTTCGAGTCATCTTACTCAAACAGATAATTCTAATGGAGAAGGCACATATTTCTTCCATGAGTACAAGATCCCAAGAGGCTCGGGTTCTTTTTGTTTATATGACACACGCAGTTTGTCCGTTGATTCTTCTGAAAACATGAAAATGCTTAACCGTTGGATGACAAAAGGTGTCCGCCATGGGGAACTAGTCAAAAGGTCACATATCATTGTTTATTTTGTTTGAATTAATTATAGAGATAAATGCAAAAACTACCCTTGAGGTTTGAGTTAATTACAAAAAAACCCATAGGTTTTGAAAATTACAAAAAAAATTGTGAAGTTTGATTATATATTACACTTTACTTTCATAAGCAAAAACATTTCAAACACTCCACTTACATTTGTAAAAATATTACATTTAACCCCGACATTTAACATATAATCAAATCTCAACGTTTTTTTTTTTTTTTTGTAGTTTAGTTTTCAATCATCTCTCGGTTTTTTTGGTAATTATCCCAAACTTCAGGGTTAGCTTTTGTAATTATCCCTTAATTATACAATGGATTACTTTTTCATTTCTTTTATTTTTGTCAGAAAATCTGATAGTGGGGATTTAAAAGCTCAATTGAAGTGTAAGGCTCGGAGAAATTGTTCATCCTATCAGTTCACACCTGTTAACTTTGTCATATTCGTCGTGAATGGGCTTTCCGTATTAGAATCAATGGATAGTGTCGAGGAAAAGAAGAAACAGTATTGTCAAATGATTGCTACAAATTTTAGCTGTCCATCGTTGTCATTTAAAGGTACCGATTATGACACCGTACTCCTTTGTCTTAATCCTTCTATCTTAACAAATAGACTATGAATCCAGAATGAAAGATGTAACGTGTAAGTTTTTATGTCTTAGATGACAAGCCTGTCGTTGTAGTCACACATGGAGATTTACTGTCACTTTCTGATCGTGTGAGAGTACGTGTTTATCTGGGAGAGCTGCTGGGTGTGCCTCCGACAATACAGATTTTTGACATCCCAGGTATCAATATTTTTTTCTTTAGAATAAGATCCTATGTGATATTATTCATAACCAATAATTATGTTTACTTGTGCTTGCAGAGAATAACGATGCAGCCACCACTTCGGCAATAGTTGATATGTTAATTTATTGCCTCGAGCGTGCTGATAGAAATCTTCCTGCCAAAGGCCTGTTTGTGGGCAAGGTTTGGTTGCTTTCTTGAAATTATGGACATTGTTGCATTAACAACCAAGCTCAACACCCCCACCCCCCCAACCACTTCTTCAACTTCCAGAATTTTAATATTAATATAAACTTTATATATAATTATAAAATTTTGAAATCTTGCCCCCACAAGAATTTTTTTAACAAGAAACTCTCTATCTACTATTTAAAAAAAAAAAACATTGTTTTATCTTGTGTTTGCCAGCCTCATAGGTGGAACATTTGAGTTGGAATTTCATCCATTTGAAAAAATATTATGGGACAAGTTAGTGGGAATATCTACCATGAAAGTAGTTTATATTCTCCTTGTGGAATATGCTAAGTTAATTCTTGTTTCCTCCCGAACTTCATAAGCGGTACTTAAATAAGTTTGCGGAAAATTAGTTGACCAATGTGTTCATATTAACAAATTCAGTGATAATTACAATACTACCCTTGAGGTTTGGCCTATTTATTAAAAAAAGTCCAATTATCTTTCAAAATTACAAATACCCTTTAAGGTATTACAAACATCACATTGAGGTATGTATTTTCTTAACAAGTACATGGTGCAAATTGTAAAATGAGAACAAATATTAACGGGGTCTTTGTAATTTTGAAAGACAGCTGGGTATTTTTGTAATTAGACCAAACCTCAAGGCTATTTTTTGTAATTAAACCAGAAATTTATTTGGTGCATGTGGGAGATTAGGAGTACAAGTTTACAATCCGAATTTACAATCCATTCCCTTTGTAATAATTCAGCAGGAACTAACTTTTCTTTTCACGCATTGTTAACCCGTGCCTGTATGTGTTTTCGGACATAATTTTGTTTGTTTATGAGGAAGTTACTTATGGCAATTATGGCAAGCAGGTATTTTTTGTGGCATGTTTGTTCCTCTGGATTGTTCTGGCAATAGCCATTGTGTTGGCAATTCCTGGTTTTCACAATCGTCAGCTTCCGGCTCCTACTGCTTCGTCGGCTATGAAAGTGGATTGGCATAAGATTCGACATATGTGGTTGGATGAAGATAATTAATTATGAGTTAGTTCTTTCAGTTTTAAAGCAAACATTGTAGGCACATGTAAATAAGTACTTTTGCACTTAAGATTGTCATGGTGCATGTTATGTATATAATTTCGTACTTCAGACACAGGACTCACTCTGCAATAAATATAACTGAATTATACACAGGCTGTCAACTATGTATATCCTCAGATGTGATTCCTATTAATAGGACAGCATTTTGGTAATTGATGAAGATTCTTGTTAATGTTCAGAAAAACTGTATTGTTATTTACAAAAAGATTAAATGATTTTTCAAAATCGAAGATACCTGTTGATATTTGTTTCTATATTAGAAATTAGACCAGTGCGGGTATTTGTTAAGAAAGGGTGTTTGTTACACTTTACGGGCGCTCACATTTTTGGCCGACTCTTTCACTTTAATTTCAAAATCCTTAGATTTTTGAATAATTAGGTCAAACCTAAAGAGTAGTTTTTGGAGACAATTAAAAAAAATCCATCAAGTTCAATCTAATTACAAAGAAATCGTGAGGTTTTTGAAAATCGCAAAGATTTGATTCCGTCTTATATTTTTCTTTAAGCAAAAAATATTTTAAAAACCCAATATTTATAAAAAGAGCTAGTCTCTTGTCGGACCATCTAACGGATCTAGATCCGTTAGACGGGATCAACATATCCTACCCATTTCGTTGACCCGGATCCGCAAAAAGAAAAATTACGAGAAAAAGCCCATTCGGATTGGAGTCCTATTTTCTCAGCTTCCCAGCTTCTAGCTTCTTCCTCCTCCAACCACAACCAGTGCGCACGAGCCCACATTCCCCACCACTACCGTCGCCCCCTCCGCCTCTTCTTTCACGACTGCTTCGTCGACGGCTACGATACCTCCGTTCTTGTCTCCTCCAGCCGATTCAGCAAATCCGAGCGTGGTTACCCGGGATTTTCCAATCGAAAGGATTTTCGATTGAATCAGACGTGGAAATGGTGGAGAAGAACGAGATTTGCTAAATGTCCATGAATTAGACGAGGAGAAGAACGAGATTTGTTGAACGAGATTTTCTTTTTTTTCAAATGTTTAATCAATGGACAACATCAATGTGAAAGGAAAAATGACGATGGTTGGTGATGGCTCGTGGTGATGATGCTTTGTTTTTTTCTTCGGTGATATGAAGAATAAATATTGCACTAAATGATACAAGTCTTAGTATCAACTAATACTTTTATGGAGAAATACTAATACATTTTATAAGAAAAACTAATACGTTGCAGGAGCACTACTAAAATACTCTCTAGGAAATTACTAATACTTTTTCGAGAAACTATTAATACTTTTCCGATGGACAACTAATACATTTCAGGAGTATATTCATGAGAAATACTAAAACTCTTCAGGGAACAACTAATACATTTCAGAAGAACTGCTAATACTTTTTAGAAGGACGACTAATACTTTTCAGAAGGACTGTTAACACATTTCGGGAGAAAAAATTTAATTATATTCAGGGGAACTACTAATACATTTCAGAAGAACTGCTAATACTTTTTAGAATGACATCTAATACTTTTCAGAAGGACTGTTAATACATTTTGGGAGAAAAATTTAATTATATTCAGGAAACTACTAATACTTTTTCGAGGAACTACTAATACTTTTTTTGAGGGACTGCTAAAACATTTTGGGAGTATATTCATGAGAAATATCAAAAAACTCTTCAGGGAACTACTAATACATTTCAGAAGAACTGTTAATACTTTTTAGAAGGATGACTAATACTTTTCAGAAGGACTGTTAATACATTTTATAATTAAAAGAGACAAATTTGTAAAAAAGTATTACACGTTGCATTCTAATGTATTAGATGTATTAAAAACATGTATTAGACTTTACAACTTTGTAATAATTCTCTGTTTTATAATTAAAAGGGACAAATTCGTGGTAAAAGATGTTTTTGACTAATACTTTTCAGTGTAACAATTAATACAATTGAGAGTAACAAGTAATACAAAATACAAAAAACTATCAACATAAAAACAAGGCTAACAACTTAACACCACATAAAAAATACCCGCTGAAATTGAAAGGCTACGTAACAAATAATAAAACTACCACTCGAAAATTACAAAAATGCCATTGGCGGCGGAAATTACCAAAATGACTCTGGGTCGCGGGTCAGATCCGTCTAACGGGCCAGACCCGTTAGACGGTCTGACCAAAGTTTTTGTCATATAAAAATACTACGATTACCCACTTAAATTTAAGATAAAATCAAATCTGGTAGTGTTATTTTAGTAATTTTGAAACATCTTTAGGATTTTTTGCACTTGCCCAAACCTCATGGGTGTTTTTGTAATTATCCCTAGTTTATATAAGAAACCCACTGGACGAACAGAGAGTTTGGCATTGAGCAGAAGCATAATCTATATCCAAAATACAAGAGCAAAACGAAATTGAGCCCAAGAGGTTTCAATATAAAATCACCAGCATATTTTGACTACAACAGGCACAAAAATTGTAAGCATGTCACATATTTGAAATATGAAGAACATGTTGAATAATATCAACGTTTTCGTGGGCTATGATGCCTTTGTGTTACAGGCGTACAGCAAAGATACAAAAGAACAGATCTAAACCAAAAAATACTTCATCAAAACCAAAAAAAAAAAAAAAAAAAAACGCAAAAGAACAGATCTAAACTCACCGTTACAGCTTCAATGGCACTAAACGTCGTATTTCTATTTCGATCAAAAATTAAGTCCATTAGGACAAGTTCGGAATAATCTGCAAAAATTTCGTCCTCGCTGTGGAGTCCGTTGAAAATCGACCCAGGACAGCAAACGTAGCAGTACTGCTTCCAAACTTCTCAATCCCTCGAGAAATCATACAAGTGTGATTAGCTTCAACGACTACCATTACATCTTCCCCTAAGAACGACGAAACTGACTCAGCTATTTGCCTCGTCAGCCTTTCTTGTACTTGGAGTTTAAAACCATAAAAATGTACTATCGACTGTAGAAGGGATTTTCCGACAGGGTTAACCCTATTGGAGCTGTAATAACCTATGTGCACTACACCATGAAAGGGAAGTAAATGATGCTCACATTGTGACCAGAATGGCAAGCTCAGCTCAGAACATATGCGATCCTCGTTAGAGGTGAAATCCCCGTTAGTTCGAACAAATCCATTCAGCTTCATATCCAAATTACAATTTTTAAAATTCATTAACCAGTTCAAGAATCGAGCGGGAGTTTCTAGAAGCTCTTTCCTCGATGGGTTTTCGCCTAAAGAATGAAGGATCGACGAAACTGCACTAATCATTGCTGAATCTGATTGCCCCATTTTGCGAAAAGCCTCAGATGGACACCAAGATTTGCTAACTGGTCCTCCGGAATGCGCGTTTTCGACATTTAGACCCCTGAATTTCAGAAGACTTAAAAATCAGTCCAAGTATCTGCTTTCTCATTGTCGAAAACTCCTGAGCCTGATTTAACTAATATTTTTACCCATCCGTCATGATTTGGGTCAAAGAGAGCTGACTGAAAATCGGGGAAATGAATATGCGAACATTGCAGGACAACAGCTACTCCAGTAGGTTTGATACTGTGTTGCAAAGCTGCAGAAATCTCATTGGCCAATCGTTGTGGATCTTGAAGCCGTTTTGCGAAAACTTCAGCTACTCGAGAGAGTTTACTTAGACCTACAACTTGATGACCGGACGGGACGTAACCTACGTGACACTTAACTTGGAAAGGAAGCAAGCAAGACTCACAGTAAGAGAAGAGATCGAGATCACGGACGATTACGAGCCCACCGGCTCCACCAGCATTACCGAGTTTGCTTTCTACGCCAGCTTCGGGGAATAAAGCACCACTAACAATGTCCATCACGTTTTGATTATAACCTGGACAATAATAAAAAATGGTGAAAATAATGTTACAAACATGAAGCCGAAAATATAACTTATGGGGTTTAACAGAAATTGATCCATGAATTCCAAATAAGATGTCCAATAGTAATTCCACAAACACCAGGACGAGTATGAAAACGTTTCTAAATAAGCATGCTAGAACCGTAGAATATATTTGATAATATAGATCCTATACAATGATTGTTCTGCTATGTGACAAGAGAAGCTGTGCACAAGGAGGAGGCACCGATATTCAACAAGGTAACCCAATAATAGTAATAATAATTGCAAATAGGAATTCAATAGAAGTAAAACCAACTCTTTGCAGATTATCTTTATTGTGTATATATGAGACAAACCAAATTACTGAAGTTGTTGGTCCACATTCAAGCCAATAGGCGCAATACAGATAATGATCAGGCACCAGGGAACCAAAGATCAATTTTTCAGTAAATATAATTATAACTAGATCCCTTCTTTGCTTTTTCCCCAAGACCATCTCTGCAGTAATTTACTGAAATTTAACTGTGTTCCTAGCACAGAATGAAGTACAAGTCCCTCTGCAAGATTATGGGAGTGTTTTCAGACTCTAAAAAAAAAGTTACTCTCAGCTTCTAGATGGAAAAAATAGTTGTTTTTTGCATCCAGAAGCTGAGAATCACTTCCTTTAGAGTTTGCAAACACTCCCTATGTGTCAACTACAAGAAAGCAAAATCTTAATCTGTTCATTAGATGCTAAGTTGGCAAATAGATATTTGTTTGACAAAATGTACAGCTTTTAGCTTAATTATCAATCAGTAACTATTTAAGAAAACTACAACTCCATTATTCCACCATACCGCAAAGCTCAATATATCAATTTCCCAGTTCCTTTATATTTCCTCATAATTAAGAAGCAACAGATCCAACTGTACTAAGTCTACTACTACAATCAATAAAACAGTCTAAAGTTGATATAAAACAGAGATGCAAAAGGCAATCAAGAATCACCTCGGGTCCCTTCTCGGAGGGCCTTAGCCACACGATGAGGCGTTTTTCGCAAACCTTCACGATTGATATCCTCACCCAAACCCTGCAAAAGGACTCTAACAGCATCCTCAATGGCCAGAGCCTCAGGCTCAATACAGTCCCCAAGATTCACTCCATTCTCTAGTTCCACAATATATTGGCATTCATCTAAAGCGCCCATTGACAGGTAACAATATCAAACCTCACCCCCACCAACGAACCAAAGACACCAAATTAAATTAAATCTGATGCCTGCAAACGAGGGAAAAAGAAAACCCACTTGAGATTCAGCTCAAAGATTCCAAAATTTTAGCTCCTAAATGCTAAAAATGACTAAAAATTCGAAATTTAACGCATCCCAGATCAGAACCATGACCAAAAACACAAATAATACTCACAAATAAAAAACCCAAATAAATTATCGACGAATTACAACGTAAAATGCTTCGAACAAAACAGCACCTGGAGAGAGAGAAACGGAGAGAGAGAAGTGAAGGGCTGTTATTGAGGGTGAGGGATGTGTGTGCTCAAATTGTTTGAAAGAACTATATATAGAAAACGTAGGGTTGCCGTTGATGTTTGGAATGTGTTTTAAAGAAAAAAAATAACACCACTTGATATTAGCTCATCAAAAGTGGGACCTACGTAAGTGGAGATTATTTTTGTACGATGACCGCCGGATATGGTTGGTGAACTATCACTTCGCGTATGAATTTCCGTTCTGCAAAGATTACCATGGCCCATAATTGGGTGGCGGTCAAGACAACCAAAGTCTCGGCTGAAAGAAAATTATATCTATAACATTTGTATAACATTTATTGGATATTTATAATAATAAAAAAAAAACATATATTGGATATTCAAGATTTTAGATGGATATTTTGTTTTATGAAAAATAGAATACATATCTACTATTCATACACTTGATCCGTTGATCGAGTATATTGTCTTAATTTTATATGCATTGGACCCAAAAAATTCTCCACAAAGCCAGCCCACAAAAATAGGATAAAATAATAAAAAAACTCAAAAAATTCACATCAACTATAACTTTTTTTTTTATTTTATTTTTTAGTGATTTTATCTAAAACAAATCATAAAGGGTTGGTTCCTCCCTACGCATGCTCTCCTCTCTCTCTCATTTTCTCAAACCATAGTTGTCTTTATCATTCTTCATTTTCTTCCTTATCTTCTCTAATCCTCCCAAGGTGGATGGAAAAGTAATTTCTACCTTTATGGGAGTTTCTCTATCTCCCAAAGTTTTTAAGTTTTTCCTCAATGAAATAAGTTTGTCCACAATCCTCATAGGTGGCTTTTTGTTCAGTGAAATAAGTTTGTCATCATAGGTGTGTTTTTGTTTATAAAATTGAGATCGTCATTACCCAACGATAGTGATGCATGAGAGTTTTGGTCGACGTCTCGTTGCAATTTTCTAATTCTACGAATTAATTAGGCTTTTACTAGTTTAATTTTCCCCTTTTGATTTAGATATGTATATATTCAAGATCATGTGTGTATTGCAATTGTTTCATACTTGATATTATATTGTTATTAAGTGTAAGATTTTTTTAATAAATGAAATTCATTTTGCTGCTAATTTTTTTTTATATGCATTAGCGTAGAAATGTATAATGAATTGAATCACGTCACATTAATAATAGAAACTAAATTATGTTAACCCATTATTTCCATACTTAATTAATGTAAGAAAATACGTTGATTGATGATATGTGATTTCAGTTATGTCAATGTGAACTACTAAAAAGAATGGGGACAAAATCGACTTTTTCGAATATTTATTATTTTAATTATTTTACACATTATTTAATTTTAAAATTATTTAATTAATTATCCAATATTATTAATCATTATTGGATCACATATATAATTATCCGACCACGTGGGCTCAGATCGGTCCATGCAACCACTTTCTCCTACGAGGCCCATGCGCAGAGTTGAAAAACGAACCAAGCTACTCGATATTCGATTCGAGATCGATCATTAAAAGCTGATTTGAACTCGATTCGTTAACATAACAAACCAAACTTGAACACATTTTTCCGTTCGATAAGAGGTAAAGCTCAACTCGAGCTCGACTTGATTAGTAAAAAGAACAAACTATGCATAAAAATATCAAACTACTCAAGCTCGATCCGTGTTCGGCTCGACTTAAGCTCATTCGAGCTCAATTTGATTAATAATCAAACCATGCTCAAACACAATTTTTGAAGACCGATTAAAATTCAAACAAACTTGAACAGTACTATGTTCGGCTCACCTCGACTCGACTCGTTTACATCCCTATTCATGCGACCCATCAACCCGGTAAAAATAATATCCCTCCACATTATTATAAGTATTCTAGATTATTCTCAGTTAATTGCTCTCAACTGAATATCCCTCCTCATTATTATAAGTATTCTAGATTATTCTCAGTTAATTGCTCTCAATTGTTGTTTCCTTTGCTCTGGATTTTCCCCAATCAAGTCTTAGATTAACTTGAGCAAGATCGGAGTTTCCCGGGACAACCAAGGGCCCATCTAATGTTTGATAAATTATCACGAAAGTTAAAATCTCAAGTTAACTACTAATTTCGGAGAAGAAAATGGATTTTTAATCGAAATCTTAACTTGAAAGTATCTAGGAATTTATGCAGCATCAAGTAGAGTGCAGCCAACACTATGGCCAAAAAATGATCAATATGCCCTTTGCGTTAGGAGTATATGATGTTGAAGGAACATATAGTTCGTTGACCACCTACTGAACCAAATCTGCTAGTCCATATTGCGTAACTTAAAATTAAGTAGTTAGAGTTCAGTCTTTGTTTACTATCTATTTTAATTTCTAAGTCTCAAGTCAAGTTGAGATTTTCTTTGTCAAGTGACCAAATCGAGTATACAACATAATGATGTAGACAAACCATAATGGACATAATGCCAACTTTCAAGAGTTGAGAGTAAAAATGGAAACCACACTCAAGCATCCGGCCAAAATGATATGTTATTTTCTTTTCATAATTGACATATAGGCGACGCTATTTTACACCCCCAAATTGATAAATCTATTTCCATATAATTTTAAAATAACATTAGTTTAAAAGACTATAATACCCTTATCCACATAATATACCCCATCTTCCTCACATCCACCCATATTCTTACAAAAAGTTGAAACTTTTTTTTTTTTTTCGTAAACCTTAGGCCTTGTATGGTTATGTTTCCATATGACCATTTCTAGTTTTTAGTGTTGGAAAATAAATTTTGAGAATTTATTGGTTTTCGTGTGAAAACCGAAATTATGTTTGGATGAGTGAATGAAAATGAGTTTTATGTAGATTTGGAAATGAGATTATATTTGGTTGAGTAGTTTTGAAGTAATATTTTATGTATATAATAATTTGAAAAATTGATAGTTATTGAATATTTTAATTGAATATATAATATTATATTTATAAGATTGTAGGCTAGTGAGTCCCATTAGATATATATAGTAATATTTTAAGTAGATAAAGTTGACAATGGAGGGTCCCACATATATATTTGGATAAAAAAATAAGAATAATGATTGATGAGTGATGTAGGGTAGTGTATAGGGTTGAAAATTGAAATTATAGGTTTGAGATGTTGTTTTATGTGAAAAATGGAAAGTGAAAATGATAATTTTTATTGAAAAATTTATAAACAAACATGATTCAATTTTATGAATAGTTGAAATTGGAAATGAGGGCTTGGAAACATAAACAAACAAGGCCTTAGATTTTCCAATACTCACATTGTTGTAAATATGGACAACAAAAAAATTATTTATCGAATAATATATGTATCTCTTTAGTTTACAACTTAAAGTATGTTATTTTTTATTTTAGCTAGTTTTTACAAGTTAAAATTGATGTTGAATAACAAAAGTGTGGCACTTGCACGATGGCACAATGGTACGACGATGGCTACGTTACGATGGCAAGATGGCTACGCGTGGCACAATGGCATGACACGATCAAAGTAACTCGATGTGTGACACAATCGAGTATACCATCGTGCCATCTAGGGCCATCATGTCATCCATCGTCTTCTTCCCCAAATACAATTACCTCACAATTACCCAAACTAATACAACTATAAGTATGAAATTAAAGTAAAATATGATATTCGAAATTAAAGTAAAATATTACATCTTTTTCCATTGCCGAAACTTCTTCCTCATTGCCGCCCCTTCCGGGTGTATGATTTTGTGGTGTATTTCGAGGAAAACAATGTAAGGGTAAAATAGAGAATTATTGGGGTGTATTTAGTAAATGGATTATCTTTTAAAAAATGGGTGGGGTGTATTTAGAATGTGGGTGTGTTTATCAATTTTGGGGGTGTGAATAGCGCCACTCTTGAAATATTTAAATTATAATTACGGAAGGGATCTAGTTTGTCATATAAAGATGCACTAAACGTATATTATAATACAATATTAATGTACTCAATTATAATGCAATTTTTTTGAAAAAAAGGTGAGATTTACCCCATGTTTGGAAACTCATTCCAAATAGATTTTTTTAATTAAAATCAAAATATATAATAAAAAGAAAAGAAGGATCATGATCACAAGCCGATTAGATAGTGCAATATTTGGGGCCTCATTAAAAATCTACGTAAAACCCACCTTTGGGGAAAACCCCTAGTAGGAAAAAAGAGTACTCCAACGAGAAAAAGAACCATAGGAACCATAGAAAGCACGAAAACAAAAATATCTAACAAATCGATACTACGCTCGTTCAACATAATCATCCGTGAGCAAAGGAATGATATCCTCCGGAGGAGCATCCCACCAAATAGATCCCGAGTACTTGCCGAGTTGGTTGCTACATGATTTTCTCCCGATAAATGTGTGAGATGACAAAATTCATCTGAGAAATCAAATATAAAGAATACTGCCATTGACCAAGAAGTCTCCATGGAATGGAACCATCATGAGCTCGAAAATGATCCACCATGAAAGTTGAATCCGATTCAACCTAAAGATTTGTCCATCCCTTATGAAAAACATAGAAAATAGCACACATCACCGCCATTAATTCAGCCTCCAAAGTATAGACCGTGCCACACTACTCGACAAAACAACCTCGAAAGAAGCCCCTGGTCGTGCGATAAACCCCTGTTGCCGTGGGATGTCCTGGGGATCCAGCTGCACTACCATCCGTGTTAACTTTGATCTAGCCTGGGAGAGGTAAATACCAAGAAACCGGGACAATGCGTGGTGCTTTCGGAACACGTCCCTGAACCTTCAAACGGTAAAGACAAAGAAGATCATCTTGAGTGTTGTTCATAAAACCCTTGTCTAGACACGCGGACTCCAAGATCATCGCCCGTAGATGGACCAAAGCCGCACCAGTAGTCCATTTCTTGTCATTAAAAATAACATCATTCCAAATGTGCCAAATTAGCCAGATGCAGAAAATCATGGCCACCTTCCAGAGAAAAGCAATCTGATCACTGAATAGAAAACCCATTACTTTGACCATGAATCATAATGCGCATTGAGCATGATTTGATTAATTAGTACAACAAGGAAGAACTGGATTACCCTTGAAGCGTGCTTTCAAAATTCTTTTGCAAAAATTTCACGCTCTAAACCTTCAAGCCTTATTCGGTGTTCTCCAAGAACTCAAGAAGTGCGATAAAATCTCTCTCTTGTGTTTGTGTGTGTGTGTGTGTGCACAAATGATCTATAGATAGAAATTAAGTATGATGGAATAAATTAACTATGGAAACTTTTACAAAATGAAAGTATTACTTTAGGTAATACTTTAATTGACAAATCAAATCATATTGATTGTCAAATCTTATGATTTATCTTCTTTCCAAAATTATCCCAATAAGTCCACTTAATTAAATACTTTCGCACTAATAAATTATGACTCTTATAATTTATTCTAGTTCTTTTTCTAGAGCCACCAAAGAGACTGATCGAACCCAATTAAATTAAGCTCCAATAAATTAATTTTGATCCAATCACTCTTGATCAATCAAAATAATTTATTAATCTTATTCCATTCCACTAAAGGGATAAGATTGGACTCTTAATCTATTTGAAATTATCAAGCCAATAATTAAATCCTCTAATTTGTCGATCTTACATGTCACCCTCATTGATCAATCTGGATATTTGAAATATGATAAAATGACCAAAATCCATTTTCTAATATTTATAAATCTCAATCCTCATCTTCTATCTGACACTCCCATGTGATTGCTATCACATCATGAATTCAACAAGAAATACTGAATTACTGAGCTCGATTCTACTGTCTATTAGAAGAATAGATGAGATCGTGATCATGCATATTAAATAGGTGACAGATTCCATATTGTGAATATATATGTTCTTTGCTATTTCACTTTAATCCCAAAGCATCGAGATACCGATCATCAATTTGATCTCATTCATTGATGGCTCAAAGAACTTTAGGTTAGTAATCAAAGTCCATTACCCACTCAGAATTAAGGTGTCACGTACGATAATCAAGTGAAATTAAATATCTATTGGTCAATTAAATATTTAATTTCACATGGTCCAATTCAATACATTTAAGAAATATATTATTACCAAAGTCAAGATAAACTTCAATTAAATTGAGACGATCTTATCAAAATAAATTGTATATATTTATTTACCGATCGTGGACTTTAATTCTTTTGAATTGAATTATAAATTGAATCTTTCTGTGTTTAACAACATAAACACTCAATTTATAATATCAAACAATCCATGGCATATGCAAGCTCAATATATGTGAAACTTATATTTAATTCAAAATGTCAATTTACACAATAATTTACTTATAGGCACAATACTACCTACAATATTTTGTAGCTCACCAACCTCAAGATATCATCTAATTTTATGTATATTTGTTTGGGAAAATTGAGTTAGTAAAAACAAAATAAAATAAAACAAAAAATCATAGGGACCTACCATTTATATAGTTGATGTTGTTTTTTTTCTACAGATCACTCGAAATCAAGGATTCTAATAAAAGTCAAAGTCTTCTCCTCCAGAGGCTGGAAATCTTCTGTGGTAGGAACTTGCCTGCAACACCAACAAATATTAGATGGGCCCTGAGATTGTCCTAGGGATGCCCCTCCGATGGGATCTGGGGTTGTCCCAGGGAGGCTCCTCCGACCCTCAAGTCAGCACGGTGAATGAGAAAAAATTCGGAGCAGAAAATAAAAGTACCGAATGTGAATTATACGAGCTGACTCACAAATGAGATGGATGAACCTTTATATACCAGGTTAGCGGGCCTCATGGACCGCGTATGCGAAAGTGATGCGTGGGATGGATCCAGGCCTCGTGGGCTGGATAATTTTATCTGTAACCCAATAATTAATGGATAATATTAGGTAATTATGGAGATTAAATAAATACATAAATCAATAATGATAATAGTTATGAAAAGACTTTTTGCCCACAACAATAGCCATAGAACTAGAAAGCGTCAAAGTTAATGCCATTTATGCACAAATTTTCTTGAGTATATGATTTTAAGTTTTAGTTTTTGAGTTAAACTTCATTTGATAACAGGGGAAAAAATAGTTAATATGTTGCAATTTTATAACAATTATGGTGAAATATTAAGTAGCTATTTTATTTTATAAAAAAACTCTAAGTTCGCACGCACACAAAATAAAAAGAATAAAAAAATATTAGACACACACAAAAAGAATAAACTAGAGAATATTCTAATTCATCTCTAAACTACCCACTCTTTGATTTGATTATATAAACGAACTACTTTATATTTAGTAATGTTTATAAATTCCATACTTTATTTTATCCCAGGTTTCTTTTTTTAAATACTTCACAAATATTACACAAAACCTTAAAACATGTAATATATTCTAGTGAAACACATATGCAAGTGAACAACTTGAGACCAAAAATAGAAGGGGAAAAGGGAGAAATTTGGAATACACAAATATGATAAGGCCTACTATTTTTCCCCAAAATTTTAAGAATTTTTTCTACCATGAATGACCAAACTATCATTTACTTAGTGGATCTCATCGACGACCCACCACACGTCTCACTCCATTTTACATCCCCACGCCCCCTTTTTCCTCTCTCCAAATTGAAAAAAAACTTACCAAGCATACATTTTGGATTTTCACCAAGTAAATTATTGGAGAGTTCTGAGAGCTTCGTGCATTTCAAAACCCATTTTCGTGAAAATGGACAACAATAAATGATTGTCGTCATTGAAGGCGCACTTCATGTAATTTCACGATAGGAGATTATGTTAGTGTAATTTCTCGATTTTCACAATATAAGATATATAGTGAAATTCGTAAAATTACACTAATATGGTCTCCATATCGTGAAACTTATGAAAATACACTTAGTGTGCTATTTGGTATTTTCACGAAAATAAGAACAAATTCAAGAAAAATTATATTCCAAAAATTTCAAATTATTTTATGATTATTTTGCAAATGTCATCCTTTATCTAAACGACATCATCATATAATGACATTGTAGAAACTCCATTGTCATTGAAATTAAGAATGAACTAAGGGTGCATTTGGAGGGTATTTGGGATGAGGATTTGAAATCCTCGGCTAAATCCATACCATTGTTTGGCATATAAATCAAATCAAAGGATTTCAAATCCATCTTTAAGTTTTAGATTATTTTCAAAGGATTTTTAATCCCTCCCAAAACCTAGTCATTTGAAATCCATTCTTTTTTTTTTTTTTGAGTCTCCTTTGGAGGATTGGGAATTTTCTCTCTAGAGGAACCCTAGTTTCCTTTCTTTTCTTAGTCTTTTTCTAACCTTCTCCTCGTGTCAACCTTGAATAGCCATCGTCATCATGTCCACCAAGAATGAACATTCCACTGTATTAATGTTTTTGTGAGACAAGTGTCCATCTTAGGGGTCTGGTTATGGGTCCTCCCATGATCTTTGTCGGAGTGGACTTTACTCAAAGTCAAAAAGAGCAAACTTTTAAAATAATTTTTAATCTTTTGGTTATTTATTAGCATTTCACCTAACTCATTCTCTCTTTTTTCGCATATTTGTCTCCCCCACATTTTTTTTTCTTAGGTACCTTTTTCTAATTAAACTCATCTCTTTTTACCCCCTTTGTGTGGTCATTTCTTCTTCCCAGGCTCCGGTGGCAAGATCAAGTTCACCGAGGCTATTCCAATGGATGAGATTTCTGGTATCATGGAAAGGGATTTAGTGGAAATACTAAAAGACTTCAAGTTGACCTCGGAGGAACATAATGAAATCTTGCTTGAAGATAATGACATTGCGAAAACCAATGAAGAATGTGAGAGAAGCTTGGTAGGGAAAATTTATGGGGAAAAAATTAATTTCTCTGGGCTTAAGAACACAGTCAACAGAATTTGGCACACCCAAGATCCATTCTCAGTTAGGGAAATAGGATTGAATCTATTCCAGTTCATTTTTAGATCTCAAGAGAACAAAGAGAAGGTGCTCATGGGACAAACATGGTCTTTCGAAAACCAGTATCTGTTAATCCGTAATTGGTCTGAAGATATTCTGAAAAAGGTGGAGCTTATTAACATAGTGGAGCTCTGGGTCCAAGTCTGGAACGTCCCATTCCACTGGATTAGTTTGGAGACAGGTAGAAAAATTGGACAAAAAATTGGTCTGGCTCGGGATATTTTGATTCCAGAAATAGGCAGCTCTAGAGGGAGGCACATTAAGATCCTTGTTGAGGTATGCCTTGATAAACCTCTTCTTAGAGGGACATTTATTAAGTTGGGACCTGAAACTTGCTGGGTGCATTTTCGCTATGAGAGTGGATTTTCGCTATGAGAACCTTCATGGCTTCTATTTCTATTGTGGAATGGTTGGTCACCTGGAAAGAAATTGCATTGCTAGAAAAATTGATATCAAGCAAAATTTGATTAAGGAGGGCCAATTTGGGAAATGGATTTGGGCTCCTGAATTACTTGTTAGCAGACCAGGAATTAGAGAGCAGAGAGCTGCAGACCAGAAGAAGAGGGGCAAAGAACAGCCAGGGCTGAATAAAGCCAATGAAGTTGAGGACCCATCGACCATTAAAAGGCGAGATGGCGGAAAACCAAAGATAGCCAAAGCGGATATTGAAAATCAACTCTGGAGAAAGGAGATTTTTATGAAAGCTGTGAATCTTTGAACCCTTGTGAACATAGCAAACTCCCAGTTGATAGTGAATCAGGGAATATTGTGGAAGGTGGGGAGGCTCGGAAGAAATTGCAGCTAATTAGAGAGGAGCCTGATAAAGAAAATGTGGGTAGCATGGAGAACCAAGCTCTTGTGGATATCTCAGTTAGCATGGAAAAGAAAAGAGTCCCCCTTAAGGAAATCCAAAACAAACCTGCTGACTTTTTGAGACCTACTAAGAGGCAACCAAAGCAAGAAAGACGCAGTCTCCTTAAGGGTGAACCAAGTAACACAAAGGTTATCCCTATGGAAGGCATTTTACTTGAGGAAAAAAGAGGACGTTCTCTGAAAAGGCCTCTTCGATTGTTAGATGAAGAGATGAATAATTTGACAGGAGAAAATAAAAAATCAAAAATTGAAGAAGAGTGGTCTATGGATTGGGATCTTTTGGAAAAGGTGGAGGTGGCCAACCTAAAATATGCCCAAATTGATCAATGAAGGCATGTGTGTGGAATTGTAGAGGTTTGGGAGGACCTTCTATAATTTTGACTTAAGGAGTCTTTGAGACTCCACCTTCCTAATTTGATGTTCCTTTGTGAAACTAAGAAAAAAAGGGCATTTGTTCAGTTGGTGTGTAAAAAACTTAAGATGGAAGATAGATGGTTATGTATTGACCCTGTGGGAAAAAAATGGTGGCATGTGTGTTTGCTGGTCTAGTAAGATATCACTGTGCCAGTATTTTTTGTCTGATTTTTGTGTGGAAATGGAATGTCTTCTGTCAGATAGTGATGAGAGGGTATGGGCTGTTTTTGTGTATGGAAGTACTGATCGTGGTACCCAGAAACATCAATGGGATTATCTTGAGAAAGCTAAAGGAAAATGGGGGCAGAAATGGTTCTTGGGGGAGACTTTAATGATATAGCAGATATTGAGGACAATAAGGGGGGAGACCAAGATCTTTGACTAGTTTACAAGGCTTTAAGAACTTCATTGCTAATATGGAAATGGGAGAAGTCCCATTTAATGGTCATCCATTTACTTGGGCCAATAATAGGGAAAGGGAAGGCTTTGTGGAAAAAAGGATTGATAGAATCTTCGAATCCCCGGATCGGCTCATTCAATTCCCTCATGCTTGTGTTCATCATTGTGAAAATCAAGCTTCTGACCATTACTTGTTTATTCTTGAGTGCAATCCTACCAAAACTAAGACCAAAAGCATATTTTTCTTTGACAAAAGAGGGTTGAGAAGGGAAGATGTGGATTGTGTTGTAGATAATGCTTGGAATAAACAGGTTTGGGGAAGTCCATTTGTTTTAGCTTGAGAAAAGGATTAGCAATGCAAATTGGCTCTACTTAATTGCAAGAAAGGGCATCATTCGAATTCAACTAAAATTATCCAAACCGCAAAGAAAAACTTTCTAATTTGAATTTTAGAAGGGGGGAAAGCGGAAAGAATGGCAATCCCTCAAAATTGTTCTAGAAAAAGATTATAAGGATGAGGAACTCTTTTGGAGCCGTAAAGCTACGGTGAATTGGCTTAAAGAAGCGACATAAATTCCAAATGTTTTCATGCTTATACCTTACAAATAAGGAGGACTAATGGGATTGAGAGATTGGTTAGAGATGATGGTACTATTTGTGATACTTTGGATGCTTTAGAAAGCGAAATCTAGAGTTCTATAAAAGGATGTTCGATTCATCTAACCCCCCGGAGGAACTGCTTCTTGAAGGAATTAATCAGTCAATTTCGGCCTCGGTGAACCAAGATCTCACCAAAATAGTGGAGGACCTTGAAATTAAAAAAGCACTTTTCGACCTCTCCGCTCGAACAAAGCACTGGAATTGATGGAATGAGCCCCATTTTCTTTCAAAGATTTTGGCCTATTGTGTCTTCTCAAGCTGTGCTTTATGTTGTCAAAAATTCTTTCCATTGTTCCAAAATGCTTAAAAGTGTCAACCATATTGTTATTACTCGCATCCCCAAAGTTAAAAATCCCACTTCTATGTGTCATTTTAGGTCTATTAGTCTATGCAATGTGGTGTATAAAGTCATTTCTAAACTCTTTGGCTAATAGGCTTCAACATGTCCTTCACAATTGCATTAGTGCTAATCAATCGCTTTTATCCCGAGAAGACAAATTATTGATATCATTGTCATTGCTCATGAATGTATTCACTTCTTAAATGGTCTTAGGCAAGGAAAAAAGCTTTTATGGCCCTCAAATTGGACATGTCCAAAGCATACGATAGGATGGAATGGAAATTATTGGCTTCTATTCTTTGCAAAAAGGGTTTTGATTGGACTTTTGTGAAATGGATTGTTACTTGTATTTCTTCTTCTGCCTTCTCTTTTAATATTAATGGACATGTGACAGGTTATTTGGTTCCCTCCCGTGGGGTTCGGCAAGGGATCCCTTGTGCGCATATCTCTTCATTATTTTATCTAAAGCATTCTCTAATTTGATTCATAGGGCCCATTTGTAATTCTCACTTTCAAGGGATCAAAAATCAGTAAGAATAGCCCAATGATTACTCATTTATTCTTTGCAGATGATTCCGTTCTTTTTTGTGAAGCCTCTATTAATCAAGCTTGGGTAGTTAATGATATTTTAGATAAATATTATAGAGTCTCTGGCCAATTTGTTAATTTAGAAAAATCTTTGGTCTTTTTTAGTAAGAACTCTCATTGTGATCTTAAAAATCAGATTTGTTCTATTCGCAAGGGTAAGTGTCAAAAATAATGCAAAATATATTTGCCTTCCTTTGGTCATTCGGAGATCTAAGGGGAAAGTCTTTGGGTATGTTCTTGAATGTGTGAGAAAGAGGGTGTTTGGTCGAGTAACGAGGTTTCTTTCGTTTCGTTTTTGGAAGAGAAGGTCTTATTAAAGTTGTTATTAATGTTCTTCCTAACTATATTGTCTTGTTTCAAACTCCCCTTGAGTATATGTAAGAGTATCTATCAGTTAACATCTGCTTTTTGGTGGAGAGGGGATAAAGTAAGGACAAGAAGATCCACTGGGCCTCTTGAGATAAAATGATTAAACCAAAACTGGAAGGGGGATGGGTTTCCATGGTATTTACCTCTTTAATGAAGCTCTCCTTGCTAAGCAACTTTGGAGATTGGTCACTCAACCCAATTTATTGTCCAACAAGCTTCTTAAAGCTAAGTACTTTCCAAATGGGGGGCTCCTTCTTACTGTGTGTAATAACAATGATTCGTGGCTTTGGAAATGTTGGCTCAAGGCTAGGAGAGCTCTATCTTTGGGGCTCAGATATAGGGTGGGGGATGGTAAAGGGATTAGAGTGTGGGAATCTCCTTGGATCCCCGAGAACCCTCTCTTTAAACATATCTCCTCTCCCCTACTGTTGATCATACTCTTTGGGTTAGGGATCTAATGAATTTGGAAGGGATCGAGTGGAATGAGGATTTATTGGCCGATTTTGTTTTGCCCTGGATATTTCTAACATTTTGGATCAATATTCACCCGTATGGAGGCAAGCAGGGGATACTCTCATTTGGCACCTGTAGAAGCATGGGAGATTTTTAATGAGCTCAATATATAAACAACTAATTTCTGAAAGAAAGAAAAGGGAGGATGCCCGTGAAACTAGCTCTCATAGTAGGATAGGGAGGGCAATTTGGAAAAGATGCTGGGGGCTGGAGGTTAAAGGCGAGGTGAAATTCATTGGAGGTGCATTAATAACCTCCTTCCAACGGTGACCAACTGCGAGGAGAGGATTAAAACATCATGGCTTTTGTGAGATGTGTGGAGAGGGTGCATAAACTATTGTCCATCTCCTCTTCAATGTCCACGTGCTCTTCAGGGTTGGAAGCTCTCCCCTGTTAACTGGAGCAATACTCAAGGGGCTATCTTCTCAGTGAAAGATTGGTGGAGCAGAATTAGTTGTCTGGACAAAACTCAAATTTCACGAGGGACATGATCCAACTTTCTATCTACATATTGTGGTGGTTATGGAAAACCCGTAACCTATGGGTGTTTCAAAAATCGAGTTCTGAGAGAGAGAGAGATAGTTGAAAAGGCAATGAGGAATGTAAGGAGTTTTAATCTATTTGTGGAAAAGGGCGAGAGACTTACTAAATCTCGGTTATCTTGCACCCATGCAAGCATGACAAATCGAGGAAGAACATGCTCGGTAGGATCACATTGTGACGTGATCGATGTTGTTGCCTTCTCTAATGGTAAGTTATGTATGGGAGGTTGGGTTTTGGGGACCGGGATGGTGTTATTCAAGCTTGGGCGGCTTCTAGGGAGGACATTGTGAATCCGGTGGAGGCTTTTCTTGTTAGTGTTCGAAAGGCAATGTGCGTGGCTCAAAGAATTGGAATAAAAAATGTTACCATATGAGTAGATGACAAGGATATTGCTTTCAAACTCAACAACAAATTCCCTTTAGAGTTTGACGTGTTGCCAATAGCCGAAGACATGTTTACTATGTTATCTCTTTGATTCTTGTAATTTTATGTCGTTAGACCAAGTGAGGCTTTCTTGTTGTAATAGACTAGCTCATTTGGCTTTTGACTGTTGATGATTTGAATTAGGTTAACCAATTCCCTCTTGGCTCCACGTGTAGCTAAGTTGGTCCTAAGCTTGATGGACTTCGATCTTCGTTGTAGTGTTTGATTGAGGTTTTATCAATAATATACTATCGTTTGAGAGAGGGAAAAAAAAAAGAAATCTATTTTTTTTTCCCTTTATACTCACTTGCATATTCACACACACTACACACAATGCACACATTTAAACACACTTACACACTGCATACATTTACACACACTGCACACATTTACACACTCATACACTTACATGCACTGCACACACTACAAATATTTACACACACTGCACATACTTACATACACTGCACTCACACAGTTACACACACTCACACATACTCTCTCTCACATATTCACACACACTATCCTCACACACATATTCACACATAACAAAAGTTACATATTTCATATTTTTATTAGTGTATAAAGTTATAATCCCATTTATAAAATAATAAGATTATATCTTTTATTTTTATTTATTAAATGTCAATTTAGAAAATGAATAGAGCTTTTAATTTTTTTAATCAAAATTCACGATGGATTTGAAATCCCTACACAAATCCATATTATCCAGTGGATTTCAAATCCAAGGAGTTTGAAATAGAGGGGGAAAGACCTATAGGTTAAATAGAGGGGGGAAAGACCCAAAATTGCTATACAGCAAGGATGTTTGTATACACTGAAGAACAATAATATTTTCACGTTTTCAAATAAGAGAGAGATAATAAAATAAAGTTGAATCAAGTTAAGGTATTTTGGTGCACATCTTTTGTAAAAAAGTATGTTAGAGAAAAAAATTCAAAGTTAATCCTAAAAAAGTTTGTCATTTACGCACACACAAAATCTAAAGGGAACCGCTATTAACACCCCCAAAACCTATCTATACAACCCCTCTTCTTAATACACTCATCTCCTTATTAAAAATAAAATATATACTTAATACACCTCTTACTCTTCCCCAATTTACCCTTCCCCCAACTAAAACCTAATAATATTATAAAAATTTATTGTAACGACACAGTCAATAAGTTGCATTACATGTAACATCAGTATCACTAGTTCATACACAATTCTTGTGATTATTAAAATTATAAAATTCATTCAATTGACAGAACATTTTTTCTTCTTTTTAAAGGGAATATAGACTATAGTTAAAGAAGACATAACAGGAAAATCGCACAAAAATGGCGTGCAATTCGGGGGACTGCAATCCGGTTGCTACAAAGACGAGTATTCCGTCGACGAAGACGATCAGAAGAGTCGGTCGGTCCGAAAAAAATGGGGAGGGTGTAATCATGTTTCTCCATGTGGGAGCGATTCCGGTGGTCGCGGCCACTGCATCAAGTGCAAGGTTAACGAAACCACCGCCGACACCCACCCCACTCTTCGAGTCGGAGGGGACAACGAGAAGATTCTGTTTGATTGCTTTGAGAGTAATTTTGTACGGAAAGTTTCGATTCTTTGTCACTCTATGGTTCGGTGATGACGATGAGGATCGTCTCCATTGTTATCAATCAATTTAGTTTTGGGGGTCCCAGGGGTGTGAGTAACGTTTAGAAGGGGGTTGAATAAACCTTACCAACTTTTCAATTTTAGCCCTTTTAAAATATTACGAGTTAAATACACAACTAAGTCCTTGGGAGAACTGACTAAGTTAGTTAATCGGCAGAGTTAGCCACTCACGATGACTCGATTGAGTTGTTGATAGAATAACTCATTTGTTTAGTCTAAACCTTAACTTGGGTGTGATGAGATTTTCATGGAAGACTTAACACCCTTTAATTTGATTTAATTTGTTTTAAACGCTTGATTTTAGCACTTAGTTACTTATCAGTTGGATAAAAAATATCGTGAGATATAAAGTGATATGCGAAATAAAATCTTTGAAATATAAATGACACAATAATTTTTATAGAGGTTCGAAGATGGGGTAATTCTTCTACTCCTCTCTTCTCCAACTCTAGAGGAATCCACTAAGTAATGATCGAGAATACAAAGTGGTTATCACCCGGATGCAAGTCTTGATCACACGGTGACTTGCTCCTTTGGGATTCGAGTGCGGAGATGCTTGGTCACACGGTGGCTTCTCGTCCAGGCTCGGCTACTTCACGGGGGGATGCTTTGCTACTTCAGCTCACTTTCTCAAGCTTCTTGGGTTTGATCATGAAGCCCTCCAATAACTTGAGATTGGTTCGACCTTGAACCTTTCTACAATCCTCCTTGAAAAGTAGACCCCTTTTGCTTCTTCAAAAGTTTCCTCTTCAATAGTTTGAAGTTGTCTTTCCTTCACAGCTTAGTTTTGGATCTATTTCCTTCGAGATTTAGGCTTGAGGATTTTGCTTGAATAACTTGAGAATATCTTGCAGGTTACAGATTGAATAATGCTTGTTATCTCGGGTATGCAAGGTTAACCTTTTCTCAAAGTGATTCTCGGCCTTTTATAGTGAATTTTCAAAAATCGCCCGTTGAAGAGATAGTTGATTTTCAAAAATCACTTGTGTTCGTTGGCTTGTCTTGTTGCGATCCTTGATGTTGACATTTCCTCGTATTAAATGAATGATCGGCATTTTAGAATCGACCACGAGGTGCGATCTTCCCATTGGTTTATTCCTTTTGCACGCTTCGGGGTGAGCAATTTAAGACATGGAAGCATGGAAGTATTGCTTAGTTAAGTAATATTCTTGACTTTTGTGCAACGGATTCTTTTGATTAACTCCTTTTTTGTTGCCATTTCCCAGGTGACTTGAGTCCGCTCCGATGATTGAAAGACTCATCTGTCACTTCAACTTGACTTGGCTTCATTGTGGTTGACTTGGTGACTCTTCATACGGTTGTATCTGGTAGGTACTCCTTGATCGAGTTCTTGACATCTCTTCCTTGCCACACTCTTGCTTCACAGGAGTCTTCATTCTAGTCTTGATTGACTTCTTGTATTCACATGCATAGCTGACTTGACTCGGCTCATACACAACCCTATCTACTACAATACAAATTACAAGGAAAATGGGGTGCCAACTTTCTACTCTAAGTTTTACATGGCATTCATCAAAATCTAAACAATAAATTTCCCAACAATTTCCCCCTTTTTGATGATGCCAAAACTTAAATACGTACAAACAATATGTAAATAGCAAAGATACATACTGAGAAAATGCGGTAGACAAGGAATGTATGCGTAGAATCAATCTTTTTATTGATCATAACATTCTTGTCCTTTACACAGCTATTTACAATGTGTATCATATCAATCAGAGCATACTAATATCTACGCAAAATACAGATTTTTCATTAAATGTACAGAAGACTTACATACATATGTATTTACAAAAGTAAAATACATGAAGGGGTTGGCAGCAACACTTCATCGCCTTCGACTGCCTCCTTCTTTCTTCTTCAGCTCTGTCTTCGTCAGCTCTCTTCCTCTTCTTTTCATCTTGTTTGCTTTCTTCTTTTCGCAGGCAGCGACTTCATCTCTTCTTTTTCTTTCTTGTCTTTCTTGCCACAGCTGATCTTGCCTTTTGTTTTCCTCTTCAATCCTCTTTACATATTCAACATTCTTCCTCTCCACTTCCAGATTGGCTATAGCATCATATCCGGCCAGTAGATCCTTCCTTTCTTGCCGGATCTACATATTCAATATTTTTGGGTAGAGGTCAGGTTTAAAACCTCCACCTCCACCACTTCTTCCTTCTCTTACGGGCTTATATTGTCTTCGAAGTCTTCTTACCATGAGAGTAAGCGCTAATAGCTTTCTTGCTGTCGAACTTCTTCGCACTGACTTGGACTTTTCTCCCAGTAAAAGTCCCAGGCTTGGGCTATGGACATGTTTTTGAAATATCCTTCAGACTCGAGCGCTTTGAATTCTTCAATAGATCTTGGCTCTTGTCCGTCATCTGGAATTGCATCTATATCTTTTCCTGCCGGAATGCCTCCGAATTGTTTCAACATCTCTTCAACACGGACATATGTTCTTTTGTCAAAGTCCTCCATCTCTGCTTCTACAATCTTTTTCTTATGAGACATTGGCACAACAGAGTGATAGAGCGGCAAAGTTCGGGGAGTTTCTTGATTATCTTTGGTTGTGACATGACCTTTTGAGGGTTTAAGCAAGCATTAAGGTCACATCCTTTGACCTTTTCTCCTCAACACTTTTCCTTTTTCTTCCCTCTTCTCATGATTTGCATCTTTAGTTTGTTGATTATCTTTGCCGGGTGTGACATGACCTTCTTTGAGGGTTTTACGCAAGCATTAAGGTCACATCCTTTGACCTTTCCCCTCAATAGCTTTTCCTTTTTCTTCCCTCTTCTCAGCAGTGCATGTTTCTTCTCTATAGCAGATGTCTCCTTCAAACTCTTGAAGTATTCCTCTTCCTCCTTTTGGCATCATCAAAGGAGAGAGGGACCCACGAAAACATCCCAGCAAGCATGAAGTCCGGTCGGCTAATGGTGGATTACGCTTGAGTCATTGCGCACACAGTTGTCTGAAATTGAACGGGTGGCCTTCGACTCTGTTTGTAACCGATTTCATTTGAGCGATGAGGAGGCTGAATTTGGCATTCATAGTCTCCTCAAGTCGCGAAATTTCTTTCTTCTAAAACTCTGCAGGTAGCTCCATTTCGGTCTTGTGAGAGGCATGCAACCTCTCAATGTACTCCTGCATTCTCTGCTTCATATCGGCATTTGTCTGCGCTCCAAACAAGCATCCTGTTATAGAGTGCCTTGAAGTAACGAACTTGTTCGAGACGCATGCGTAGCGTCGATTTCACGACACTACTCCACGATTCTTATCACTATCCCTCTCGAAATTTTGTGAGGGTAGCATCTCGATTGTCGGCCGCATGTCCAATGAGGCGATGCGTTCGATCCTCTCAATCTCTCCTGATTTTCTTGAAGACTTCTGATTTCAGTGTCACTTAGGTCGGTGGCGGCCATTCAACGTCGAAATTGAATTCTCATTTGGTACAATGGTGTCGATAGGGATGATGGGTTCTTTGCGTGCGAGTACTTCTTGTGTTCTTTGCGTTTCTACTTCCGGCATGTAGCTCGATTGAAAATGGGAAGGTCTCTTCAAATGCATCGTCTCGTACATGTGAAATCGCACGAAAGGTCGTTTGCTGCGCTGACTCGGAAGCTGTGATTCACACCGTGATTGGTGGGGCCTTTGATGGTATTGACCGGTGGTGAGCCTCATTTGTCTTAATGACTTCTTCGGTCTCGGTGGTTTGTCCTTTGAGTTTGTTGTTCCTCGGCCGTCGTATCGATAAGCGGCATCGGAAGATGATGAGACTTGAGGGCTTGGCTCATCATAAAAATTGAACGTTTGACGAGCAACTTTGAAATCGGCTTACTCGTACTTGGAAGAACATCCTCGGTGAGTCTTTTTGATGTGCGGGGGTGGACTCGGCTTCATCTTCAAATCCCATAAATGATATGTCGGGGTTGTCTTGGGAATCATGAAGAGCACTTATCTCCTTCGAGATTCTTCAATATAAATGGGAGGGATGTTCGCATTTGTCTCTTTACCCGGGGAAGTCTCAACCTCCTCGGGCCTTCATTACCTTTAGTAGTCTCAAGCTGAAGAAAGGCCTTGTACATTCCCTTGGCAGACGCAGCTTGTCTTAGGGTCTTCTGCATTGGCATCCACAAGAGTCTCAACTCCCGGATTGCACTTTCATTGCCCAAAGTGTTAACTCCCGGGCGAGATCCATCTTGTGCCTCGACTACATCGCCAGGCGTCCTCACTGCAAAAAGGTTGCACTTCACGGTGAGACAGAATTAATCGTCCGAAGCCGTCGGTGACAAATTTTGTTGTTCTTTTTCTTTTTCTTTCTCCACTTCGCCTCCGTCCTTCATTGTGGAGTCATCTGCGCAGCATCCTCCGACCTAGGCTGCGGTGGAGTGAGTTTCCTCTCACTCGGGGCACCACCGGTGAGTGACTTATGTTGGGGTCACTCTGCTCGGACTCATTTACGCTTCATTTGAGTCTTTGGCCGTAGGGGGCGGGTGGTAAGACACCTTCAACAGGGGTTGGCTCAACTTGGGTGCCCAAGTTCCCAGTGTCATCGCCAAGTCCCTTAGATCCGTCCTCTGAGTGAACTGGGGAAGTGGTTGCAGCAATAACTGTGGCAATCTGTTGTACCATTCCCAACGGATCAATCTCCAGCTGTGATTTGGAAGACTCTCCTGGTCCTTCTATCAGCTCTTACTCATGCATCAATGTGGATTCGCATGGCTTGATGCATGTCCAACTTTTCCTTTGCGGCATTAGGGTCCATGTCCTCATCAGCATGCGAGAGCATGTCGAGGTGAGGATGAGTATGGTAATTTGGTTCGTTCGATGGATTTGTTAGGAAATTTATTGTTTAGATTTTGATGAATGCCATGTAAAACTTAGAATAGAAAGTTGGCACCCCAATTCTTGTTGTAAAATGCGTTGTAATAAATAGAGTGGCCAAGGTGAGTTAAGTCGGCCTACGCCCTAACATGCAAGAAGACAATCAAGACTAGAAGGAAGACTCATTGCGAGGCAGTGAGTATGGCAAAGAAGAGTAGACGGGAACTCTCTTGAAGAAGCGGTGAGATGCGGTGAGTGGAGTATCATCAAGTCAACTCGAGAAAAGCCAAGTCTCAAATTGTAGTGACGGAGAAAGAGTCACCTGATGATTGGAAGTCGACTCTAAGTCACCTGGGGAAAGCAAAGAAATGCGGTCAAGTCGAGATAAGCGTAAAAGATCCGTTAGAGAAATCAAGAGAATTACTTAAACAAGTAATATCTCCATACCACCTTTCTCGGAGTGCTCAGTCCCGAAGCGTGCAAAAGGAATGAACCAATGGGAAGCACTACACCGTGTCGAACTGCGAAAAGGTGAAAGAACAATTCATACGAGGAAATGGCAATTCCAAGGATCGCAACAAGACAAGCCAACGATTGCAAGTAACTTTCAAAAATAAGCCTATCTCTTCAACGGGCAAATTTTTGAAAGATCGCTATAAAAGGCCGAGGAATTTTTTTTTTGAGGATAAGACACACAAGTGACAAGCGACACAAGTCACGGACTGAACTAAAAACGTTCAAGCAATTATTAGAAAATCGAAACATTCTCAATCCTCAAGCCTACACTACGAAGAACATCAATCCAACACTCACTTTGTGAAGGAAAGATAACTTCAATCGGTTGAAGAGGAAAATCTTGAAAAATCAAGGGTCTACATTCCACGAAGGATTGTAAGAAGGTTCGAGGTCAAACCAAGTCTTAAGCTTTTGGAGGGCTTCGTGATCAAATCCAAAGAGCTTGAGCAAGTGAGTGTAGTAGCAAGGCAAAATTGCCTGTGAAGAAGAAGCCGAGTCGTCACGAGAAGCCACGGTGAGTGATCAAGACGTCTCTAGGCGAGTCCCAAAGGATCAAGTCATTTGTGTGATCAAGACTTGTATCCGGACATTACCACTTTGTATACGATCATTACCTAGTGGATTCCTCCGGGAGTTGGAGAAGAGAGGAGTAGAAGAATTACCCCATCTTGAACCTCTATAAAAATTTCATTGTGTCATTTACATTTCAAAGACTTTAATTCTGCATTTTTAATCGCTTATATCTTGATAAATTTGCTATCCACTTGATAATTTATAAGTACTAAACCAAGCACTAAACTCTTGCTTAATCAAACTTAAGGGTGTTAAGTCTTCAACAAAAAACAAAACCACGGATTGAGTTAATTTAGAGCCAACAATGAGTTACTCCATCAACACTCGATTTGAGTCATTTGAGAGATTAACTCTTGAGTGGTGAATTGATTTGTCCATCAAGGACACAAATTTGTGTAGTATCAACTCGTATATTTAAAAGGACTAAATCGAAAATTTGGTAAGGTTTATTCAACCCCCTTCTAAACCTTACACTTACACCCTTGGGACTACAAGTGGTATCGGAGCGGTTGGTTCATTGAACCCTCCGCACCGGTTCTTGAACTAGATCTCCAAACTTTTCAAAGTCCGCTTTAGTACTTAAACTTTCAAAACTCTTTTTATCATTAAAAGTTATTATCATGGAAGCAAATTTGACACGCATCCCTATGTTCACAATTGAAGAATTTGATGATTGGAAAATTCGTATGCAAGAGCTCATCTATCAAAGATTACATGATGAGATGTGGATAGTAATAGAAGATGGGCGCTGCAAATCTTAAAGGTGAACACAATTTGTAAGAAAGAGCTGCGGTGAAGGAGAAGAGGATGTTGCTCCCGGACGATCTTGGTTGAAAAACCAAGAACCGAATGGACAAATGATGACGAGAAAAACATATAACCTGGACAATGTAGCCAAGGACATCCTTTACAAAACCTTGGACAAAGCCATGTTCAATAAAGTCAAATCATGCAAAACGGCTAAAGAAATGGGACAAGCCGACATTAATTTGTGAAGGCTCGAGCAAATCAAAGAAAACAAATTATCGGTGGCGGTACGTAAATTTGAGAACTTCAAAATGATCTCGGAGAAAACCTGGATCAACTGGATGCTCGGTTCGTAGAAATCACAAATGAGCTGTATGCACTTGGAAAGGAATATACACAGAAGAAATGTGTATGAAGATCCTAAAAGTCTTCAATTGAATGGGAAATGAAGGTCATGGCACTCGAGACATTCCATGGACCTATCAAAGACATCCAACCATGAATTATTCTCGAGACCTCAAAGCCTACGAGTTTGAGCCGAGAAGAAAAGACCGAGGAAGAGACAAGTGTACCCAAAACAACTACTCTAAATGTTAAAGACGGAAGAGAGCGAGGTCAAAGAAGTCATTGATCCGGAAGAAATAGCCCACGATGGTTAAAAGATTCAACAAGTTCTTCAATAAGAACTACAAGAGAGAAAAGGCGAATCTTCCAGAAGACACTCGGCTCCTCCAAATCAAGGAAGATAGGCCAACCAAGAGAATAGATCATCAAAAAGTTGAGTATCAAAGGGTGACAATCCAAGAATGGAAAGAGCTAATCAAAAGGTGAATATCTATGTTGGGTTTGTAGACAACCAGGTCACTATGCCATTGATGCTCATATCCCGTAGTTAACAAATACGGGAATGAAGAAGAAAGAAAGGTCTTGAGAGAAAGAAGACAAGAAAAGAAAAAGGCAATGATGGGCTGCAGAGACTCTTTGAAACAACCAATTCAAGAGAGACGGTGATTCGAGAGAAAGTGAAGTGACTACTCAAGTAACTATGAAGAAGAAGCCCCGATCCGCTTAATGACCAAAGAACAAGATCAACCCGACCAAGAAGATGAGGTACACTCTAACTCATCAAACTCGGACTCTAGTGATAGTGACTGTGATACACACACTTCATCACCCACCGATCTTTATGATTCATTAGGCAAAATGATGAAAGATTTTGAACACATTAAATCCTCACACACACTATTGAATGAGGAAAACAGCCTACTCAAGAGTCAAAACTCAAAGCCGACTAAGGAGCTGAGTACTCTAAGTCAAATAGCTGATGAGAATGAAAGTTTAAAGGCTGAAAATGCTAAATTAATAGCGTAAATTGCTACTATAGAGAAGAGGAAAATGACCTCAAGAATGTTATTGCCTCATTCACTAAGGCATCTAAATCATTGGATGATCTTATTTTGAGTCAAAGAGAATGTGGAGACAAGACAGGCCTAGGATTTAATTCCTCTGTGCTATGTCAAACCTCAAAAGTAATTTTGGAAAAAGGATCTTCAAGCCATGAAGAGTCTGAAAAATCCAAAACTCTAAATGTTGCACACACATTCACTCCAAAACACAATAACAAGCAAACTGGCCTTGGTTATAAAGGAAAAGGAAAACAACCAGTTGAGTGCGCTGAAAGGACATCTGAGAAGAGATTCAGCCGAGTTCCTCAAAGCAAACTCCAAACAAAAATACTGTAAAGAAGAAGCAGAGCTACCAAAAACCCTAGAAAATCTATAAGAGAAATACATATGATGGGAATGGTAGAAAATATCCAAGCCAAGCTGATTGGAATAATATGAACTATCAGCATAGACTTATGGAATATAAGCCCGAATGGCAAAGGCCAGAACTCAAAGCAAAGGCCATTCCAAAAGTATAAGAGCTTTCATTAGCACACATATGCACCTAGGCACTACACTCAAAGACACCACAATCACCCAAGGAAGCAATTGCTAAAACACATATGCAGGCATACAGACAAAAGAGACATTTTGTATGAACCTAGAATTCCCAAGCAATTTGTCAAGATTAATTATGATTATGGCGGCGATAGATGGCAACCCCTTAGAGTCAAATCATTTGGCTATAACTTGGTTGGATCATCTTACAATTCTAACCCCTCAGGACCTGGACAAGTATGGGTACCTAAAACTTAATTTCCTTGATTGCGGAGTTCAAGGAGCAGTGAGTGAAAGGAAACTGGTACATGGATAGTGGATACATTCCGGACATATGACAGGAAATAAGAAAAATCTGTCAAAATTCAAGGAAGTTAAAGGAGCAAAAGTCATATTTGGAGAAATGAAGCTCTGGTGAAATAAGAGGCATTGGATCCATCAAAAGGAATGGATTAGAAATCACAGATGTTGCATATGTTGAAGGACTCAACTTCAACTTATCGAGCATCGATCAACTCGTGACAAAGGGTTATAATGTTGGATTTAACATGGGTATATGCCAAATCAAGGATATTGAATCAAATGAAGTTGTGTTGCAAGGATGTAGACGAGAAGAATATGTATGTCGTGGATTGGTCAATCGCAACACCCAACACTGTCTACTAGCAAAGAGCACAATTTGAATCAAGTTAGGTGGCACAAAAATCGAGTCACCTAAATTTCAAAACGATTATCAAACTTGCATGAAGTAGTCTTGTGAATGGACTTCGGACTCAGTATACAAGAAAGAGAGTATATGTGACGCATGTCGAAGGAAAACAAATCAAGTCATCATTCAAAGAAAAGACATGCCAATCTTCAACAAGAATATTGCATCCGCTTCATATGGATCTATTTGGCCCAGTGGAACCGGCCCGGCATAAGTGGAAAGAAATACACCTTGGTGGTAGTAGATGACTACTCAAGATATACATGGACAATATTCATGTGTAAGAAGAAAGAAACTCTACAAAAACTACCACAAACGGTGATGAAGAGGATTCAAAACGAGAAGAGTCAAACCATTATCAAAATAAGATCGGATAGAGGAACCGAGTTTGTCAATGGAATAATAACTCGAAGATTGTATTGAAAATGGTATTGGTCATGAACTATCGGCAGCAAGGACTCCACAAAGAATGGAGTTGCGAGAAAGAAGAGCAGAACCCTCAAAGAAGCAACAAGGACCATGTTAGTCAAGCGGGGTTACAAAAAGATTTTGGTGAAGCAATCAACACGACTTGCTACACCCAAAAGCAGGATGTATGATAAAAGGACGGTGACAAAGACTCCTATGAGATTTGGGTGGAAGAAAACCAAATGTTGCATATTTGAGAATATTTGGATGTAAATGCTTCATCCACAACAATGGCAAAGACAATCTAAAGGCTTTTGATGCTAAAGTCGATGAATGTATCTTCTTAGGATACTTTCGGTGAAAGCAAAGCCTACTGAGTACTCAATAAAAGGACTATGGTTGCGGAAGAATCCATTCATGTGGTATTCGATGAGCCAAATGTAAATGGAGAAGACATTGAAGAGTCGGTGATAAAAGTTGAATCATCCAACCATCTGAAGAGTCCCTATGCCGAAAAAGCTGGAATTATCAATTGAAGAAGATGAGATAGTGAATCTCAAAAGCATTTGGAAAATTTGCGGCTAAGTGATTCGAGAGAGAGACCGACTACAACACGTAATTGCAAGTCGATCAATCCGGCTAACTTACTCCAACCTCGATGTAAGATGGTGAGAGACCATCCACTAGAACTTGTCATTGGAGATATAAGAGAAGGTGTCAAAACAAGATCTAGAACTCAACAAGAAGCAATGTTCACATGCTTCATCTCGCATAAATAGAGCCCAAAGACGTGTCACAAGCATTGGACGACACACATTGGATTCAAGCTATGCAAGAAGAGTGAATCGGTTTGAAAGAAATAAAGTATGGGAATTAGTGCAAAGACCCATACATCAAAATGTTATTGGCACCAAATGGGTGTTGAAATAAGATGAACGAGGAAGGTTACGTGGTAAGAAACAAAGCAAGGTTAGTAGCCAAAGGATATTGCCAATAAGAAGGGATAGATTTTGATGAAACATTTGCCCTGTAGCAAGATTGGAAGCTATAAGGATGTTTCTTGCCTATGCGACTCACAAGAATTTCATTGTATATCGGATGGATGTAAAAAGTGCATTCCTAAATGGTTTATTGGAAGAAGAAGTGTATGTTGAACAACCTCCAGGATTTGAGGAAGACTCTTGGAGATAAGGTATACAAACTCAAGAAAGCTCTATATGGATTGAAAGCGCACCTAGAGCATGGTATGATACTTTGTCACAATTCCTAACCGAAGAAAATAGATTCACAAAAGGAAAAGTAGATAGAACACTTTTCAGAATTCAAGACAAAAAGAGTATCTTTGCTTGTTCAAATATATGTGGATGACATCATTTTTGGATCCACAAACAAAGAGTGTGAAAAGTTTTCAAACCTCATGCAAAGTAAATTTGAAATGAGCATGATGGGAGAGTCGACATTCTTCCTTGGACTCCAAGTGAAACAGTGAAGGATGGAACCTTCATAAGTCAAACAAAATACTCCAGGAGATTTAATGAAGAAGTTTGGTATGGAGGAGAAGTCTTACGTAAAAATACCAATGAATACATCATCAAAATGGACATGGATGCGGATGGCAAGCCTGTAGATCAAACAAGATCTGAGCACTTATTGGATCATTGCTCTATCTCAAAGAAGCAGCGGACATCACCTTTTCTTTGTAGGTGCATGTGCAATATTTCAATCTGCTCCAAAAGAGAGCCATATGACAAAGACTAAGAGAATATTGAGATACTTGAAAGGAAGCCAAGAAGTAGGCCTATGGTATCCAAAGGAAGGTGGATTCAAGCTAATTAGCTATTGATTCGACTATCTTTGGATGCAGAGTGGACAGGAAGAGCACTTCAGGCACATGTGAAATGCTAGGAAACAGCTGATTTCCTGGTTTAGCAAGAAGCAAAATTCAATAGCCACCTCTACGGTGAAGCAGAATACATAGCTGCGGGCAAATTTGTTACAGCCCAAGTCCTATGGATGAGACAAAGGTGAGAGACTATGAAGTTGAGGAAAAAGAAATTCCAATCATGTGTGATAACACAAGTGCAATTGCCATTACTCAAAATCTCGTGTTGCACTCAAGAACAAAGCATATCGATGTCGATATCACTTCATAAGAGATCACGTTGAAAAGAAGGACATCATCTTGGAATATATCTCAACCGATAAACAATGGTGACATCTTCACAAAACCATTATGTGAGTCAAGATTTGAAGAACTCAAACATGAGTTGGGGTTAATTGAACTGAGCTGACACTCAGAAGAATCAAAGAAAAGAAATGGAACAGAAAAGGAGGTGAAAAAGAGCTGAACACAGAAATCATTTCAAGAATCATGTTGATCGGAAAGAAATTTACACCGAGTCATTTGGTAGCCGAGTCACTAAGAGAACTCGTGAGAAGTAGAGTTAAATCGGCTAAAGGATAATTTGAGTCACTTATGAGCAAAGTGACAAAAACGCTTGATCGTTTTGACTAAGCGGAAATGTTTTAAGGAATACGTCAAAGATAATGATGATGTGTACGGACATAAAGCCGCACACCAAGCTTATGATTGGATATAAATCTTTGCCGCATTAAATACGAGACATTAAATGCTAAATAGGCGTGCAAAATCTAAGCCGTTGATTTCGATCACATTTCAAAAACCACCCGCACGTCCTTTCATAAACCATACTTAAACCATTTCCGTCCGTTTCTCTCTCACACTACCAAAACTGTTCATCTCTTTCTCTCAAAAGCCAAGGCAAAAATTCTCTCGAAACCCTATCTATCTTCAAATCAATCTCTTAGTTTTTCTTTGATAAAATCTGAAAAATGGCACCAACCTACGACTTTGTCAAATTAGGGAAGCAAATCCACACCGGCTCTTGTGGATTTCGACGGAATGTGAAACAGGGTCCGACGACACCCTAGTGAAGAAAATCGCTGAAAAATTGGAAATGTCCGGCCGAAACCGTTTTCGACGTTAGAATATCCGATGACCTATGTGGAGGAGGTCGCACAATTCTACGTGAATGCTTTGAGATTCACGATGAAGGAATAAAGTCATACATTCACGGAAAGCGGTGACTATCTCTCGCCAAGGGTTTGGTGAACATTGCTCACTACCGTGAAGGAGCATCGAGATTAACGGCCGATGTAAACCTGGCCGATGCTTGGAAAGAAATAGCCAAGCCCGATTGTCTTGATAAAAAATAGTGTACACAGCAAACAAGAGATCAGCCTTGAAGGAGGATTATCACAAGTCTGTTGGACATAGTTGCCAAATGTATTGACATCAAATTTGGACTTTGACCAATGTCAAAAGCAAAGCCGATTGTAATGGCTGCAATCATCGCGAGAAAGAAGAAGATAAAACGGGCTGAATTTGTCTACAGCGGACTCGCGTAACGTAGGGAACAAATCCTTCAAGGAAGATGGCTCATTTGGAGGATCCCTAGGATATGGCCTAGTGATTGGCCGGTGATGGAGGTGAAAGGAGTCCCTCTTAGACATGGGAAGGCATTTCATGTTAACAAGAGGATGTTGAGCAAACCTCTCGGCGCACGAAGAGAGCCTACGCCAAGAGAGCCGACACGAGTGAGGGGAATCGGTGACCTCGAAGATCTGTTGTTTCCTCTCCACCCAAGAAGAAAGGCGCCCCGCGTGCTAAGAAGATGCAGCCCCTGCGCAGCAAAAGAAAGTCAAACATGCTCCCCGCCCCCGCAGCAGAGTCACCGCCCGCAGCCGTGTCTCCCCGCCCCTGCAGTTAGCCGGTCGAGAAGGACTCACAAATACCTTCTCCGATCGTCAAAAGGAGGAGAAGCGACAAGCCAAGATGGCCGCTCCTCGAGAAAAAGACACCACCGGCCCCCCGCCCCAAGACTCGGATGACACTATTTCGAACCAGAAATTCCTCCGGTACAAACTAGAGACGAAGATGAATTATCAAGCACTCCGAGCTTGAGAAACCGGGTGAGTCACCCCACTCGGTGGAGCAGATCACGGAGACTCTTTGGAGAAGTAGAGTCTCGGATGTAGTTGATGAAACGACCAAGTCTCTTTGAAAGCGTCGATGAGAGGCAACTCAAGACACAATCGTAGTTTCACACAAACAAAAACACAAGAAGAAAGCAAGCGCTAGAGCGGATAGTGATGTGATGATCCTATCTCCACCTTACCCGGACATCCAAAATCGTCTGCGTGAGTGGAGAAATGGAAGTTGAGTAAATCAAGGAACAGTTCCAACGGCTGAATTTATAGAAGAAGAAGAGGAAGGCTGTTAAACTTCCTTGGACTAACCACTGTGCTCCCAAAGATCTTTGGATGAAGACAAGCTGCGCAGACATCCTGCAGATCTTCAAGGACAAGGAGAAAGAAAAGCAAGCGAGGAAGGCCGAGGCACGTGAGAAGGCAAGCATCCGTCCTATCTCGGCACACACGAACACACACATCCTCTCCTCGATGTCTTCTCTCGGCGGTGATGAGGATCCGGAGAATCCGCCGCCACGAAGAGTTGCAAATGCAAAGAAGCATTGCATGAATCGTAATCCTTCACGAGCAAAGATTGATGGAGGACCAGGAGAGTCCTCGAACACACCGAAATTGATCCAATGGGAGTGGTTCAACAAATCGTTGTTTGTTGTTGCTGCCACCACTTCCCAACTCACTCGGAAGAAGCGATAAGGGACATGGCGATGGCGGGATGGTGGGGACCCCGGTCGAGCCAACCCCTATTGAAGGTGTTTTACCACCGCCCCAACGGTGAACATTCAATCGAAATTGCCGGGAGTTTGGAGACGAGTGACCCCATTCCAAGTCACTCGGGTGCGCCCGGTGAGGGGGAAACTCCCTCCACAGCTGCGGCAAGGTCGGAGGATCTGCAGATGACTCCACAACGAATCAAGGAGGCGAAGTAGGGAAAATACAAACACAAGAAGAACAAACAAGTTACCATCAACGAAGCTCCAGGCAGATTGAGATGTCTCGGTGAGGTGCCAACTACTGAAGGCTAATGACGCTGTTGATGGTCGAGGCACTGAGGAAGGAAATGTACCAGTAGTTAACACTGGCGATGAAAGTGCAATCCATGGGGTTGAGACTCCAATGGATGCCACCGCATGAAGACCCTAAGACAGTGACATCTTTGTTGAAAGGGAGGACCAGGCCTCACCCGCAAAGAGAGATTCTTTGGAGGAAATGAAGGCCCACGGGAGGTTGAGACTTCCGGGGTAAAGAAGCTAAAGTAGAGAACATCCCTCCTCGCTATCATCGACCCATCCGAGAAGGAGATAAGCGCACTTCATGATTCCAGGATAATCTCGATGTAACCTTTTCGGGATCGGAAGGCGAAGAAGAAAGCTCGAGTCATCCCCGTGACAAATCCAAAAGACTCGGTGCGGATGTTCCAAGCACGAGCAAGTCCGATCCCAAGACTACTCGTCAAACCTTTAATTTTGATGATGAGCCAACAATGGAAATCTCATCATCGTCCGATGACGCTCCGATAAGGCCGAGGACGGTCTACTCAATTGGAGAAATCGGTGAGACCAACGGTTGTTGAGATACCGACTTCGGCAAGTCGGGTCCACTTCACAACAAAACCCGGTGAACCGAGAATCCATCGGCGCAGCTCCTCAAAGCTGCAGCAGGTCGATTCCTAAAAAAAGAACTTCACGCGCACCGCTCATCATCGAACAAATCCGGTTGGCGGTGATGAATCCTTTATAGAATCTTTTCCTTTTTCCCTGGAGGTACCCGACCTCCATGAAGAGTCGAAACGAACGCAAGCACGCTACCACAGACCAGCTCCCGTTTTCCATCAGGCACCATTGTTCCGGCTGATTTTGATTTTGACGCCGCATGGCCATCACCGCAACGGAAGAATCACCAAGTCCACGAAAGTGTTCAAGGCATTATTCGCCGAGATTGAGCGGATGGAGAGGCATCAGGCCTCTATGGACATGCGATCGACAACGAGAGATGCCAATCTCACTGCCGATTTAAGAGGCATAACAATCCGGATCGGGGAATGGTGGCAACAAAGAACAAACAATGCGTGTGGAACAAGTTAGATACTTGAGGACATTGTTCAACAAGTCTTGGTATGGAGAGTGAAAATCCGATGCAAAAACGAAGTTGAGAGAGCATATTGAGCACATGCATGAAGCTCACATTGCCGAGATTAAGCTAACTGCGTGAGCAAAACAAGAGTGATCTACGGTGTTTGGAAGAAACCATGAATACAAAATTCAGCCTTCTCATGGCCGAGATGAAGCCGATTTCAAGAGAGTCCAACGCTACTCGATCCGATTTCGTGTCGCATACTCTGCAGCTAGGTCTCGAGACAAAACTCAACTATCGCCAGGCTCGACTTCCGCTTGCAAGTCTGTTTCAGGCGTTCCTCTCTCCTTTGATGATGCCAAAAAGGGGAGGAGGAATACCTAAAGGCGCGGGGATCGAAGTTGAGAAGGAAGGAGAAAATTGCGAAGGGAAAATCAAGCGAGGAAGTGTTGAAACAAAAGAAAGGAAAATCTGCTTTGAGGGGGAAGGATTGAAAGATGTGACCTTGATGATTGCACAAACCCTCAACGGGGTCTGTCATGGTGACATTATCGCAAGAAACTCCCTCGTGACTCGCCACTCCAACACTGCTACATCCATGGCCGAAAAGAGAAAAACAATTGAAGCGGGGATGAAGGAAGTGGAAGGAAAAATGGATGCCCGAGTTATGAACATCTTGAAAGAACATGGAGGCATTCCAAGAGACATAGACACTTATGCCATCTCGGATGTCGGGACGAGCCACGATCAGTTGATGAATTTAAAACGCTCGAATCGAAGGATACTTTGCAAATATGTCTATGGCTCAAGCTTGGGACTTGTCTTGGGAAAAGGGTCTCACGTTATGTGAAGAAGCCGACGACAGACTACAGGAAGTCACTCTCTTTGGTCACTCATTTGGTCGGTCACTCACCGAAAGAAGAAGACCCAAAGACAAAGATATCGCCCAGGTAGAGGAAGAAGCGATGTGGTGGAGGAAGAAGCTTGGACCTAGGCATCGCCCAAAAACATTGAATACGTGGATCCGGGAAAGAAAGGAGGGATCTTGGGGCTGGGCTTGACCAAGTAGCAAATTTGCAAGTGGCTAAAAAGTAATTTGAGTATGCAAAAAGATTAGAAGAAGAAAACAAGAGACAAACTCAGCTATGGGAGGAAAGACGGGAAAGATTAAGAAGAGATGAAGTTGCCAGGAAGGCATATGAAAAGAAAAAGAAGGCGGTGACGGAGAAAAAGAGAAGAAGAGAAGAAGATGCTGAACAAGATGAAAGAAGGAGACATCGAAGGAGATGAAGTGTTGTTGTCCAACCCTTCGTGTATTTTATTATGTAAATACATACAATGTAAGTCTTCTGAAATAAAGCTATAAATTCTTTATTTTTCTTGTGTAGACAAATATGTGCTCACGATACACCTCGTAAACTTGATTGTGTAAAAGAACAAGAATGTTATGATCAATAAAAGGATTGATTCTGCGCATACATTCTATGTCAATACACTATCTGTATGTATCTTTGCTATTTGCATTTTTGAATGGTTTAAGTTTTGGCATCATCAAAAAGGGGGAAATTGTTAGGAAATTTATTGTTTAGATTTTGATGAATGCCATGTAAAACTTAGAATAGAAAGTTGGCACCCCAATTCTTGTTGTAAAATGCATTGTAATAAATAGAGCCGCCAAGCCGAGTTAAGTCACCACGCCCTAACATGCAAGAAGACAAATGAAGACTAGAAGGAAGAGACTCACTGCGAGACAATTTGAGTATGGCAAAAAGAGTAGACGAGAACTCTATCAAGAAGCGGTGAGATGCGGTGAGTGGAGTATCGGTCAAGTCAACTCGAGAAAAGCCAAGTCTCAAATTGAAGTGATGAAGAGTCATCCAATGATTGGAAGGCGACTCTAAGTCACCTGGGGAAAGCAAAGGAATGCGGTCAAGTCGAGATAAGCGAAAAGATCCGTTGCCGCGTAAATCAAGAGAATTACTTAAACAAGTAATATCTCCATACCACCTTTCTCGGAGTGCTCAGTCCCCGAAAGCGTGCCAAAGGAATGAACCAATAGGAAGCACTACACCATGTCGAAATCGAAAAGGTGAAAGAACAATTCATACGAGGAAATGGCAATTCCAAGGATCGCAACAAGACAAGCCAACGATCGCAAGTGACTTTAAAAAATAAGCCTATCTCTTCAACGGGCAAATTTTTGAAAGATCACTATAAAAGGCCGAGGAATTTTTTTTTTTTTTTTTTTTTGAGGATAAGACACACAAGTGACAAGCGACACAAGTCACGGACACGAACTAAAAACGTTCAAGCAATTATTAGAAAATCAAAACATTCTCAATCCTCAAGCCTACACTACGAAGAACATCAATCCAACACTCACCGTGAAGGAAAGATAACTTCAATCGGTTGAAGAGGAAAATCTTGAAAAATCAAGGGTCTACATTCCACGAAGGATTGTAAGAAGGTTCAAGGTCGAACAAGTCTTTAGCTTTTGGAGGGCTTCGTGATCAAATCCAAAGAGCTTGAGCAAGTGAGTCATGTGTAGTAGCAAAGCAATGCCTGTGAAGAAGGCGGAGTCGTACGAGAAGCTTGGTGAGTGATCAAGGCGTCTCTAGACCGAGTCCCAAAGGATCAAGTCATTTGTGTGATCAAGACTTGTATCCTGACTGTTACCACTTTGTATCTTGATCATTACCTAGTGGATTCCTCCAGGAGTTGGAGAAGAGAGGAGTAGAAGAATTACCCCATCTTGAACCTCTATAAAAATTTCATTGTGTCATTTACATTTCAAAGACTTTAATTCCTGCATTTTTAATCGCTTATATCTCTTTGATAAATTTGCTATCCACTTGATAATTTATAAGTACTAAACCAAGCACTAAACTCTTGCTTAATCAAACTTAAGGGTGTTAAGTCTTCCTGAAAAACAAAACCACGGTTGAGTTAATTTAGAGCCAACACGGTTGAGTTACTCCATCAACGGCTCGATTGAGTCGTTGAGAGATTAACTCTACTTGAGTGGTCAATTGATTGTCCATCAAGGACACAAGTGTAGTATCAAATCTGTATATTTAAAAGGACTAAATCGAAAATTTGGTAAGGTTTATTCAACCCCCTTCTAAACCTTACACTTACACCCCTTGGGACCTACAAGGACAAATGTTGTCTTTCTCACGAGCTTGACTTCCTCCGCTAATCTCTCCTTTTCTTTTTCCTTGAAGATATGCAAGATGTCAGCGATTATCTTCATCAAGTGCACCGAACCACGGTGGTAAATCCTAGGAAATTCAGCAATTCTTCCTCTTCCTCAATGAATTCAGGGCGTTCAAACTGTACCCTCGGCGACTCGGCTTCCATGCTCGCCATTCACGCAGACGACGCTGAATATCCGGGTACAGGAGAAACAACTATCACATCATCATCTTCATCCTCTTCTTGTTGCCCTTTCTTTTCGGGAATGGAAGGCAACATACTCTCTTCTTTCGGCTCCTTCAAAGAAAGATCGGGGTAGGTGGAGACACAACGATTTTGTCATCGGGAGATTTTGTTGTCTCTGTTGCCTCTTCTTCCTCAGTTGTTTGCTCTATCATTTGGGTCTTCTATTTGCTCTCACGATCGGCCTCGTGATTTGGTCGTGTCAACAACAACTTCGTGAGACTACATTTCTTTAGCGATCTCAGAGATTTTTCTCGGTGAGTGGCGGACTCATTGTCTTCTCAAGCTACGAGAGCTTGGTGATTCTTCTTCTTCTTTTTGTCCTTACTAGAGGAAGTTATGGTTTGATACTTCTTCCTCGGCTTCCTTGGCGGCGGGGCCGGGTGCTTCTTTCTTTAAGCGAGGAGTGCCTTTCTTAGCTTGGCGATCCTCTTATTTTTGATGGTCGGAGAAGGTATTTCGGGTTTCTTCTCGCCTTTCGGTGCGTCAGGCGGGAGACACGGCTGCTCGGGCGGGTGACTTTGTAGGGGCGAGTGCGTCTTTTGTCTTTTCTTTGCGGGGGCAACTATCTTCTTTGCGGACTCCATGGGCGGCTTTCTTCTTTGGAGGGGAGGCAACGATTGTTTCCTTAGGGTGGTGATTCCTCTCGCTTGTGTCATCCCTCTTCGCATGGGCTCTCTTCCGGGCTCTCGAGAGGTTGGCCCTAAACATATTCTTGTTTACGTAGAAGGACTTTCCATCTTTGAAGGGGAATGCCCTTCACTTCCATCAAGTGGCCAATAACTAGTCCATAGCCGAGTGATCCTCCAAAGGATCCATCCTCCTTGAATGACTTATCAAGCGCTCGCGAGTCATTTGTATACGAACTCAGCCCAGTTAACTTTCTTCCCTTGCATGATCGCAGCCATGACGATCAACTTAGTCTTGGACAGTTGATTGAAGCTTCCAAACTTCATGTCCACGCATTTTGAGACGACATCCATAATCTTGTGATAGTCTTCCTTCATCAATTTATTTTTGTTGTGTAGACTACTTTTCGCAAAGACACTCGGGGTTGGCTACTTCTTTCCATGCGGCAGCCCAAGTCCACATCGCCTTCATATATCTCGAGGCATGCCTTAAGCGGCAATAAACGAGTGCTTTCTGCAAGGTCCTTAGCATGATGATTAATATGTCCTTGCGGTGGACGGAGGACTTAATCCCTTCGTCCTGTACCTCGGCGTTAACATAGAACTGCGCCACCTCTTCAACGTATGTCATTTGATATTCCATCGTGAGGAAGGGTTTTAGTCCGGATTTCTCGATTTTATCCACAATTTTCTTCACAAGGGTTTCATCGAGAACCTGTTTTATCATCCCTTCAAAATCCATAGTTGATCTGTGTGGATTTGCCCGATAACTTGACGAAATCAGTCTTTGGTGCCATTTCTAGAGGATTTTACCGATTAAATCTTGATGAACTTGCTTTGAGAACAGGTAGGGTTTTCGAGAGAAAAGAGACTGGCTTTTGTATGCTTGAAGATGAACAGTTTTTAAGTGTGAGAGAGAAAGATGAAAGAATGAGTATATAAGAGTTATGAAAGGATGTGTTTTTAGTTTTTAAATTTTGATCGAGATCAACGGCTCAGATTTAGCACGCCTCATTGCATTTAATTGCTCGCATTTAATGCGGCAGCGATTATATCCAATCATATGCTTGTTGTGTGCAGACTTTTGACTGTACCCATCATAATTACGCCTGACGTCATTCTTAAAAATATTCTGCTCATTAAAAACATTTGCGTTTTTGTCACTTAGCTCATAAATGACTTAGCTCACGCACAAATGACTCAACTCTTCTTCTCTCTATTCGTATAGTGACTGTTGTCACTAACTCGTCTGGTGACTTTTCGACACGGCTAGTTCACTCGGTGATTCATGAGATCTACTCATTTTTCATCTTTTCACGTTCCATCTCTTCTCATTGAGTCTTCCGATTATTGAAATAATTGGCTTCCTCCATCGAGCGGGTGTTCGTGCACTACCGAACTAACTCAAAGAAACAAATCAAATACCACGGGAGTAGAATTAAACAACAAACTAAAAAGAAAAGAAAAAAATGTCTAGATTAAGAATAGTTCTATTTATCGCAATATCGTACTAAAAATTTGATTAATCCCCGACAACGGCGCCAAAAACTTGTTCACCTATTTTTTTAGCTTCACCGCAAGTGTACGGATCAATTTATAGAATAGGGTTTGCAAGGTCGAATCCACGAGGATTAATAAATTAATGTACCAAGTATTGGATTATAATAGTCCTATTTTTATCTAAACTATCGAAATTTGAAGGGTTCATTTTATTACTACTAAAAGAATTTAATCCTAAAAGAACAAAGCAAAGAACGATTGAAAGATCAAGTATGGATGGATGGATTCCTGGGTTCGGTTTGATTAATATCCCACTTTTATGCTCAAATTAAGCAAACCAAGGTTAAACGTATTCTTCTCTATAGACCAATCACCAAAGTAATTTACCCCCTCTCTCGAGATGTATGTAAAAGCGTTGATTGGAATATCTATGCTAGCATCTCTACTCAACATAAGATACCCAACTCCCAAAAGTTCAAAAGATTATAAGATCTCACAAATATTCAAAGACTTCTCAATCATGCAATCTATTTGTGTCAAGTACTCAAGATCTAGTATTGAAACTCATCGGTTAGAATTATGAATCAATACATCAAACAAGTTTAGATCAAAGGCCTTTTGATAAAACAAGAATTAAAGCAAAGTACTTGAATAGAGAAAGAAAACATTAACTTCAATTATCCTTAATCATCAAATAAAAGTGTTTATTAACCTACTCCCAAACCCGAGAATCACAAGATGTTTAGCCAGACATTGAAAATAAACAATTCATAGACAAATTATTCATAATCAAAATCTAACTAATTGGAATAACGATACGATGGAATGAGTGACTCGGGGATGATGACGATCTCTCGATCTATCTTCAATCCTCGAAGGTGTGGTTGCGATCTTGATCGATCTCTCGAAGTTTCGTGGGAAGCGCTCTTTTCTCCGATTTCTAGGGTAAAAATCGGTGTGTCCGTGTTTGTGGCCTTGGTCTATTTGTACTTCGTTTGAGTCGAAACCTAGTTGAAAACGAGTCAAACTCTATTTTTCCCACAGAGGAGCACGGGTCATGCCATATAGCACGCCCGCCTATATCTTTGGTGCCTGAGAACTTGCTCAAACTGCTGAAGGGAGCACGGGCCGTGCTCATACGCACGACCAGCCCGTGCTCCACCCAAACGTCCGAAGTTGCTTATGGGGTCTTCATAAGAGTTGTATCTATCTCTCTTAGCTTTCCGTAGCCACTTGAATCAGCTCAATATCAATTTTGTAGAGAGAGTTATGGCCAACATACTAAACCCCCGATCTTTGGAAATTCCGCGACGCGTTTGGGCGTTCTTGAGATAAATCCCCTCGTTGTTTGATCATCCATGCTTCTTTTGACACACAAATCATTACTATGACTCTAGCCTCAATATAATTGGCTTTCAATCGGGTGTAATCGCTCGATTCTTGATGCTTCTAGGTCACAATGCTCGTATTTGTCACAAAATCACTCCAAATATCGTTAAATTCCTACAAACGAGCAAAACGTAATCATTTTCCACAAAACAGAATATAACCCTATTTACTCATATAATGCATGCATATCAACACATTCTAGCCAAGATTAAGCCCAAAATATATGCAAAATACATGTCAATCAAACCCCAACTTAAAGCTGTTGTGATCTGGTCAACACTTTATTACCAAGACAACACAAATATGGTAAAGAAGAGCAATTCAAGAACACCGCATCACAATTCATGTCATCTATCCATAGACATCAAGCACAAACCAACCAAGTTTCAAAAAGCTAACACGGAGCACAAGTCTATAAAATTCATGGTAAAACACTTCAAATCACGCCTCGAGGGATAAAGTGTATACTCTACTCAATAGAATAATAAAGGGCGTGTATTCGGTCAAGTCATATCAATGTTGAAGAATTACCATATGCTTGCAAATCGTCTCACATCTCCGCCACTCGTTTGTATGCAATTCACAAATCGAAAGGACTTTGTTTAAGGTTGTAATTAAGGCTCTTTGGTTAAGGTAGGGAAATATGGATAAAGTGACTAACTCAGCGTATAGATTGGTAAGCACAACATTTTTTCTCAAACAAGTATTCTAATACCAACCAACTATGTACTCCCAATCGCCTTATATCTTATCACCTCTCTATTTCTCCTTTTTTCATACAAATCATTCTCCTTCGCCTTACATCACAACGTCACCCTATTTTTAAATCGCCGACTCACTTTTTCAGTCATTTTTTTTTCCGAAATTTCTTTCTTCATTTTCGATTTTTTGTGAGTATCCTCCCTTTTTCTCGCTTTTCTTCTTTTATTCCCAATCACCCAACATATAAACTATTTTCTAACTTCTCGATACTCCTTGATTCAATCCTTTATTCTATCCTTTACTCAATGCTATACGCTCAAGTTTAGGATAGATATATCAAATTAAGTTCTAAGGCTTGAAATGTGGTTATCAAAAATCGGGCAATAGGCTCAAATTGGCTAACTAGAAAAATCAAATATCATAAGGTAGGCAAAAAGGCTTGAAAGGTTTAACAAAAATGGCCTAAAATCATTTTCATGAATGCATACAACATGTGACCTTGACGGAGATGCGAGCAAGTTCTAGAATTCAAATCAACATGAATGACACACTCAATCTCAAACAAGACTCGCATAAGATGAAAGCAAGTTAAAAGGCTCAAAAGCTCACAGGCTTGTACATGCATAATTCAAAGTATATTCACCATGATCCCAATAATCACATGCCCCATATTAATTATTCTCAACCCGGTCAACTCACACTTAACATCCAATTCAAAACAACACAAATCGACCCAAATGCTCCCAAGATCAAGATCACAATCAACACAACAAACACACAATAGCGGTCAACTCACTCCCTAACAACTAGGAAAGCAATAAACGCTAAAGTGATAAACGTGCTAAAACCATGAAAAATTTCAAACATCTAATGCAATGCAACCTATATGCTCTAAATGCAACTAAATGAATGCAAACGCCATACCCATCAAAAAAAATACCACCCTTTCCCCCAAACTTGAATGAAAGTATAGCGCATAGAAGAGAATGTAGAATTTCAAAGAAAAGTGTGGATAGGACCTGGATTACTGTGGGGGTGGCGGCAGAAAGTGGCCCTGGGAGGTATGCCACATTTGTATCTGATGCATCGTCTGCAATATCTCCAACTCCCGCTTCGGGCTGGTGCCCTCTGCCTGACTTAATACCTCTCCGCCCACCCACGACGGGCCGTGCCATTTGGCATGGGCGGCCCGTGCTATAGGCCGAACTTGCATCCCCAAATTCTGGGCACCGCACGGGCCGTGCCATATGGCACGGGCTGATCGTACAGGGTGCCGAACAAAATTTCCTTAGTCTTTGGTACCAAGACGGGCCGTCGCACATGGCGCACGGGCTGCTTATTGTGTACCGCACCTTGTGTTCGATTTTTCCATTTTTTTTTCGAATTTTTTTTCGATTTTTTTTTTGGGAAAGAAAAAAAATCCTAACTTATGAAAGCAATAAAAATCCTAACCTAGCAAAGGAAAATAAACATGGGAAGAAATAAAACAAAGAAACCATTGGGTCATGGTCAAGTGCCAAATTCCAAGTAAGGATTGAGTCCTAGTGTTGGAACTTTTTGCTTTGAGTTACGCGCATGTTGTCCGTGCGCGTACGCATAGTCTGTGCTTGTCTCATTCTGGAATAGTTTTCTTATGGCATCTCGCACGTGCTGCCCGGGCGTACACGCACGGTTCGTGTGTTCCTTGTCCTATTTTTGCTCCTTTTCGGTACCACACACGGGTTGAAAATGCATAGACACACAGTCCGTGTTTGGTTCCAAATTTTCTTGCTTTTCCAGGATCTCCGGCTCCTCGTGTTCGGTACCACTCCTTAGATGAATGACACTAGTTTGTTCCTTTGAGTTGACTTCAGTGGTGCTTGAAAACTGGCTCTTTTGTTGTTGTCCACCAAGGATCGTAGCTAATTGGCTAATCTGGGTTTCAAGACTTTTCATTTGGGACCCCAATTGTGCGACTTGAGATCCCAATTGTGTGACTTGGTTTTCGATTTTGTCTAGCTTAGCCTCATGTTTGTTGAACTGGTTCCTTGTTTCATTCATAAATGCGGTGAGGACGTCCTCCATAGATGGCTTTGCCTCCGGATAATAGTACGTAGGCGTAGGATTATTCCAGTAATTGTAGAGTTATTGAAATAATTGGTTTCCTCCATCAGAGCGGGTGTTCGTGCACTACCCGAACTAACTCAAAGAAACAAATCAAATACCACAGGTAGAATTAAACAACAAACTAAAAAGCAAAGAAAAAAATATCTAGATTAAGAATAGTTATATTTATCGCAATATCAGTACTAAAAATTTGATTAATCGACAACGACGCCAAAACCTTGTTCGCCTATTTTTTTAGCTTCACCGCAAGTGTACGGATCAGTTTATAGAAGAGGGTTTGCAAGGTTGAATCCACAGGATTAATTAATTAATGTACCAAGTATTGGATTATAATAGTTCTATTTTTATCTAAACTATCGAAATTTGAAGGGTTGGTTTTATTACTACTAAAGCGAAATTTAATCCTAAAATAACAAAGCAAAGAACGATTGAAAGATCAAGTATGGATGGATGGATTCTGGGTTATGGTTTGATTAATATCCCACTTTTATGCTCAAATCAAGCAAACCAAGGTTAAATGTATTCTTCTCTATAGACCAATCACCAAAGTAATTTACCCCATCTCTCGAGATGTACGTAAAAGCGTTGATTGGAATATCTATGCTAGCATCTCTACTCAACATAAGATACCCAACTCCCAAAAAGTTCAAAAGATTATAAGATCTCACAAATATTCACAGACATCTCAATCATGCAATCTATTTGTGTCAAGTACTCAAGATCTAGTATTGATACTCATCGGTTGAATTATGAATCAATACATCAAACAAGTTTAGATCAAATGTCTATTGATAAAACAAGAATTAAAGCAAAGTACTTGAATAGAGAAAGAAAACATTAACTTCAATTATCCTTAATCATCAAATAAAAGTGTTTATTAACCTACTCCCAAACCCGGGAATCACAAGATGTTTAGCTAGACATTGAAAATAAACAATTCATAGACAAATTATTCATAATCAAAATCTAACTAATCGGAATAACGATATGATGGAATGAGTGACTCGGGGATGATGACGATCTCTCGATCTATCTTCAATCCTCGAAGGTGTGGTTGCAATCTTGATCGATCTCTCGAAGTTTCCGGTGGGAAACGCTCTTTTCTCCTGGTTTCTAGGGTAAAAATCAATGTGTCCGTGTTTGTGGCCACCGGGTCTATTTGTACTTCGTTTGGGTGAAACCTAGTTGAAAACGAGTCAAACTTTGTTTTCCCGCAGAGGAGCACGGGCCGTGCCATATGGCACACCCAAGTCCGTCTTTGGGTGCCGCAGAACTTGCTCAAACCGAAGGGAGCACGGGTCGTGGGGTCATACGCACGACCAGCCCGTGCTCTACCCAAACGTCCGAATTTGCTTATGGGGTCTTCGTAAGAGTTGTAGCGCTCTCTCTTAGCTTTCCATAGCCACTTGAATCAGCTCAATATCAATTTTGTAGAGAGTTATGGCCAAAATACTAAAGCGTGCAATCTTTGGAAATTCCAGGACGCGTTTGGGCGTTCCTCGAGATAAATCACCTCATTGTTTGATCATCCATGCTTCTTTTGACACACGAATCATTACTATGACTCTAGCCTCAATATAATTGGCTTCCAATTGGGTGTAATCGCTCGATTCTTGATGCTTCTAGGTCGCAATGCTCGTATTTGTCACAAAATCACTCCAAATATCGTTAAATTCCTACAAAACGAGCAAAACGTAATCGTTTTCCACAAAACAGAATATAACCCTATTTACTCATATAATGCATGCATATCAACACATTCTTGCCAAGATTAAGCCCAAAATACATGCAAAATACATGTCAATCGAAACCAATCTATTTCAAGCATTTGACAAGTTCTAAAGTACTTTCCGTCAACTCTACATCCAAAGATAGTGAGTCTCGAGTAACCAATACGCTTGAATCCACCTTCTTTTGGATACCATAAGCCAACTTTCTGGCATCCCTTCAAATATCTTAGGATTCTCTTAGCTTGATCATGTGACTTTCCTTTGGAGCAGATTGAAATCTTGCACATACACCTACCGCAAAGGTGATATCCGCCCGCTTTTGTTAGGTAGAGCAGTTGATCCAATAAGTGCTTTGTATCTTGTTTGATCTATAGCTTTACCATCTGCATCCATGTCCATCTTGGTCGATGTATTCATTGGTATTTTCACGAGAAGACTTCTCTTCCATACCAAACTTCTTCATTAAATCTCACGTGTACTTTGTTTGACTTATAAAGGTTCCATCCTTCACTGTTTAACTTGGAGTCCTAAGAAGAATGTCACTCTCCCATCATGCTCATTTCAAATTTGCCTTGCATGAGGTTTAAGAATTTATCACATAGCTCTTTGTTTGTGGATCCAAAAATAATGTCATCCACATATATTTGAACAAGCAATATACTCTCCCCATCTTGAATTAAGAAGAGTGTTCGTGCACTTTGCCTTTGGTGAATCCATTATCCGTCGTAAATTGAGATAATGTATCATACCATGCTCTAGGTGCTTGTTTCAATCCATATAGAGCTTTCTTGAGCTTGTACACCTTATCTCCAATGGTCTTCTCGCTCAAAACCCGGAGGTTGCTCAACATAGACTTCTTCTTCCAACAATCCATTTAAAAATGCACTTTTCACATCCATTTGATATACAATGAAGTTTTTGTGTGCAAAGATAGGCAAGAAACATCCTTATTGCTTCTAATCTTGCAACAGAGCAAATGTTTCATTCCTTCTTCTTGGAAATACCCTTTGGCTACCAATCTTGCTTTGTTTCTTACCACGGAACCTTCTTCATTCATCTTGTTTCTGAAAACCCATTTTGTGCCAATAACATTTTGATGGGTTGGTCTTTGCACCAATTCCCATACCTTGTTTCTTTCAAACTGATTCAGCTCTTCTTGCATGGCTTGAATCCAATGTGTGTCATTCAATGCTTGTGACACATCTTTTGGCTCTATTTGGGAAATAAAACAAGTGAACATTGCTTCTTGTTGAGCTCTGGATCTGGTTCTTACACCATCTCTCACATTTCCAATGACTAACTCTGGTGGATGGTCTCTCAGCCATCTCACATCAGGTTGAAGTAAATCAGCTGGGTTTAGTCGTCTTGCAGCTGTGTTGTCTTGAGCATCTCTTTCATCATCATTTAGCTGCAGATTCTCCAGCTGTCTTTGAGATTCAGCAGTCTCATCTTCATCTTGATTGATTGCTCCAGCTTCAGCTTCAACATAGGGACTTTTCTGCATAGTTGGTTGATTCAGCTTATCAGCTAACTCTTCGATGTCTTCTCCATTTACATTAGGTTCATCAAAAACCACGTGGATAGACTCTTCTGTGACCATAGTCCTCTTGTTCAAAGACTCTATAGGCTTTACTCTTAGTTGAGTATCCCAAAAGATACCTTCACCAGCTTTAGCATCAAAAGCCTTTAGATTATCCTTGCCATTGTTGTGGATGAAGCATTTACATCCAAATATTCTAAAATACCCAACATTTGGCTTTCTCCCTGTCCATATTTCATAGGGAGTCTTTGTTAGTCAGTTGTCTGTTAATCATGCATCTATTTTGAGTATAGCATGCGGTGTTGATGGCTCACCAAAATCTTTTAGCAAATTGACTTCCCTAACATGGTCCTTGCAAACTTCCTTGAGAGTTCTGTTTCTTCTTTTCGCTACTCCATTATGATGTTGAGTCCTTGCTGCAGATAATTCATGAGCAATACCATTTTCAACGCATATCGAGTTATTATCCCATTAACAAACTCGTTTCTTTCTTTATAATGGTTTGCACATGAAGATTTTCCATGTATATCTTGAATAATCATCCATGTATACTAATTAAAGTAATGTGTATTTATTTCCACTTATTCTAGCGGCTCAATGGACCAAATAAATCCATATGCAACGAGATGCAATATCCTTGTTGAAGATGGACTAGACTTTTATTTGAATGATGATTTGATCCGCTTTCCCATCCGGCATGCATCACAAACACTTTCTTTTTTTGTATATTGAGTCCAGATCCTTCCACAAGATGACTCCTTTCAAGCTTGTTAATTGTGTTGAAATTGGATGACTCGGCTTCTTGTGCCACATCCAACTTGATTCTACTGTACTCTTTGCTAATGACAGAAGTGCTTGGTGTGGCAATCGACCAATCTACCACATACATGTTCTTTTGTCGGATCCTTGCAACACTATTTCATTTGATTGAGTCTTTAATTTGCACACTCCCATATTGAATCCAACATTATAGCCCTTGTCACAGAGTTGGTGATGCTTATGATATTGAAGTTGAGACCTTCAACATATGCAACATCCGTGATTTCTAATTCATATTTCTTGATGGATCTAGTGCCTCTTATTTCCCCGGAGATTCATTTCCACCAAATATGACTTTTGTGCCTCTAATCTCCTTGAATTTTGATAGATTTTTCTTGTTTCTCGTCATGTGTCCGGGAAGCCACTATCCATGTACCAGGTTCCTTGGCACTCATTGTTCCTTGAACCCGCAATCAAGGAAATTAGTTTTAGGTACCCATGCTTGTCCGGGTCCTAAGGGGTTAGTGTTATAAGATGATCCAACCAACCTATAGCCAAATGACTTGACTCTAAGAGGTTTCCATCTATCTCGTTCCATAATCATAACTCACTTTGGCAAATTGCTTGGGGGCATTAGTTCATACAATCGTCTCTTTTTATCGTATGCTGTGTGTGTGTGTTTTAGCAATTTCTTCTTTGGGGGTATTTGTGATATTTACGAGTGTGGTGCCTGGTGCATATGTGTCTTTGATGATATCTCTTTACCTTTGGAATGGCTTTTCTTTGAGTTTTAGGCCTTTGCCATTTGAGCTTATATTCCATAGGTCTTTTGCCGATATTTCACATTATTCCAATCACCTTAGCTTGAATAATTTCTACCATTCCCATCATATGTATTTCTTTGATAAAACTTCGGGGTTTTTGGTAGCTCTGTTTATTCTTCACAGAGTACTTCCTATTGGAGTTTAGTTGAGAAACTCTACTAGATTTCTTCTCATTTGTCCTCTCAAAGATACTCAATCGGTACTGTTTTCCTTTTCCTTTATATCCAAGGCCGTTTGTTTATGATTGTGCTTTGGAGTGAATGTGGATGCAGATTTGGTGTCTTGGATTTTTGAGATGCTTTGTTACTTGAAGATCCTTTTTTCCAAAGTCACTCTGGGAGTTTGATTTGTGCAAAGGAATTGAATCCTATGCCGTTTTATCTCCACACTCTTTTTGGCTCATAATAAGATCATCCAATGATTTAGATGCCTTTGTAAATGATGCAATCACATTCTTGAGATCATTTTCCCTCTTTTCTATAATGACTATCTCTGCTTTATTAGTTTTGCATTTTCGGCCTTGACTCTTTGTTCTCATCACCTATGTGACTTAGAGTACTCGGCTCCTTAGTCATTTGTGAGTTTTGGCTTTTGAAATGGGTTGTTTTCCTCATTTAATAGTGTGTGTGAGGATTTAATGTGTTCAAAGTCTTTCATCATTTTGCCTAATGAATCATAAAGATCGAGTGGGTGATGAAGTGTGTGTGTCACAATCACTATCACTAGAACGAGTGAGATGAGTTAGAGTGTACCTCATCTTCTTGGTCAGAGTTGATCTTGTTCTTTAGCCATTAGCAGATCATTGCTTCTTCTTGAGAATCACTTGAGTAGTAAACTTCACTACTCGAGTCATCTTTGTTTCTTCCGACTTAGCTATCTCGGTAGTCTCTCGCAACCAACATTGCCTTTTTCCTTTCTTGTCTTCTTTCTCTGAAGACTTTTCTTTCTTCTTCATTCCTGTATTTATTGACTACATGATATGGACAGTCAATAGCAAAGTGTCCTGGTTGTCTACAGTTCCAACACAAGTTCTCAGCTCTTTGATCGCTCTTTGATCAGCTCTTTCCGTTCTTGGATTATCAGCTCTTTGGTATTCAACCTTTTGATGCTCAGCTCTCTTGGGTGGCCTATCTTCTCTTGACTTGGAGGGAGCTGAATGTCTCCTGGAGGATTCAACCTTGTTTCTTTTATAGTTCTTGTTGAATAACTTGTTGAATCTTTTAACCATCAAGGCAATTTCCTCCTGGTCAATGGCTTCCTTGACTTCAGCTCTCTTCCCATCCTTGACTATAAGTGCTGTTGTTTTGGGTACATCTGTCTCCTCTTGATCCTTTCTTCTCAGCTCAAATTCATAAGCTTTGAGGTCTGAGAATAGTTCATGATTGGATGTTCTTGATAGGTCCATCGAGTGCCTTAGAGCCATGGTCTTCATTTCCCATTCAGCTGGGAGACTCCTTAGAATCATCATACACATCTCCTTTTGTGTGTATTCCTTTCCAAGTGCTGAGGGCTCATTTGTAATTTCGGTGAATCTAGCATCCGGTGATCCTTCACTTTAATTTGTTTTCAAACATTTTGTCAAGTTTTGAACAACAAGGATAATTTGTTTTCATACACATCATACACATCAAGTGAAGCATTTTAAAGTTTTCAAACTTTTGAACAACAACAGATAATTTGTTTTCTTTAATTTGCTCGATCCTTCACAAATTAAAGTTAATTTATCCTAGATTTCCTTTGTTGTTTTGCATGACTTGACTTTATTGAACATTGCTTTGTCCGAGTCTTGTAGAGAATATCCTGGCCACATTGTCCAAGTTGTATCTCTTCTGTCATCATTGGTCCATTCGGTCTTTGGTTTTTCAACTAAGGCTGGTCTTCTGCTTCCCACAACTTCTTCTCCTTCAGTGCGGCAGACTCTCCTCCTTGCTTAGTGTGTTCACTTTCAATATTTGCGGTGGCCCATCCTCTATCACTAGCCACATTTCGTCATGTAAAGCGAGATAGATGAGCCTGGATATGAATTTTCCGGTCATCAAACTCCTCAATAGTGAACATAGGAATGCGTGTCAAATTTGCTTCCATGATAATAACTTTCTTTGTTTAAAAAAAATGGCTTTTGAAAGAACAAGTGTTAAAAACTTCTTTGAAAGATTGGAGATCTAGTTCAAGAACCATTGTGGAAGGCTCAATGAACCAACCGCTCGATACCACTTGTAGGTCCCGAGGGGTGTGAGTAAGGTTTAGAAGGGGGTTGAATAAACATTACCAACTTTTCGATTTTAGTCCTTTTAAAATATTACAGAGTTAAATACACAGCTAAGTCCTTGGGGGACAGCTTAGTTAGTTAATCAGCAGAGTTAGCCACTCAACAGACTCGATTGAGCTGTTGATAGAATAACTCAGTTATTTAGTCTAAACCTTAACTTGGCTGTGATGAGATTTTCAGTGGAAGACTTAACACCCTTTAATTTGATTTATTTTGTTTTAAACACTTGATTTTAGCACTTAGTTACTTATCAGTTGGATAGCAAATTATCAGCAGATATAAATTGATATGCGAAATAAAATGTTGAAATGTAAATGACACAATAATTTTTATAGAGGTTCGAAGATGGGGTAATTCTTCTACTCCTCTCTTCTCCAACTCCTGGAGGAATCCACTAAGTAATGATCATAATACAAAGTGGTTATCAGTAGGGTTGTGCACGCAGGACTTGGAGATTACCGAAACCGAACCGATATCCATATCGAAAGATCTCGAACCAAAAATATCCATTGACTTTTGACTTTCCCGAACCGCATCTGCATCGAAAATATTTATGGTACGGTTTAGAGATTTTTCAAATACCCGTCACGAGAACGAAAGATCGAACCACTCCGAATCGAGGACTCGAAGCTAGAACCGATTTTAAAGATTTTATATAAATGCATATACGTTATTTCTATGTTGTTTTTATTTTGATATTGAATTAACTACAAACTATTTGAAATTAAATTGAATATAAAACATATTTATGAAAAAACTATATAATCGCAACTATTATGAATTTTAAAAAGCTTTGATATTAATAATAAAATAAATAATTTGAAATTGAAATTAGTTAAATGATTAGTAAATTCACTTAAAAGAGAAACAAGTAATAGTATCATATTATAACAATATGAAAAAATCATATTTTAATTTTTTACCACATCACATAAATTATAAATATAATTTTATTGATTATGTTAAGTTGTTAAGTATGAGACATTGATATTATAAATTTAAACAAGTTTTTATTTTATTTTAATTTATAAAAACTATTAGTTAATTATATATTCTATGTCAATAGAAGGACAATTGCCCAAATAGTATACTATTATTGTATTATATAGAGGTTATTAAGTTTAGAATTTTGGATTGTGTTACTTATTATAGTTTTAGTTTTATTTTGAGACTACGCTAAAAGATACTAGAACTCTAGAAGTATATCCGTTTAGTGATTTTTATATTGATTTTCTTTTTTTCTTTTTTTTTTTTCAAATTTGTATGCTTTATTTATGGCTAATCTCCGAATCTCCGTCCCGAACCGAACTGCCCGTCCCGTCCCATTAGAAACCGAATCTCCGTCCGAACCTGAACTTTGATGCTAGTTCGGGATGGAGATTGTTTTCTATGGTTCCGAGATTTATTTTGAGAATCTGCGAAGTCTTGATTTCAAATCTCCAACGGCGTCTCGCATCATGCAGTGCACACTTGCTTGATCACTTTGGGACTCGGTTTGGAGATGCTTTGGTCACACAAGTGCTTCTCGTCCGACTCGGCTACTTCACGGGCATGATCGCACTCTTGACTCATTTTCTCAAGCTTCTTGGATTTGATCATGAAGCCCTCCAATAACTTGAGATTGGTTCGACCTTGAACCTTTCTACAATCCTCTTTGGAAAGTAGACCCTTTTGCTTCTTCAAAAGTTTCCTCTTCAACATTTTGAAGTTGTCTTTCCTTCACAGCTTAGTGTTGGATCGATTTCCTTCGAGATTTAGGCTTGAGGATTTTGCTTGAATAACTTGAGAATATCTTGCGGAGTTCTGATTGAATAATGTTTGTTATCTAGGTATGCAAGGTTAACCTTTTCTCAAAGTGATTCCTCGGCCTTTTATAGTGAATTTTCAAAAATACGCCCGTTGAAGAGATAGGTTGATTTTCAAAAATCACTTGTGTTCGTTGGCTTGTCTTGTTGCAGTCCTTGATGTTGACATTTCCTCGTATTAAATGAAAGATCAGCTTTTCAGAATCTGACACGAGGTGCAGTGCTTCCCATTGGTTTATTCCTTTTGCATGCTTCTGGGACTGAGCACTTTAAGACATGGAAGCATGGAAGTATTGCTTGTTTAAGTAATATTCTTGACTTTTGTGCAAATGATTCTTTTCGATTAACTCCTCTTTCATTTGCATTTTCCCAGGTGACTTGAGTACGCTCCGATGATGGAAAGACTCATCCGTCACTTCAACTTGACTTGGCTTCATTGTGGTTGACTTGACTGACTCTTCATACAACTGTATCACAGTCGGTACTCCTTCAGTCGAGTTCTTGACATCTCTTCCTTGCCACACGCTCCGCTTCACAATGAGTCTTCATTCTAGTCTTGATTGACTTCTTGTATTCACAGCATAGCTAACTTGACTCGGCTCATACAAATCTATTTACTTCAATACAAATTACAAGGAAAATGGGGTGCCAACTTTCTAGTCTAAGTTTTACATGGCATTCATCAAAATCTAAACAATAAATTTCCCAACATTTTGTTTATCGTAAATCTCACTCCATAGTTGGGACTTGTTTAAGTATTGAGTTGAAACATTTCTTCTTCCTAATGAGTAAAGGCGGATCCAAAATTTTGGACTACAATAAAAAAGTTTCACATGTGTGAAAAAAATTCTCTCTCTAGTAGAGTGGTAAAGAGTTCCATTGGCTTTGGAGGCATTTCCTTTTTTTGGTTGCTTATTCAAAAAAATTTAGGAGGGATTTCCTTTTTAGGAAATTTTTCAAAATTTCAAAAAATCTTTTCAAAATTTTCAAAATTCTTTCCTTCTCCTATCATTTTCGGGATACACTTCTTGTGCTTTAATGGAGTTATCTTAGTAACTTTAGTAGATTTCTTCACCTTTTAATTGCTTTTTCCGAGTTGTTGGGCCATTAATGTTGTTTATTATCATTTTGTAAGATTGGAATGCATTATCTCAGCATTTTTATATTACCTTTCTCTTTTCTTGAAACCACCTTGACCTTACTGTGCTATCGACTTTTTAACATTTGAGATTTTTGCTTCTTTTTCATCAGGATGGGTAAAGTGTGATTCTTTCTTCCTGAGAAACTTGTGGGTGTCGTCAGATTGGAGAAGAGTATTGTTGATAGATTGCAGAAATTTGTTCTCCCCACAGAAAGGAAGAAACAAAGTGGGTATTGATTTGGAGGAGAAAGATATAGTGCTTTGTGTGGAAGAATGCTCTAAGAGCTTGTTGGGGAGAATTTTTGGGTCCAAAAGGTAAACTTTATTGGTCTTAAAAATACTCTTGCAGCTATTTGGCAAACCAAAGAAATATTCTGTGTTAGAGAAATAGGGATTAATGCTTATCAATTTGTTTTCCAACATTTGGAAAATCGTGAGAAAGTTAAGTCTGGGAAGCCATGGTCTTTTGATAGTCAATATATTATTTTAAAAGATTGGGAGGTTGATAGCTTAGAAAAAGTTGAGGAATTCCATTCGCGAGATGTGGGTTCAAATTTGGAACTTACCTCCGCACATTGTGGTCGCTATTGAAACGGGTCTTAAGATTGGTAAGCTTTTGATAAGGTTTTGGATGTCCTAATCCCGAGAAAAGGAGTGCGAAGGGGAGATTTGTCAAAATCCTGGTTGAAATCAACTTAAACAAAGCGCTAATCAGAGGCACACATATTAACTTGGGGGCTGCTAAGGTGTGGGTTGATTTTAAGTATGAAAACTTGTTGGGTTTTTGTTTTTATTGTGGCCATGTTGGGCATGGGGAAAAAAGTTGTGAGATCAGACAGAATGATTATCAGAAATTGGAGACTCAGTCTGGGCAGTTTGGGGATTGGCTTCGTGCCTCAGATTGGTGGAATAATACTAGAAGCAGCAAGTTAAACCATAGCTCTGACTTCTCCAAAAGTCCTCTTAATACTAATGAAGAGGACCAGCATCAGGATGATGGGGCTGAAAATTTTCCTGAGGAAAGAGTGGAGAATATCCCGAGTAGCAGCTCTAAATCAGTTTTAATGTCCAAGAAGTTTGTTATCATGAAATGCGATGAGGTGGGGCAAATCATCATTGTTGTGCAGAAAGATGTAAAGGAAAAGAGAACACTTTGCCCTGTATTCTCTCAAATCCTCAGCCTATCAGCAACTGCAATCAGGCCAATATCGATACAAATCAGCCCATGATCTTTGAATTCACAAGTGAAATTTTTGGAGACCGGGTTATTGCTGAAGAGCTAGATATGGTTAGAGCTGTCAAAAGCCCGATTTGAAAAAATCAGACCGTCGTCGGGCCAAATATAAAGAATGGTCGCTGATTTGGCGAGCTCGGCCTGACCCGACCAATGAAAAATACACTAAAAGTGCTGGGTCGGCCACCTGGGTCGGGCTTTGAGGCCCGATATTTTTTCGGCCTAGAATATTAAAGTCGGCCAGGAAAAATATCGGGCTTATCGGGCCAGCCTGTCGGATCGGGCCGGAATTGACAGCTATAGATATGGTGGATGTCCCCATTTGAGGGAATAAGGGTAGAACACCTTTGAGAGAGATAAACTCTAACATGCCTGTTAGTACTAGAGGTACTACGCGAAAAAGAGCAGTGAAAAAAACTTTGAACATTGAAAAGGAAAGGAGATAATGAGAGGCATTGTTATCAAAGAGGAGGGTGTGAAAAACCAGAACAATAAAAGAAATTTAAGCCTTAAGGATATCTCTTCGGAAGAGTCAAGGCAGTGTTCAAAAGAAAAGCAAAAAGAGGGAGCCAAGGGATCAATTTTGGCAATTTCTGAAGTGGTAGCGAGAACCAACCCAAAATGGTCCCGGTGATAAATGAAAGTTTTGTGGAACTGTAGAGGGTTGGGAGGATCTTACAATTTCCCGATTGAAGGAAGCTTTAAAGCTCCATCTCCGGATTTGTATTTTATTTTTGAAACAAAAAAAGAAAAAAAGTTTTTGGCTCTTGTTTGCAAAAAAAAAATTAAGCAAGAGGAAATATGGTTTTATGTTGATCCTTTAGGAAAAAGTGGTGGGCTCCTGTTGGCTTGGTCTACTAATATTACTGTAATTGAAATCTGTAGTACTAGATTTTGTATTGAAATTTGTTACACTGGAAAGACAACAAGGACATTTTCTGGGGTAGTGTTTGTGTATCTAGTAATGATGATATTGAGAGGAAGCAAAGCAGGTGGGATTTTTCCGAAAAAGAGAAGCAGAAGTGGGGCAACAATTGGTTTGTTGGGAGAGATTTCAATGATATCTCTTCAAATTTGGATAAAAAGGGGGGTAGGATCAGAGCTAATTCTAGCTTTAATCAGTTCAACTCTTTTATCAGAAATATGAATATGGGTAGCATCCCCTTCAAAGGACATCAATTCACTTGGGTCAACAATAGAGTGGGTGTGGACTTTGTTGAAGAGAGATTAGATAGGGTCTTTGCAGCCCCTGATTGGATGATCTCCTTTCCTAATGCAATTGTTCATCATATCCCAATGCCTTCCTCTGACCATATGATGCTGGTGCTTGATGATGTGAACCTGCAGCAGGCTCCTAAGAAGAGGTTCTTTTTTGATGCAAATTGGATTAACAAAGAGGAAACAAAGAGTGTTGTGGATAGTGTTTGGCATCAACAGGTTTTTGGGACTTCTCTCATTGATTCAAAGGAAAATTGGAAGAATCAGAGTTGCTCACTGAAATGGAAACCTAGCAATACCACTAATGCTAATGTTCTTATTCAGCAAAGTAAAAAGAAGCTTGATGAAATGGTGTCTAATGGTGGCTGCAGAGATTGGAAGGAGTGGAATAACCAAAAATTCATTCTTAAGAGTGCTTATGTGGATGAGGAAGCTTTTTGGAGGCAAAAGTCTAGAGTCCAGTGGTTGCAGAATGGGGACAAAAATACCAAATTTTTTCATGCCAGTACTTTGCAAAGAAGAAGTAGGAATTGCATTGACGGTCTTTTGAAAAGCAATGGTTTTGTGTGTGATAATAGAGAATCCATTAGCAAAGAAATTACTGGTCACTACAGCCTGTTGTTCCAATCTTCCAAGCCTGGCTCCCCTGATGAAGTTTTGGAGGGTATCCCGAAAGTTATCACAGAGGACTTGAATCACATTTTAACCAGACAAGCTGATGAGAGGAAATCAAAAAAGCTCTTATGGATCAACACCCCAACAAAGCCCCTGGCTTGGATGGTATGTCTCCTATCGTTTTTCAGCACTATTGGCCTTCTATTAAGTCTGATTTTGTTAGGGCTGTTCAGAATTTCTTCATTCATGCTAAGCTTCCTAAAACTACCAGCCATACCCTTATTACTCTCATCCCCAAGGTTAAGCACCCCATCACCATGGCACATTATAGACCTATTGGCCTTTGCTCTATGACATACAAAGTGATTTCAAAAATCATTGCCAATAGGATTAAAGGTGTTCTCCATCTTTGTATCAGTAAAAATCAGTCTGCTTTTATCCCTGGGAGACATATTATTGATAATGTGGTTATTGCTAATGAATGCATTCATCATCTTAATAGTCTAAGAAATGGCAAAAACACATTTATGGCCCTTAAACTTGACATGGCAAAAGCTTTTGATAGGGTGGAGTGGTCTTTCATTGTTGTTATTCTTCATAAAATGGGATTTTCCTGTAATTTCATTTCTTGGATTAAAGCTTGTATTGAGTCTCATGTTTTCTCTTTTAATCTGAATGGGCAACCTGCAGGTTATGTTTCCCTTCCAGAGGAATTAGACAAGGTGATCCTATCTCTCCTTATTTGTTCATTCTCATTTCTGAAGCCTTGTCTAATTGTTTTAAGCAAGCAAGGAGGAATTTGAACTTTAAAGGTATTCAAATCAGCCCCCATTCACCTGTGATAACTCACCTCTTCTTTGCTGATGACTCCATTATTTTTTGTAAAGCTGATGAACAACATGCTTGTTTGGTTCAAAATATTTTGAAAAAGTATTGTGATGCTTCTGGCCAACTGGTCAATTTTGAAAAATCTTCCATATTGTTTAGTAAAAATACTTCAGCTCCAATTAAAGCTAGAATCTGCCTCCTTCTCCAAGGGATCTCAGAACATCACTCGCTAAATATCTTGGTTTGCCTCTTGGTATTTGTAGGTCTAAAAAAGACACTTTCAAATTTATTTTGGAGACAGTTCAAAATAGAATTGGTAATTGGAAGAATAAGTTCTTAAGTACAATTTGGTAAAGAAGTTTTTTTTGAAATCTTGTTTGTTAGTCTTTATCAACCTTTGTAATTTCTGTTTTAAAATCCCCTGTGGGTTTGTGCAAAGAGATTTGTAGGTTGGCTTCTAGATTTTGGTGGGGTAGTCGGGATGAAGGCGGCGAAAAAAATCCATTGGGTTAGTTGGAAAAAGATGGCTAGTGCTAAGAATGCGGGGGTTTGGGTTTCAAAGACATTCGGTTATTTAATGAGGCTCTTTTGACTAAACAACTTTGGAGAATTATTACTCAACCTAATCTCTTGGTTAGTAAAGTTCTTAAAGGAAAATACTTTCATAATAAAAAGTTGTTTGATTCTGTCCCCACATCAGACCGATTCTTGGTTGTGGAAGGATGGTTTTCATTTGTGAATTCTCTTAAGATGGGAATTAAATATCGGTTAGGGATGGTAAATCTATTGATTTGGAACTCTCCATGGATTCCCAATAATCCTTCCTTTATTCCATCACAGAGTAATCTTAAATGTGATAATCTTTTTAGGTTAGAGATCTTATGAATGGGGATGGAAAAACCTGGAAATGTAAATCTAATCATGGATAATTTTTGCGAATGATGCCTCTTGCATTCTTAGTATTCCTATCGATCAAAGTGGGGGAAGGGATAAGATTATCTGGCATTTTGATCCTAAAGGCTCTTTTTCTGTGAAATCTGTTTATAATGCAGGAATGCAAAGAAAATGTTGGATGGAGAATGAAGCTGAATCTCATAAATTCAAGTCTGATCTTGCTTCTTTGTGGAAGAATACTTGGAAACTCTCTATCAAAGGCAAGATTAAACATTTCTTGTGGAAGTGCTGGTACCATGTCCTCCCAACTAAAGTACAGCTTAGAAGGAAAGGGATTGATTTGGATTGTAGATGTGAGTTTTGTGGTGAGTTTGATGAATTTCTGGAACACATTTTCTTCCAATGTGACAGAGCTAAGCTTGTTTGGAAGTTGGCACCTATCTCATGGGATGGCAAAATGTTCTCAAATAGCGCATTCCAGGACTGGTGGTTCTTTGTGAACAAAGCACGTAAATCTGATGTGTGTGTTAATAGAATTCAGCTGTCCACTTATATTTTATGGTGGTTATGGAAATCAAGGAACCTTTGGGTGTTTCAAAAGATTAAAAAAAAACCGAATGGAAGTGGTCCATGGAGTTGTTGATGAATGGATGGAAATGCAAAAGTGTAATCCAACAAAATCTGGTTCCAAAATGATTGCTGCAGTGAATGATGATGCTGATGCTGTTGAAATCGATGGAGAAGGACTGATAACTTGTTCAGTCAGTTCTTCAAAAACTGTTAATGGTAAGGTTGGATTAGGAGGGTGATGACTAGTTTGGATCAATCTCGAGAGGATGGCCTGGTGTTCTTTTTAGGGACTTCATTGGAGGTTGATGGAAGCTACTCTCTTAGCCATTAGACATGTTATGGTCAAAGCTCAACATAAGTGGACAGAATCAAGATTCGTTAGATGCTAAGGAGATTGCTCATAAGCTCAATAAAGGATCGGATTTCGACAGTGCGCTTATGACGATTGCCGAAGACATCTTCCTTTTAAAGAATCTTTTCGATTTTTGTAAATTCTATTGTGTTTGTAAATCAGAATCTCAAGCTAGTTCTAGATTAGCTAAGTTTGCTTTTGAGGGAAATGCTTCATGTGAATGACTTTCCCACCTTCCTTCCTGGATTTGACTGGGATTTGAAACTATGATCCGTTGATCATTGGCGTTGTATATTTTATTCTTGAGTTATTTATAATATCTACCGTTTCGAAAAAAAAAATAATGAGTAAAGGCGATTTTTTAGCTTTTTAATTATTATATCAATAAATTTTTATAATATTATTAGATTTTTAATTGGTGGAAGGGTGAATTGGGGAAGAGTAAGGAGTGTATTAAGTATATATTTTATTTTTAATAGAGAGATGGGTGTATTAAGAAGAGGGGGTGTATAGATAGATTTTGGAGGTGTTAATAGCGGCCAAGTCTAAAATAAGAAACTTTCTCCAAAAAAAAATCTAAAATAAGAAAGAAACCTTTAAAAGCCCCTTCACTTAAACCACAGTAATTCACTTGTGGAAATGGACGACCATCGAGTCAACCGCTTGGGTTCCAACAGTGGTGGCAAAATTCCTACCTCATTTCACCACCACCACCACGGCGGCTCCCACCACCACCACCACCATTTCTTTTACGTATCACCTAACTGCCCACTTCACCGCTCTATTTTGCAACCAAATAATCACTCGCCGTCGTGCTCTTTTTCCACCTCTTATCCCTCCCCTCAAAACCCCCAACCCCTTGCTTCTATTCCACCGGATCCCCATTTCAGCTTTGTCGGTGATGACGCCCAGTAAGTGTTACGAAGAAACACCTCGATTTACGTTCTTATTGTCGTCTTGCAATTTTTGCACCCATTAATTTTTTCTTCTGTAATTTCTGTTCTGTGAGGTCTTGAAGCTGCAATGTTTTCCTTTTGTCCTGATATTGTTATATTTATAAATTAATTACGCATTGGGTTTCTGCTGAGTTTTGCTATTCTGAATTTTGAGTTTTGTGTATGAAACTAGCAGGTAGCTCTAAAAATTGATCCAAGTGTTTCAGTATAGTGTTATTTGTTGTTACTAAATTAGGTTTTAGTAATATGCATTCTTCTGTTTATTCGGAATCTTAGAAACTCAAGCATGACAACTTAGAAACAGAGAGATAACCATGGAAATTAAGTCTTTGGATTATACATTTCTTCCTGGAAACCAGCTTATTCTTTCTTCAGTCCATCAAGATATTAGTGTGTGTAACTACATATACATACATGTTTATATATGGTGTTCTTATAGAAAAACTCGAAATTTACAATAACAAATTACAGTAGTTGCACACATGCTACATTATTAACACAGCAGCCATTGTAGGCTTCTTTTAGTAATATCCTGGAACGGCTGATGGAATTATTATTTGTTCATAAGAAAGAACAAAATAACAAAATGGGTTTAAGAGATTGAAATTATTAAACCACATTACAAAAAATGAAGGAAGAAGAAGCTTAAAAAGTCGTTTTATTTTCTCAATAGATGTCCATTCCTTGATGGGTCTGTGAGACCAGGTATGTGATTCTCAAACAAAATATTTGGAAGTAGATAATAGAGATTGCAATTCCCTACAGATGGCCAAAGAAGTTCATATTGAGCATAGGAGATGTGATTTACAGAGCAGGGTATATTTCTGTTCTCCTATGTACCTTTCCTCTTTCTGGACTTTTGAACACGTGGGTTCAATTTAGAAGAAGTTGATCTTGGGTCAGAATTTGAATAAAGTATGTGGGGCTTCATTTAAGCAAATGATGTTTAAGGGGCTCTCAGGTATTATACTAATAGTATATTATTGTGCGTAGAGGAATTCTATCAGCTGGTATTCTTCCTGTCTTATATGTAGTTAATATGCATTGAGATCATTTTTAGAAGACAATTGTTTCCAAACTTCATTCTAGTGGCCGGAAGAAAAATTGAATTTGGATATTTGTAATTTCACATCCGAATATCAAGTATAAAAATTCATATTTGGTTCATGCCAACGTGATCTTTGAAATCTCATATCAAATAAACTCAACAATATGCAGTGGAGATGAATAAATTACTGTCATCGTGACAGGCCAAATATTTTGTTTTAGGTTTCAGTAATGCTGATATGATATTACCATTTGCTCCCTCACTTCATTCACTAATGCCTATCAACACCAAAATATAAGAAATTCATGGTTTTCAATTTCGAATGGGCGTTACATGATATCCTTCCCTTAGTAAGTGTATATTAAAGAGGTAGATTACAAACGATGATACCTTATGTCATGACTAGGAGCATTTAGGCCTATATTTATAGGTGGATTCATTCCCCAAACCCATCAAGACTCGATGAAGGAGGCATGTGTGACGACTTTGGCTTGCACTTTTGCAAACCAGACTATCAAAATAAATGCTCTTCTGGGCATTCATTTACAATTCTAAAAACCAATGGTCTTCATTAGTTATCTTATTTTGGGGGACTAAATAAACCAGCCTAGAGCAGTAAATAAATATTCTGTAGTGGGACGACATTCTTGTGAGGATATTTGCATTATTAGCTTGTAAACATCTTGGAATCTGAGTAGCTGGATGTATTTCAATACATTTAATCTGGGTTTTTGTCTTTTTGAACATTAATTGATCTCTCTCCCGGCTTTGTTGGCTAAAGGATGATGCAGGATGGGACTGAGAAGCTGGAAGTTGAGGAAGAGGAGGAAGAACCCATTTTTGTTCTAACTGATGAATGGAGGGAATTTTTTGCAAAATCTGAGGCCAAACGGAGACTAGGTCTTCATTATCTTCCTCATGGTAATGTTTTACTTAGACGATTGAATCATGCGTCTTACAGTTTTGCGTTTATGGTTTGCAGCAAAGAAGCAGGCTAAGAAGGGGAAGAATTAGAAGAGAAAGTTTGGCCACATTAATCTACTCCTCCCTTTGCAAGATAAGTGTTATCTACAGTGTTCTCATGCTACTGAGATGAATCGAACGAGTTAATGGAAGGGGGATCCTTCCATTGCACCATAACGCACCAAAAATTACAACCCTTTAAAGGTTTTATATATGTACATCGTGTCTAAGGAGATTGTATTCGTGTAATTTCTTTGGGTGCTATAGGGTTAGTTCACTTTTTGGTTTCACATTGTTAAAATGATGACATTGATCTTACGATGCTGCAGCAATTTATGCCCTTCAAATCATTATCACAGATAGATTCTAATTGTAGAACCATTTGTGTTGCCTTGCTCCTTTGCTTCTCCTTATTCCTTGATAACACAATGTCTGAGTGAGATTATGTTGACCACCCCAAAACGTCCCAGGTTGGATGGTTGAATTCTCAGTTGTACCCTGATCTTCCCAAACATTTCATTCCAGGGATTTTGCCACCATAAATCCCTTGACATTTATTTTTTTTAGAGGGTGTTTGCCTAAGCTCATTTAAAAGATCTTTTAAGATATCTTATACATTTTATAAGATGTTAGGTTTTATTTTGAATATAAGGTATTTAAGTATTTGGATAAAATAATTAAGCTGGTGTAGCTTATAGATGTTAATAGTGGCATTTTTGTAATTAAAATGGTCAAATTCAAAGGAGGGTGTTAAAATAAGATATTATTTTGAAAATAAATTGGGATATTTCACCTTTTCTAGTTACAGCTTATAAGATCTTGCTTTCCAAAAAAAAAAAAAGATCTTTTGGAAAAAACTACCAAATACTTTTAGGGAGTTTATAAGCTCTCAAACAATTTATCAGATGTTTTGAATTGCTATAAGCTCAATCAAACACCCTCCTAATTACAACAAAAAAAATGTTAACCTATCCTCTACATCTCACTTTTTGGTTCATTATGTAAGACGACAAGCGAAAATAGTAGTTCATGTTGTTGCAAGAGCTTCTAGTTCTTATGTTAGTTCATCTACTTGGGTAGAGCCTCCATCCTTTGTGGTCACGCACCTTGATAATATTGTACTTCACATGTTCCTTAATAAAGATTCCGTTCAAAAATAAAAAAAAAGTAAAAAATTACCTCCGTAATGTTAGTGTTTACATAATAAATACCCACTTAATATGGTTTATTTTATAATATAGAAACAAATATCAAAATAGTATTTGTTATTTTCAAAGATAGTTGGACTTTTTGTAATTAAACTAATCTTTAAGGGTATTATTAACCCATTTTTTTAATTCATTAGTTCCTACTTCCACCCAATTACGTCAACATCACCAGAAAAATATTCCGGCGGCGGTTGGCGACACTCTGTGACAGGAGCAGTCAAAATCAGGAGTAAGACGCGAAAACCAGAAGGAACACGGTTTTATAAAGTTTATTGGCATCAATGGACAGTGGCTCCTTTAGGTAAACACGGATTAGGTTACCTCTCGTTAGGCTCTAGAAGGAGAAAAATGTAACATAAAATGTTAATGCAACATCCCCAATATTCACGGAATGAGATCTCATATTCCCACTTTGTCTATTCCACTCCCTATTCCATACACTGGATGAACGACACATGTACAATTGTGACATCATCATGTACACGTGTCATTCATCCGATGTATTGGAATAGGAGTGGAATAGGGAAAGTAGAACGGGAAATCTTATTCCAATATTCACTACCTATCCATTACTGTTTCTTAGTAATATGCTACCAGTACCACATCCGTAAATTAGACATTGTTCTTTCCATAGAAAGAACATGAGCTCTAGGTTTAAATACGTGGTATGATTACATGCTAGAAAGTGCAGTTGACCAGCCAACCTCGTAGACGTTGCTATTTATATAGCTGTTGATTTTACAAACATGTAATCATTTGGGTAACTTGTTCATGGCCGCATTAACCTTCTCATCTGTAATCTGTTTGTGGCTGTCATAGAAATCCAATATCTCAATTGCAATGTTTTTCACCTGCCAAATTAATGTAACACAATCAGCACCCCCTTTTAAGTTGACAAAAAATTAGAATGCCAATAATTTGTTTTCATTGAATCATTTTAGTCGTAAATGAAAAAAACAAAGAAAACCACAATACCGAATGAAGGTGAAGATAAACTAATAAATCAGTCGAAAATACTTAGGGAGACATTAAAAACAATCGTCTGCCTTCACTGAATGATTGTTAGGTCTTTATTTCCGTTAAGGTACTGCAACACATACAACGAGGATGAAGACTCCAAAAGAAACCTAAGGTATGACATTTTGATTATTTGATATATAGGTAGGGGATCACGCCTCAATCCCCCACCCCCCGGGGTGTTATTTTGCTTTAAAAAAAAAAAAAACCTAAGGTATGGGGTAGTTGGAAAAAAAAAATAGAGATGTTTGAAAATTATAGATTCTCTCGTCTTACATTTTGCCCCAACCGTTAGTCTAATCTAATGGAATTTGTTAGGGCTGTAAATATTAGAGCGTTTGACAAACAACTCGTGAACAAGTTCGGATAACATTCGTTTATGTTAGTTTTATTTAGTGAACGAGCATATAATGAACAAATTTTAGGGTTCGTCTAATAAATGAACAAAACTTGAACTAATGTATACTCGTTTATTAATAGCTCGTTTAGTGTTTGTTTATAAGATGTAGCTTAATTTTAAAATTGAAAATTTGAATATAAGTTAAATATAAATATTGAAAAGTTATACATATATGATTCTAATAATATTGTATGATATTAATAATCTATAATTCTATATAATATGGAAAAGATTTTAAGTTACAATATTAAAAATTTATCATTATTAACATATGAATTAAAGTTGAATTTGTTCACAAACATGTAATGAACACGAACTTATCAAAGGTAATTTTGGTTGTTTATTTGTTTATTGTTCGGAACAAAATTATTCAGTATTCACAAACACACAATGAACATGAACTTGAATACGAATGCATTCACGAACATGTTCGTGAATTCAAACACTAAATAATTTTATCGAACAAACACGAACAAGCTTTTTAAAATCTGAAGAGAGCTCAGCTCGGCTCAGATAAAATTAAACGAACATTGGCAAACAGGCTACAGTTCGGCTCGGATCATTTACACCCCTAGAATTCAGCTCAAGCGCGGATAAAATTAAACAAACATTGCAAACAGGCTAAAGTTCGGCTCGGATCATTTACACCCGTAGAATTTGCGACGTCATCAAATATTTTACAATCAATTTTTCTAAATCTTACAAATAGCCCGGACTTTTTGTTTGGCTATTTGTAATATTTAAAAAAGTTGAGGGGTGAAATAGAAAAACATTTGATGATGTTAGCAAATTTTGTCAGTTCAACCGTACTTTAGAAACTTCTCTAGGTTTTTTCTTGTAATTACCCGAAACTTCAGTATTTCTTTTTTGTGGTAATTATCCCATTATTTTATAAATTACACCATCATAGATGATATTGCCAAAGGTTTTGCACACTACCAGAGCATGAAACTTTGAGATGAGTTTTTCCAAAGCTAAAAAAATTTAAGGTTAGACGACTCACCACATTCATATCAACTCGAAGCTCTTCAAACCAGGCTGTGTTTTCTTTATCCTTTTGGACACTTGCGATATATATGCAGGCTAATGCAATCAAGTGCGGAGGATGTATGAGAATCAAATCCATCTTGTAAGTGTCATTAACAAGTCCCCTACAAAACGACAGTCGAACCAAATATTCCATCATAATCCAGTGATGCAGTGACCATTAAACAGTAAAAAACACACAGTTAAGCCAAGCCACAGATTTACCAAGTTAGTTGTGTTGCATCGTTCATGCCAGCATCCTGAAGCATCCTAAAATTTGCAGAGTTGCCGTTAGTGTAAAATATACAAGTTTTAAGTTTCTAAAAATATTTCAATTTGCTGAAGGAAAACTACAATAGACACATTGCAGACAAGTACAACTGCAAGATTTCATGCGGAGATAAAACCAATTTGATTGGAGACGTCATATCCAATCAAAGTCTTCTGGCACCTCTTACTCAGAGATGCACAAAAATTGAAATCACAATTAAAATTAGACTTTCGGGAGTAAAAGAATCGGTAGCTAGACTTTCATACAAATACCTGAACCAGGAACACGAAAAAGAAGTGATTTATATATAATCTTCTCTTTTTCATGTCTGATATAAGAATTGGTAAAGATACGACTCAAGAATAACAATTACGCAAGTAACATCAAACAAATGACAGTCAACTCATTGTAGAATCTATCTGTATTCGGAAATACACTTACTGAGACAGTGCTCGATAAGGATGGAATACAACTAAATAATAGTTGAGGGCTTCCAAAATTTTCATTTCCATTTCTAGTATCTCTTTTATTTCAAATCGATACCTCTCATCAGAATCTGCAAAAACCATACAAAACAAGAAAATAATTGGATGAAAATGAAAGAATCAAGATTATGTGAATGCATAATAGGGATATTGTACTTGCATAATTTCTTGATGTAAAATACAAGAAGTCTGGCCTGCACTGTGCTTTCCTCAGCTTTAGATGCCAAGTACAAGCAGGTTGGAGCAACTAGACGGGGATCATATTCAGTCATACTTCTCCTGAAAACAAAATAGGCTCATAATGTTAAATTTGGAGGGCCAAGACGAAACTTATGCATCAATAACTGCTGCATAGCATAAAACCTTCGAATATCGTTTCAAATGTTTTGACCTTGACAACATCAAATACAGAAGCTGAATACGTTTAATGACTTATCACATGTTTGAATGTTGGCACAAACGAAAGTAGAACATCATAGTATTTTAAAGGAATTGGTGCGAGTATGAGCAAACACACAAGGACCATACGAAGCTCGAGACACAAATCGTCACTTGTTTCTGTTGGCAAAAGAGAAGGTTACAGAATGGGAACTAGAGTCTTCCATTTAATTTTAGGGATAATTACAAAAGACCCCCCCAGGTTTGGGCTAATTACAAAAAAAACTCAGAGAAGTTTTAAAATTACAAAAAATGTCCTCAAGTTTGATTATGTCTTAAATATAAAGGGGGTAATTGTAATATTTCTAGAAATATCATGGGTTTTTTGAAATGGTTTTGCTTACGAAGGGGGAAAATGTAAGACGGAATCAAACCTCAAAGGGTTTTTTGCAGTTTTTAAAACCTCTGGGTTTTTTTGTGATTAGCCCGAACATCAGGGATTTTTTTGTAATTATTCCTTTAATTTTAAATGAAATTTCATGAATTCCGTTTCTTAGGTTTCAGTTCCAATCACCCTAAAGCAGTGTGTTTACATATATTCAACTTTAATGCTACTCTCCCTTGCATATCGTGCAAAAATTATCAGTCATCAATATCCTGTTGGCTTAAATTCTACACCAGAAAAATCAAAGAGAATTTCAAGCAAAAGATTGATATATAAAATGAAAGGAATTTCCTCCAAAAGATTACTATGCAACATCAAAACAAAGATATATCGTACCTGGCATAAACACGTCTCATGTATGTAATGGCAGTAGCAACGACCCTGAAAAGTTAATCAACATGTAAAGGTCTCTAAAATTGTTGGAAATGCAAAAATAAATACGAGTTGTTCAGGCCTCATTCAACCTTTTTATGTATTTACTTCAGCAATATCATTTACTGTAAAAGCACTTTACCAAAATTTTTGAAATAACTTGTGTATTTCATACTGGAAATGGCAATTAATTCTAAAAGAAAAATTGCTGAAAAAGATTTGACTGCCCCTTGAATCAATGAATGTCTTAAATGTCATGCATACACAACATTAATCAGGTTTTTAAGAGATCTTCACAAGAAGCAATAAACTTGCCATATTCTTCCAAAAATGCATGTGTATTCCAAGATATTGTTGTCTTAGTTCTACTCATCCAAAATATTGCCCCGAGAGAGTCAGGGTATAGGCTCATGTGTGGCGTGTGCCGTGGATGAGAATACTTCTACAGTCAACTAAGTATATTTCCTAGATAATACCTAGAATACCAGGAGACAGAGTGGTAGAAGGCATTAGATTATCCAAGACTTAAATGGTTAAGGGGAATTTGAATTCCTGTTGTTTAGATAGCAGTTAAAAAATGTGTTTAAAAATAACTACCCATCATCTTAGTGGCCAAGTGCTTCACAGGAAACTTTGAATTTTTGAGGTCTAAGGACTAAGGTTCTCCTATTCCGAGCTACTTCATTATCTGAGGTTCAAACTTAATTACTAAAAAAGAATATAGCAATTTGTATTCGCGCCAAATTGAGCTCCAAATTGTGTAAATTCATCTATAAGTCATCCAAAATATGGGAATTCACTACTTCAGATGAAATAATAATCACGCCTCGGAAATATGGAAGCTAAACTTCCAGGCCCAGCAAATGATATTCAATTCTACAAATTTTGACGGTAAAAATATAGTGCAATACTTTTCGAATGAAAGTTAAGTAGTTGTCCTGAAAGAAACCGAAAGGAAATAAAGTTTGCTAACAAGGTGATATGCCTAAGGCAACCAACTGAGGCTCGTACTTAACTAGAGCAAGGTACATAGATTATCTTTCTTCAGCAAGTTCACTGAAAACATCTTTAGTATCAAATTACGCAGAATGCGGAAAAGAACTCGAGATTCAATTGGCGACCTAATCATTCGAACGTACATCTCTTCTTCATGTAAAGTGAACAAGCTCTAAAGTAAAAACAACAAAGAATGAGCCTATAATCAGGAGTGACTAAGATCATGTCCTTAAATTTATTTCATCAGTCTAGTAAGCACAGACAGAAATGAGATTAGAACTCTACAACAGCTGAAAGGATCAGAGAGACCATAATTAAGCGAAACATATAATTGCCACCAATTGCACTTTTTTTTATCATGCTTTCTCTATATTGGTACAGCCAATTGGAACAAAACCATGTTTCCTCAAATATTTAATAACCGCAATAAAGCTCTTTTACTCTAGACAACTGCATTTGCTCTTAACATTTGGAAAAAATTCAATTTCAATCAAAAAGCAAAGAAATGATGTACCAAAGGCTCCAATGCCTATGATAAATTCACGTGAAAGTTTCAGAGGCCACGAGAGTTATAAATTTGTTCGGTATGTTGAATCCATAAGATACCATTCAAGCAAAAAGATTAAAAACAATTGAAGAGAGAAGCTGTAAACACAAGACACGAACGAGACCTTTGCCGCACTTTCACATTCTGAGCCAATCTTGCAATATCTGAACTCGAAAAGGAGAAAAACAAAGGTAAATGTCAAGGATTCAATCTGATGGATGGACAGATAACAGTAATTTTTCAGTCAAACGAGACACCGAGTACAAAGTTAGTGCCACATTGTTATCGCACGCATCAAGGACAAGGAGATTAACAGGTCAAACCGACGTTGTTCACAAAATAGATGAATCAAAGTTTCATAATCATATTGCAACTCATTAAAACACATCAAATGCAAATTAAGTTGATAATGAACAACACATTTTACTTTGAAATATAGCAAAAAATATTTTTTTTTTCACGAATTTCTAAAAAATTAGATTGACAACAAATCCAAGAAAAAAAACCTTCAGTCATCATGTTTTAGAATACAAATCGGGAAACTATCACAGTTGCGGGATCATCATGATAAATCCAAAAAATAACAAATTCTTTATAAGAAACTCTTATTGTAAAGATTACAATTAGACATGTGCAACTTGATGAGCTTGAAATCTTCAAGAGTCATTCCCCTATCTTTATCCAGTGGATGCACCACATCCACATCTTCTGGGTCCTGAAGCTGTTTGCTAAATTTTCACAATCAGACCAAAAAGTAACAAATTAGACCAATTACTTAAAAAAAAATTACAGCAAACGGGAAAAAAAAAAGCACAGATTGAAAAACGGAAAAATCTTAAGAAACGGAGAAGGGCCACCTCCAATTGAGACTTACTAGTGGGATGAAGTCCAGAAATTGGCAGCCATTTAATTACAGACGAATGCGAACAGAGCAAAGGGTTGTCTTTAAACTCTCAAACTGAACTGGGTGACCTCAAAGCCTTCAACAAGAATCGCCTGTTTACTGACTAAATAATAAACAATTGTGGAGATGTTTGCCTAGAGTTATTTTATCTTGATATTTTACTGACTAAATCATTATTAATAATAATTTTGTCTTGATATTTACGAATAGAATAAATCTATTATATTTTCACACTAAGTAACATTTAGACTGAAAAACAAAATAAATTACTCAAAAATCGACTGAAATCGATCATTAAGATTTTGTTTGATCTCAGTTTATAAATCAAAAATATTTTTCTATTCAATATGATGTGATGTCCAACTCGAGCTCGATTTGATTAGTGAAAATAAAAACTATGAGTCAAATATCAAATTAATTAAACTCAATTTATATTCAGTCCAATTAAAACTAGTTCAAGTTCCTCCAAACTATGTTCATACATAATTTATAAAACTTGACTAAAATTCAAACAATTTGAATAATAATAAGATTTGGCTCTACTAGTTTGTTATAACTTCCAGTCATTGTTATGATTTTCTATAAAAGTTATAGTTTTCTTATTTTATTAAGTAGTTTAAAAAAGTATTATATTTATTTAAAAGGTGATCAATTACAAATACAATTGAACATAACTTTTTGAAAAGAATGACTCAAATAACGTTTTAAAATTTAAATAGTTAAAGAGTTTTTAGAAACTATTAAATCTTGAAAGCATGTTAATAAATAATCACAATTATAAAAGTAGTTTCCCAAATAAGCATTGTCTCTCGTTCGATGTGTTGTGTAGATACCAGTCACAGTCCATCCGATTGCATGCACCGGCCCAGCTTTTTAAGGCCAGAAGAAATATACTGACATTAACTTCTGACCCAGTCTTTCTGGGCCCAAGCCTGCCCCAAGACAAAAGTTTAATTTATATGGCCTCAGAATCTAGAATCAGTCTGAAGTCCAGCATAAAAATATAAGGCCTGTATTATGTAGTTGGAAAGCCTATCCAAGCCCGAAAAAACGACATTATTTGCTTTACAACCAAATATATACATATATATATATATATATATATATATAGGGAGGGGATCCTGTGGACCACCCCCAGGTACCCATCAATAACATCAAATCCACACCATTAAAAACATAAATCAACGGCCAGGATCTAAATGAATCTATACAACTTTACATAAGAAACTATACATAGGAGGGGGTAAAATAGTAATCTGTCGAAATAAAAATGGTAACCGAATGCTAAAAATTAGGGACGTGATCTTGAATTGATCACGTCCCATAATCAGTGGAAATCCACCCGCGTCAACCCTTCTTCCTCACCACGACATTCTCTACCATCATTGACATCAATCTCTTAGACCTCGAAAATTATACAATATACATTTGCAGACGGGAAAAAACATACAATATATTTCGTTAATTGACGAGGTTGTCATCAATTAGAGCAAAGGGATTGTACAATGGCAGAAGATCTTCCCTCCAACGCGATTGGTGAATGTTTCCAAGGTAATATCTTACGATATACTTGCAAAAAAATTTAGGAGGAATCACTGAAAAAACACTGAACGCAAAATCGAACCAATTGTATGTTTTTGTTCGTAATTTGTATGTTTAGTATACAACAGATGTATATTTAGTGTACAAACATTGTATACATATTTTACATTTTTTCAAATTTTGAAATTGTCACGTGCATTGTATATTTTTGTTAGTTTGTATATGTAGTGAACAATGTTAGTATATTTAGTATATAAATCTTGTATTTGAATATTTATTTCTTAAATATTTACAACTAGTCTGGAGATTGCATATATGTTGTTAATTGTTTTACGTGTATATTTAACATATTTAACTTGTATACATAGTCATGAGTGTTGTATAATTATAATATAAACTTGTATGATTGTTATATTAGTTTCCCTAATTCCATTTAGTTGGATTGGATATAAATTCCTCTCAAAAAATTAAAAATAAAATTGTATGGTTGTTTATATGAACGTAGTTACTAATAATAATAATATGTATGTATATGGTTGCATATTGTATAAATAATACATCCATTTTGTTTTTATAATGCTCTGTCTTGTTTAATGTAAAACATCACAGAACCAACCAACAATTTCAATGGACGTCAACGGCTCGAAATCTCACCATACTCAACTAAATATTGGATACCAGAGGTAGAACAAGAAAAGATTCCACGAGTGGGCATGCATTTCTCTACATTGGAAACCGGTATAAAATTTTACAAAGAGTATGGAGCAATTAGCGGGTTTGACATCAGAAGGAGCACGACAAAGAAGTTCAAGAACGAAGTAATATATCATGTTACTTAGTTAATGTGATTTGTATAATTATTTGTTCAGAATGGACAAGGAATGATGTTTTTCTTGTATATTTAATACATTGGGATATATAATTTTTCCGTTTAGTGTTGTATACTTATTTTAGTTAAATTGTTCATATAATTGAGTGTCATTGCATGCCAAATGGATTTATCATAATGTGAATAATGTGTATTGTTAAAAAATGAAACAACTTGTATTTTTACAAAGTAGTGTTTATTTAGTTGATGGGATCTGCATACATTTTGGATTGAAATTGTACACTTAGTTATGTGTTCCTCGTATATTTAATACAATGCGATCATATAATTTATTAACTTACAATTGTATACTTAATTTTGTCATAGCATTATGTAACCTCGTTAATTTATCTTTAAGAATATTTTTACTTCTCATACATGTATTGCATGTAAAATTACATTGAACTAAATATACAATAAAACAACACTAAGCATACGTAATTGTTTAACTATATATATGATTACATCGAACTAACTATATTATAAACATTAATGAGTATGCAAAAATATTAAACTAAATTTATAATTACATCGAACTAAAAATACAAAACCACTTAACCACCTATATAACTAAGGATACAATTCCACTTAACCAAGAATACAATTCCACGTTACTAAGTAAACAAATACACTAAACTACTTATACAACAAATAATACAATTCAATTTATCCAATTAAACAAATCGAGCGCCTCTTTGAAGGCTGCTTGTCTCCCGAACTCTCCTCTTCGCGACTACCAACCTCTCTTTCATGTTCTTCGCTTGACATTTTATTGACCACAACTCCTACATAAGAAAAACACACAATTCAGATATCAAAACTTTATACAACGTTATGTTTATATTCCACTTAATGTTGTATATTTATCATAACATATTTGTATACTTAGTATACAACATCTGCATACTTAGTATACAAGATGAAATAGAAAAAGATGGGTGTCGAAAAGAATAGAATATATATTTCAAGTATCAACTCCTTGTTTTTTATATATAAACACACCAAGTTCATTTTTTTTTGAGTACAAATGTAAATTTCTGAGGGAGCATAACGTAAAAAGAATAAATAGAAGATGGGTTTCAAGTATCAACTCCTTGTTTACATTCCACTTAATGTTGTATATTTATCATAACATATTTGTATACTTAGTATACAACATACATTACTTAGTATACGTAAAAAAATACGAACTCCTTCAACCCCCAAAAAATTGAAAAGGCGTGACTTAGATCGAAATTGGGCTTTTGCCTCCTAAAAATCAGGTAGGTGGGATAGGAAAGATTGTATTTTCCTAAAAAACAGGAAGTAACAATTTTTTTTTCATAAAACTGATTTAGATGAAAATACAATATTACCCTTATATTCCAAAAATAAGAAAAATGATCTCAACCATTAAAATATTTAAATCAAGGGTTTATAATTGGTCTCATGGACTAACCTAAAGGGATTGGTCTCATTTGAACCAATCCCTATATATATATATATATATATATATATATTTTTGGAGAGGATCAAGTGAGACCATTGTTATAGGTGAGACACAATGGACTCATCACATCCATCCACCATTATTAAAAAATGGCTGAGATTTAATGAATAAACATAACATTAATGGTTTATTTTTATTAAGCTAAATTATGGTCAACAAACAACCATTATTCTGTTGCACATGGAAATCAGTCTTCTCACGCTGATTCTCCTACTCTCTCTCACACCATCATTCCATTCGAGAATTGAGAGAACTACAGAACATAAAATCTCTGAAAATCACGTCGATCTCCATAGCCATAGCTCAAAGACACGAAAACACATAAAAATTGTGAAATAATATGGCATCAAATCTATTTGAAGAATCATCGCAAACTACAGAATATTCTGCAACAATGGAGGTTGAAGAACTCAACTTCATAACCTCCATCTCCATCGCAAATTCAGATCACAGTCATGAAAAATTACAGAGAAAAGCAGGAAAAATCGGTCCAATATTATAGAGAAACAACAAACAGTGAGTTCGAATCATGATGATGAATCATCAGTCGTAGAAAAAACTCTACCCAACAGCATCAATGGTGTAGACATCGATGGAGAACTTAAAACTAGCCATTAACATCAACTATTAAAAACTGTAATTTTCACGAATAAGACGATGCATAGATACTTATGAAATGATGTATTAATACTTATAAAACGATGCATAGATCTGTAGGATATTACATATTTGAATATATGCAACAAAAATCAACTAAATATGCATTATCTGCAAACTATCTATGCAGCGTAAAAAAACTAATATGTAGTACAGTATACCCAACTATGCAAGACATCATAAACTATGCAACAAAATCAACTAACTATGCATTATCTAGAAACTATCTATGCAAAGTGGGATAACTAAATATGCAGTATATTATGTAACATCCCATTTTTATTATTTCCAAAAGCAACATTTAATTTTCATAACTAAATATACATTACATTGAACCTATTTATGTAGTGTAAAATAACGAAATATGCAGTACATTATATTCAATTATGTCTTGTTTTCGTAAAACAGTGCAAACAAAACAACTAAATATGCATTATTTGATGTCTAATTATGCAGTAGAAGAACCCTAACTATACTGTAAAATAAAAATATTTGGAAAAAAACTGCTTCCTTAAATTCCGCCACCAAATCCGGCAGTTTCAATCTCGGCCCATAAAACCCGCAGGGACCACTAATTTGAATTACAAAATTATAACCTTACCCTTAAAATCAGCGAAAATTAGGATATAATTAAAAAAACTGAATTAATCACATCCCTTCATTTTTTAAAATCAATGGGTAAGCTGAGTCCACACTGTATCACCTATAGAGGATGGTCTCATTTGAACCTAAATATATGTTTGTACCAGAGAGTGGCATAATGATTTTCACTATGTTAATTTAGTTTTACAAGGATTATGGTACGTGCAGTTTATGACACCTTGCATAGTTGGATATAATGTACATATTAAGTTTTTTTTACACTGCATAGAGTGTTTCTAGATAATGCATAGTTAGTTGATTTTGGTTGCATAATTTTCAACTATGTAACATCCTATAATTATATGCATTGTTTCATAAGTATCTATGCATCGTCTTCTTCGTGAAAATTGTAATTTTTAAGAGTTTGTTGTTAATAACCAGGTTCGAGTTCGACATTAATATCTACTCCATCTATGTTGCCTGGTGGAGTTTCTTCTGCAATTGATGATTGTTCATCGGCATGAATTGAACTCATCGTATTGATTTCCATCGTTTCTCTATAATATTGTAGCATTTGTTTTCTTATTTCTCTTTGTAAATTCGAGAAAACATCAATGGTGGTGGGAATGAAAAACTATGATCGTGATTTGGAGCTATGGCAGAAGACTATTATGGAAGGATATCATGATTGATTTTGTTTCTCTTTCTCTCTATATAAATAACTGCTTCGGTATAATTGCACTAGTAACTAATTATGTTTTGATAATCTTACCCTTTAGGCCTTTAGGGATTAAATTAAATATTTAATGTATTATTAATCCATTTAATCCTAGCCTTTGCTTATTATAGGGGATGGTTGAGATTAGTCCACCTTGTCTCACTGTATGTTGTGGTCCCATTGGATCTAACCCCTATATATATACTAGAACAACACTCGTTTGTTACACGAGATTTTTCCAAAATTAAAATTTTAATGTCACAAATTAAAACTAAAAAATCACGTGACTTAAGAAAAAAATAGTCGATAGAATCCTTGATATAAAATATCAAAAGTTTTTAGAAACTGTATTTCTTAATCATTTATTTTAATTTCCAATCCTATTTTTATATAAATCGGAAACTATTTTCAGCATATAAACCAAAAATATTTTTAAAAGATAATAAATTGAAAAGATAGATAGAAAATATCATTGATATTTGGATTATATGCTATCTTTTAAATTTGTAATCTTTCAAATTTGTTGTCTTTTAAATTATAAAATATATTATTAATTCAAATGAGAGAATATCTTCTATGAAAAATATTGAGTCCTTTTTTCTTTCTCTTGCTTACTCGTTTTCTGCATTTGTTTCATACATATAATAATATATTTAAGCTTTAAAAGATAACAAATTTAAAAGATAGTGTAGATAGAATCCTTTTGGATTACTTATTATCTTTTAAATTATAAATTATGTTATTAATTCAAATGAGAGAATATATTCTATAAGAAATATAGATATTGAACTAATAGAGTCTTTTTTTTTTCTTTGTTGATCCTTTTTTGCATTTTTCATATATATAATATATTATTTAAGCTTTAAAAAGATAACAGTTTTAAAAGATACTGTAGATAGAATCCTTGATTTTTGGATTATTTGTCTTTTAAATTTTTTATTGTTCAAATAAATATATTATCATTTCACTTTTTAATTTGTACATAGGGATGCCACATGGATAATTGTGTAGCAGTGATGAACGTTAAAAAATATACAATTTATTTTGATTTATAATAGTATTTTACTTTATTAATTTTAGTAATGATATAAATTTATAGTATTATTATATGTTATAAATAAAATAGGAAATCAACACAAAATTGTAGTTGGATGCATTTTTAATGCAGGTTCGGATCAATGCGCATAACTTTTAATTCCGGCATGATTTAAGGATGATTCTTGAAGATATGGATTCACAATCTATTCTTCTACAAATATTCAGAGATAGTAAAGCCTAAATCAAAGTTTGGAATGATATTTTCTTGGATCAAAAGTTCATCACAATTTGAAATTTGAAGAGACTCATTTTCTGTCAAGACTTGACCAAGGTTCGTATTTTGAGCATCACTCGAATACCACAGGTGCTATGGTGCTGAAAGTTTTACTAAGTATTCCTACCACATTTGTCTACAACTCCCATGAAGACTTCAAAGTCTAATTCAGTCGGCAAGTATTTTTAAAAAACAATACTTCCGCCTTTCTTTGTCATAATCCTGAGACCTACCACTACACACTTATTACACCATATCTTGGCCTATAGTGCTTGGAATTCATTCAAATCAGTGGGGGAATACAACCAAGACATGTGAAAATGGTTTTGTTAAAGAAAATCAAGATGAATCATCAAGAATCCTTTCCAAAAAGATCGGACAAATGAGGAGTTGAAATTGGTGTCAAATTTTTCAAAGATTTTCTCAATAAGAAATATAAATATGGGCTTTTAATCCATACCATGAAAATTAGGAAGTAAATGTATCATCCCTGGCTTTTAATCCATAATTTTCATGGTATGGATTCAAAGCCCATATTTATATTTCTTATTGAGAAAATGTCAAAATTCGACACCAATTTCAACTCCTCATTTGTCTGTTTCTTTTTGGAAAGGATTCTTGCTGATTCATCTTGATTTTCTTTAACAAAACCATTCTCACATGTCTTGGTTGTATTCTCCCACTGATTTGAATGAATTTCAAGCACTATAAGCCAAGATATGGTGTAATAAGTGTGTAGTGGTAGGCTCATGGATTATGACAACAAATAGGTATTGTATTTTTAAAAACTACTTGCCGACTGAATTAGACTTTGGAGTCTTCATGGGAGTTGTAGACAAATGAGGTAGGAATACTCAGTAACAATTTCAGCACCATAGCAACTGTGGTCTTCGAGTGATGCCCAAAATACGAACCTTGGTCAAGTCTTGACAGAAAATGAGTCTCTTCAAATTTCAAATTGTGATGAACTTTTGACCCAAGAAAATATCATTCCAAACTTTGATTTAGGCTTTACAATCTCTGAATATTTGTAGAAGAATAGATTGTGAATCCATATCTTCAAGAATCATCCCTAAATCATGCCGGAATTGAAAGTTATTCGCATTGATCCGAACCTGCATTAAAAATGCATCCAACTACAATTTTGTATTGATTTCCTATTTTATTTATAACATATAATAATACTATAAATTTATATCATTACTAAAATTAATAAAGTAAAATACTATTATAAACCAAAATTAATTTTATATTTTTTAACGTTCATCACACCCCCCAACCAGCTTATTACTAGTCACTAGTAATTAAAGCACACAAAATACAAAAGAAATTTTTATGAACATGGCATGATATTATCTTTTTAACAAAAACTTGTGAAAATGTCTAACAATCAAAAAGTTTATTGTCAATCATCATAGATGCTATCAAGACTAAATATATTTTTTTATATTTATTTTTTTATAGAGAAGAAATATTGTATATATATGCACAAAACCACCATTGCATTCCACAAACCAGGATACATAAACTTCAAATTTAATCATGAAAAAGCCTCAACTCCATATCCTCACGGGTTAGTATTTATCATTTAAACAGGTAAGGTGTTCACTCATGGAGTTGGAAAACAGTTAAACTCTCAAGGAAATGACCAATAAAATTTAGGACAAGCATTCAAACAAAAATTGAGCATAAGATAGGTAGTTATAAAATTTGAAATACCCAAAATATGTTTCGAAATTTCATTGGTTTAGAATGGTAAACAATTTTTTTTTATAATAAGTTGGGAGTACTGATTGGAATGAGGGGATAGATTTCAAAGAAGCTGAAAAATATCGGGTTCGAACCTCGGTCAATACCTTTATAAAGGATGAGTAATACCACTTGAGCTATAGAATGGCAAACAAAGTAATAATATGCATTTTTTTTCTTCTTTTTTTTTCTTTTTTTATCCACTTTTTCTCTTCTTTTTTTTTCATTTTTCACTTTTTTTTTCTCTGTACAACATGACTTTACATGATAATATATCAATGAGAAATACTCATCACAAATTTTGTAATGGAGTATTGTAACAGAAATTGAAAATGTAGGTATTAACCAAATCATTTCTCCACATGGTAGGTAGACATATTTAAGTATTTCAGATCACAACATAACCATTTCAAATGACCAATTAAAGTTCAGAATGCTTGTTTTCTCAAACTCACCACTTATTCACAAAAGATGTGTGAATATTGAAAATAAAACACTTTATCATGATCAAACTTTCAGTTATATGTATCACAATCAATCTCTCCACAAAGCCGAGAATGTGCATAAAACAATTTCTTCTCTCTTTTTTTTGTTTTTTTTTTTTAAAATCAAGATAGCATCATTGAATTCAACAATAAGGCTGTTTTCATGTTTGATAATTCACAAATTTTTTTAAACAAAATACAACATGCCATGTTTTTAAAAGAAAAAACACAACATCATAATAGAGATGCGTCTCAAGAACATCAAAATGACATTCTTTACTCTGCCACCAGTTTTTTTTAAAAAAATAAAATCACACATTGCAAACTAGAAAAAAAGATTACCAAAAATAATATCAATTATCCATTCCCCCCAACTTATCTAAAACATTGTCCTCAATGTCAAAAATAAATAGGAAAGTAAGGTTTAGAAGATATTACCTGATGTATGGCTTATTGAAATGAAACTGGAAAAATACAGTAGTAGTTATACCCATGAAAGATAAATCTCACAACGTCAGAGACAAATCCAATCTGCGTTTTTTACTTCTATCCTCGGACCAAACAACATGAGCCACTTTTGGATCAGGTTCAACAACAAATGCTTGGAGTTGATCAATTAGTTCACTTGGTGTTGTTGCACAAATTATGATTCGTCTGGCAGGCGGTGAAATAAAACCTTTCTCGACAGCATAATCTATGAAAGACAATAAACCATCAAAGAAACCATTAACATTAAGAATACCTATAAAGCCACGGTGAATGTTGAGTTGTGCCCAGGACATCACTTGGAATAACTCCTCCGTGTACCAAAACCACCAGGTAGGGTGATAAAGGCATCTGCATTATGCATCATATTCACCATTCGGTCTTGCATGTTTGATACTCTTAACTCATCTCCAATGGTTTGACCGGTGATTTGTCGTACAACTAATGGTTTCGGGATAACTCCTAAGACCCCGACTCTCATAAATAGCGGAGAACCAAAGAACACGCCCCATTAACCCAAAACTACCTCCCCGTATACTAAGTTAATGTGTTTTTCTCGCTAGAAATTTAACGAGATTATCACCGCCTCAAGAAAAACAACCGTCTTTCCCAGGATTTGCACAACTGAATACAACAACAAAGTTAATTCTACGGGAAGAAGAACTCTCCATTTTTTTATATTTTTTTTTCTCTTTTTTTTCCTGATACAAACTGAATGGTGTAAAAGAACGGGTGAATGCAACGCTGTTTATTGAGGTAAGAACAAGGAATGCAATAAAGAGATATAATTATTGGAACTTTTATTTTGTCAAAAAGTTTGAAAATAAAGACAATAAAGTCAAAATAAAATGCTAGCATGTGAATGAATAGAAAAGTAGTTGTGATTGTGGCTCACATCTTCCTCTGGTTTTACGTCCAGAAATGACTTAAACGCCCTCTATGGGTCGGGGATATGCTTCCCATCCAATTTTCTTAAAAATTGGCAAAAGTGGTCTTTTAACGCCGATTCCCAAGACTAAGTTCACGTTCTTCCTCGAAATTGGAGCCATAATCGAAGAATTTCACGATGCACAAATCCACAAGGATGCGTATCAAAAGTCCATAGAATATTATCTAAAGTCTCCTTACTCAGTCCATCCTTTATGAATTGAATTTTGTCCTCTCGATTTCTGGAAACCATACCTAAAGAACGACATCATGTGTCACAAGTCCATCTAGCATATTTGTGACAAACTTGCATTCTTTTGGCCCTTCGTTTTTTTGAATATGAATTTTTTCCAACACCAGGCATGCATTTAGTAGGAGAAAATGAAACTTCTCCTGCTAATCTTACCTTTGCTTCAATTATTGAACGTACGTCTTCTGGAATGCCTTTATTTATAAACATTCTTAACCTTTGTAGCCTGGCTTTATATATTTCTAAAATTTCAGTTTTTTTTAAGAAAATAGAATCGCTTTTTGAGAGTAGGGGGAATTCTTTTAACCATTTAAAAAAAATCCAAATGAAAGAGAATGAGAAAACAAAATTATGTACAAATATCAGGATTTGTGGGAAGGCGATGAGTCCGACTTAATCGTCACGAGTACCGTTATCCGCCATTTAACCGGGGAATCAAATAATTAAACACTACAAAACACACACATTTATAATAAACAAATATGTTCACTAATTATAACAAGGATTATAAAGAAAAAGAACTTCCTCTAGAAGGAATTGATTTTCTAGAAACGGTTTAAGTCTTTGTCCATTAACTTTGAATACATTACCATTTCTAGGACTCTCAATGTCAACAGACTCCATACAACAACAACAACAACAACAAACTAAGCCTTAATCCCACCACGTGGGGTCGGCTATTTATCTACGGATCATATCGCGCCATCGTTTACGGTCATAAGCCATATTTTCGTTTATTTCTAGGTATAACATGTCATGTTTAATAGCTTCTTTCCAAGTCTTTTAGGCCTACCTCTCCTCTTTTGATTTGTGTGAGTGATTCTCTACCTTCTAAACGCCGCATGGTGCATCTAAAGGTCTCCTATAAACATGTCCAAACCATCTTAATCGTGTTTCTCTAATTTTCTCGTCTATTGGTGCTACTCCCACTTTGTTTCTAATGTGTTCATTTCTTATTCTATCTAATCTAGTGTGTCCGCACATCCATCTTAGCATTCTCATCTCTCGCTACCCTCATTTTTTGTTCGTGTTCATATTTAGTCGCCCAACATTACGCTCCATAAAGCATTGCGGGCCTTATGGCCGTTTTATAAAATTTTCCTTTCAATTTTAATGGTATTTACGGTCACAAAGGATAGAAGATGCACTCCTCCATTTATTCCAACCGCCTGGATCCTATGTGTGATATCTTTATTGATTTCTCCGTTTTCTTCAATTATAGATCCTAAGTATTTAAAACTCTTTGTTATACTCACTTCATGTCCATCAATTTTAACATTCGTCTCATTGTTCCTGTTGTTTTTACTAAAGTGGCATTCCATGTATTCTGTTTTAGCCCTACTTATAGTAAAACCTTTTGATTCTAGTGCTTCTCTCCAAACTTCCAATTTTGCATTTACTCCTTCCCTTGTTTCATCAATTAAAACTATATCGTCCGCAAATAACATACATTCAGGGATGGATTTTTGTAAGTGTTTAGTGATTTCATCAATTATTAGGATAAAAGGTACGGGCTTAGAGCGGATCCCCGATGCAAACCTATAGTGTTGGGAATTCACTAGATATTCTGTTGGTGTCCCGATACATGTTGTTATACCATCATACATATCTTTTATGGCATCTATGTAGGCTATTTTTATTCCTCTTTTTCCAATACGCGCCACATTATATCACGGTTGACTCTATCGTATGCCTTTTCAAGATCAATAAAAACCATATGTAAATCTTGTTTTCTCTCATTATATTGTTCACATAATCGTCTAATTAAGTGTATAGCTTCAATTGTGGATCTTCCTGGCATGAAGCCAAATTGATTATCTAATATACTAGTTTCATTTCTTATTCTTGCTTCTATAACTCTTTCCCATAGTTTCATTGTATGACTTATTAATTTAATTCCCCTGTAATTTGCACAATTTTGTATATCCCCTTTGTTTTTATATATAGGTATCAATATACTTTTTCTCCATTCATCAGGCATTTTCTTAGTTTTTAGAATAACATTAAATAATTTAGTAAGCCATGATATTCCAACTCCACCTAAACATTTCCACGCTTCAATTGGTATATCATCTAGGCCAATTTGCTTTGCCGATTTTCATTTTATTTAGTGCTTTTTTGCGTTTCGTGAAGTTGAACTCTACGATAAAAGGTACGGTTTCTATTCAGTTCAGATTGGCCTAGTTCCCCTAATGTGACTTCATTCCTCTTCGGTTCATTAAAAAGATTATTGAAATACCTCCTCCATCGATCTTTTATGTCCTCGTCTTTCTTTCACTAAAATGTTTTCATTCTCATCTTTTATGCATTTAATTTGGGTTAGATCTCTTGTTTGTTTTTCTCTAAATTTTGCTATTTTATATATATCCTTCTCTCCTTCTTTAGTATCTAGTTTCTTATAAAAATCTTCATATGCCTTGGTTTTTGCTTCATATATTGCTCTTCTTACTTCTTTTTGGCGTCTTTATATCTTTTAAGGTTTTCTTCGTTTTTACAGGAATACAATACTTTGTAACTAGTTCGTTTTTCCTTTACCTTTTCTTGGATTTCTTGATTCCACCACCATGACTCTTTATTCCATTTATTACCATTTGACACCCCTAATGTTTTTTTGCGATCTTTTTCATTTGAGTAGTTACATAGTTCCATGTTTCATCGGCTTTGTCTTCCACTTTCCAGTCAATGGTTTCTACTAGAGATTTGACAAAACTATCTCTTTTTTCTATATTCTTTAAGCTCCACCACTTAATTCTCGGTATGTTAATTTTCTTTCTCTTTAAGTGTATGTTAATAAGTTTGATATCCAAAACTAGTAGTCTATGTTGGGTGGTGAGGCTTTCTCCAGGTATTACTTTGCAATTTTTGCATATTTTTCTATCGCTTTTTCTGGTTAGAAAGTAGTCAATTTGTGATTTGTTAGGACCACTTTTAAATGTGATTAAATGTTCGTCTCTCTTTTTAAAGAAGGTATTACCTATAATAAAATCATAAGCAATCGCAAAGTCAGGATGGTTCTACCCTCATTGTTACGTGAGCTAAAGCCATATCCTCCATGGACCCTTTCATAATCTTCATTATCCTTCCCAACATGTCCATTTAAGTCTCCACCTATGATGACTTTTTCATTTTGAGGGATTGATTGCATTAGAGTTTCTAAATCTTCCCAAAATTTAGCCTTAGTAGCATCATCTAATCCTACTTGAGGTGCATATACACTAACAATATTTATAAGTTAGATTTACCTACTACAATTTTAAGGGATATGATTCTATCTCCTTTTCTAGTTACTCCTACTACTTGATCTATGAAGAGAGGATCTACAATGATACCCACCCCATTCCTAGTTCTATCCTTTCCACTATACCAAAGCTTATAACCTGTAGTATCTAGTGTCTTAGCCTTTTCGCCTACCCATTTAGTCTCTTGGATACACATAATATCTATGTTTCGTCTTTTCATAATATCTACGAGCTCTATAGTTTTACCTGTCAAAGTACCTATGTTCCAGCTGCCAATTCTATACTTTCTAATTTTCTTATTATCATTTGTGTTCCTCTTATTAGTGTGTGAGGGCTCTTGTGTATTTTTCACTACACCCAAGCCCTTATGGAGGTGTAGCGGTCCTTGCCAAGACACCCCCAGCGGACCCTGCGGCGCACTCCTTACGGGGAGCATCCAGCCTTATCACGATGTCTTATATGATCCATACCATAAGGAAATGACAAGAGTTTTACGCTGGTTGTCGACCTAACGCAACCTCCTCCTTTATCAGGGCTTGGGGGCCGGCAACATATAGACGGGTTGCCCTGTCTATATGCAAAGCGGAGTTAATGTCAATGACTCCATACGGGTATATATTTTTCACAATAAAATGACCACTCCATCTTGACCTTAATTTTCTAGGAAATAAATGCAATCTAGAATTATAAAGCAAAACCTTTTACCAATCTCAAATGTTTTTCTTGTAATTTTATTATCATGAAATTCTTTGATTCTTGCTTTATGAATTTTTGAATTCTTGTATGCATCATTTCTCAATTCTTCAAGCTCATTGATTTGCAATTTTCACAATTTGAAGCATCGTCAAGGTTGAAGTTAAACATTTTAATTGCCCAATAAGCTTTATGTTCAAGTTCCACTGGTAAATGGCAAGGTTTTCCATAAACTATTCTATGAGGAGACATTCCCAATGATGTTTTAAAAGCAGTTTTGTATGCCCAAAGTGTGTCGATAAGTCTAAAAGACCAATCTTTACGATTCGGTTTAATAGTTTTTTCTAATATTTGTTTTATCTCTCTATTTGCAAGTTCAACCTGTCCATTTGTCTGTGGGTGATAAGGGGTTGCAACTTTATGTGTGATTCCATATTTTTTCATTAAAGATGCAAAAACTTTGTTGCAAAAATGTGTTCCCCATCACTAATAATGACTCGAGGAATTCCAAATCGACTCAAAATATTTTCTTTTAGAAATTTTATCACGAGTTTTATGATCATTGTTTCGACAAGGAATTGCCTCGATCCATTTTGAAACATAATCTATTGCGACTAAAATGTAAATAAAACCAAATGATCTTCGGAAATGGCCCCATAAAATCAATACCCCAACAATAATAAAGATTTCAATTACCAAAATAGGATTCAAAGGCATCATGTTTCGTTTTGAAATTGATCATAACTTTTGACAATTTTCACAACTTTTGCAAAAACATAAGTATCTTTGAAAAGATTTGGCCAATAAAATCCACATTGTAAGATCTTTGACTTTGGTTTTCTTTCTTGAAAAGTGACCACCACATGCTTTGAATGACAAAATTGAATAATGTTACCTACCTTATTGTCGGGTACACATCTACGAAAGATTTGATCACGGACAATATTTGAAAAGGTAGGGATCGTCCCGATAAAACTTTTTTACCTCGTCAAAAACTTCTTTTTATCTTGTGAATTCCAATTTGATGGCATCATTCTGTCACAAGAAAATTAACAATATCGCAAACCAAGGTACTACAAAGAACATTAAATAGTTGTTCATCGGAAAAGTATCATTGATTGGTGGAGTTTGAAATGAATCATCACAAATAAGTCTTGATAAATGATCATCTACCACATTTTCTACACCTTTCTTATCACGAATGGTAATATTAAACTCTTGGAGTAAGAGAATCCACCTAATCAATCTTGGTTTGGAATCTTTTTTGATAAAAGATATTTCAAAGTCGCATGATCACTTAAAACAACAATTGGTGAACCAACAAGATATGATCGAAATTTTTCCAATGCAAATACTACAACAAGTAATTCTTTTTAGGTGGTTGAATAATTAATTTGAGCACCATTCAAGGTTTTACTTGCATAGTATATCACATATGGTTTCTTTTCTTTTCTTTGCCCTAAAAAACAGCTCCAACGGCATAGTCACTAGCATCACACATTATTTAAAAGGTAAAGTCCAATCGGGAGGTTGGATTATTCAGCGGATGATGTACGCATATTTTTAAGTTTGACAAAAGCTTTTTCACAATTTTCAGTCCATTCAAAACTAACATCTTTTGTAAGAAGATTACACAATGGTTTAATAATTATACTAAAGTCTTTGATAAATCTTCTGTAAAAACCTGCATGCCCTAAAAATGATCTTACCTCCTTCACAGATTTTGCATCTTGGTAGATTAGCAATTAACTCAACTTTGGATTTATCTACCTCAATGCCTTTTTTATCAAGTAATGTGTCCAAGAACAATACCGGTTGTTACCATAAAATGCCATTTTTCCCAATTAAGCACAAGGTTCTTTTCTTCACATCTTATCAACACTTTTTCTAAGTTCAACAAACAATCTTCAAATGATTCACCAAAAACTGAAAAATCATCCATAAAGACTTCAAGAAAACGTTCAACCATGTCACTAAAAATGCTAAGCATGCATCGTTGGAATGTAGCTGGTGCATTACATAATCCAAAAGGCATCCTTCTATATGCAAATGTACCAAAAGGACATGTAAATGTTGTTTTCTCTTGATCTTCAAGTGCAATTTCAATTTGATTATATCCAGAATATCCATCTAAGAAACAATAAAACTTATGACCCACAACTCTTTCTAAAATTTGATCCATAAAGGGCAATGAAAAATGATCTTTTCAAATAACCGAGTTAAGTTTTCTATAATCAATGCACACACGCCAACCAGTAATGATTCTAGTTGGAATCAGTTCATTATTTTTATTTTTAACCACTGTAACCCCAGACTTCTTCGTCACAACATGAATAGGACATACCCATTTACTATCAGAAATAGGATAAATTATTTCATTATCTAAGAGTTTAATAATTTCATTTCTCACTATTTTTTTCATATTAGGATTTAGTCTTCGCTGCATTTCTCTAGATGGTTTTGCATTTTCCTCTAAATAAATATTATGTGTGCAAATTAGAGGACTAATACCTTTAATATCGCAATGGTCCACCTAAGGCATTTTTATGCATTTTCAAAATCTCGATCAACTTACTTTCCGAGATGCATCAAGTTTGGAAGAAATTATTATGTGCAAAGTTTCACTCTCACCAAGAAAAGAGTATTTCAAATCGGATGGTAAAGGTTTCAAATCAATTTTTGGAGCTTTTATGCTTGAAAGAATATGTTGCATTCTTTGATGATGACAACTTTTCAATTTTGGTTTCAAAAATGGTTTTCTAGTGCTTGTAAAAATTCATTTGAGACATCAAAATATTTCATATCACACCTTCTCTCACTTTCAAAACATGTTTCAAAATTCAAAAAATTATTGATAGTAAAATTTTCGTGAACAATTTCTTCAATTAAATCCACTTCATGTAGTTCGCTATCATCAACGGGTTGTTTGCAAACATTAAACACATTTAATTCCAAAGCCATATTTCCAAAAGATAATTTCAAAATACCATTTCTCTGATTAATCAATGCATTTGAAGTTGCAAGAAATGGACGACCTAAAATGACAGGAATTTGTATTTTTGTATCTATAACCGAGGCGAGTATCCAAAACAATGAAATCAACGGGAAAATAAAACTTGTCAATTTGTACCAACACATCTTCTACTATTCCTTTTGGAATTTTAATTGATCGATCAGCTAGTTGGAGTACAATTGGAGTTTCTTTAAGTTCACCCAAACCTAGTTGTTCATAGACTGAAAAAGGTAGAAGATTTACGCTAGCACCAAGATCAAGTAAAGCACGTTCAATTCGAGTGTCTCCTATAATGCATGAAATTTTTGGACAACCTGGATCTTTGTACTTAGGTGGAGGAAATTGTTGTATAATTGAACTCACATTTTCAGTTAAGAATGTTTTTTTCTTCACATGATGTTTTCTTTTAATTGTGCACAAATCTTTCAAAAAATTTGCATAAGGTGGGACTTGTTTGATTGCATCCAACAAAAGAATGTTAATTTTGACTTGTTTAAAAAGCTCAAAAATTTCAGAGTTTGAGTTCAATTTTTGAGTTGCTTGCAATCTTTGAGGAAAAGGGGCAGGAGGTGAATATGTTTCATCATTTTCAAACTTACCTTCATTCAGTTTACCTTGTTCATCATCACTATTTTCATTCTTCATTTCTGAAGTTGAATTTAGAACTTTCTTAGGATGAATTGTTTTATCAACAATTTTTCCACTTCAAGTGTTGTGACCGAATTGGCTTCATTTTTGGATTTTCACCAAGTAGAAGCACAACAACACTGCGTAGAAGGATTAGGTTGAGGTTGAGCAGAAACTTACCTTTTTCTTGAATTTGCAAAAGAAGTTTGTGAGTGTTGAAAGTGAGTTCTTGATCTCATTGATAGCTTGAGAAGTTTTATTATTGATATTTTTTGTTCATTCATAAATGCTTGCAAAGTCTCCTCAATTGATTTTACACGTGCAATGGATATGAAGGAAAATTTGGTGGCTTTTGTGAATTTATTGGTTGAGCTTGATTATTATCACGCCAACCTGAAATTAGGATGATTTCTCCATTGTGGATTGTAAGTTTCGAATATGGAGATTGAAAAGGTTTTCTAAATCCATTCATGACATTTGCTTCAACAGAATGTGAGGACAATCATTAGTTGAGTGTTCTTTAAGTCCACAAATTTCACAAACTTTTTTATCTTGCATGCATTTAACTTCTTTTACTTTTTTTAACTTCCATGTCATCGATTCTTTTAGCCGAAAGCGAAAGCTAGCACTTAAACTATCTTCTTGAGTAAGATTGAGTTTTCTTTTATTTTCATCAACACTATGCCAAGATTGAGAATTTTCTGCCAAATAGTCAAGATATTCTAGCGCTTCATCGAGTTCTTTATCAAGAAATTGACCATTACACATTGATTCAATAAATTGCTTAGTTTCAGGATTTAAACATTCATAAAAGAAACTGATTATACGCTAATTTTCAAAACCATGATGTGGGCAGGAATGAGGAGTTGATGTATGTCCAAAATTAATGAGGTGATGACATGTGTCAACTTTGTTTTTTCTTTTAGTGTATAGGGTTAATACACACACACACACACACACACATATATATATATATATATGCATATATATATAGAGAGAGAGATAGGATCATATGTGGCAAGGGCCTTATCATGTGGCAGTGTGGACCAATCTAAGTCATTAATCTGTTTAATCCTAAGGCTAAGTTTTTTTCGGTTTTTTTTTACATTTAATATTTCCCATTTAAGGGCACAATAGTTATTTTGTAAATAAAATCACACGGCAATTATGGTAACCCCCATAATCCCCCTTTTTTTGGGATTTCAGTTAATTTCTCCCATTTTATGCATTCTTCTTTTCACACAAAATCAAAACTCATTTTTTTTCTTCTTATCTTTCTTCTTCATTCTATCAGACGCCATTTTCTTCTATTTCTTCTCCATTCTGCCGGACGACCACCGAGACCCATCAGTTTTGTTTCAATTTCGAAGCTTGTCAGGGTTTCTTGATATCAAAAACCAAAACGCCCTTCAAATTATTGGTAAAGGTAAGAGTCTGGTTCTTTTTTTTTTCCTTTTTTTGGTTGTAGATTTTGGTAGAAAGAGTTTAGCCCTTAATTTTTTTTTTTTTTTTTTTTTGTTGAAACATGGTGATGTCTTTTATGGGTTTTTGGAGTAATCTGCAGTAAGTAGAGTAGGCAATTTTTTTTTATTTTGAAGTACCTAGGGTTTTGGTCTTCAATTTTTACAGAATCCTTTTTTTTTGTTTTTGCTTCTGGAGTTATATTTGTGCGGAATAGTACATATTTGATAGAGATATTGTTGGTATAAAATTAGGTAAAAACGATGTATATTTAGTTAATAGTTTGTGTAATGTTTATGTTATTGATATGAGATGGTGTAAGTTGAGATATAGAGTGGAAGTTACGTGTGTAACGTGCGTGTTTGTGGTTTTGTAATGAGTATATAATGTCCATGCAATGCATAATGACGAATGGTGTTTAAAAAACATTATTTTCGTATACAATTAGAGTTCATACAGTGCCCAATTAGTTTAATTGGTGTATTTTTTTGATATATTGTGCTTGAGTTCCGCATTCTTTAATATAGTTCATGTTTCTCATTCTCAATACCAGGTTTATAATTTTCAATGGCAAGAGGAAACAGGAAAAGACCTACATCTCCAGGGCCGAGCAAGGGTGCGCGTAATGTTAACAAGAGGTCCAAGACTGTCAAATCCGCTTTCAAATCTTCGATGCCCAAACTGAGAAAATTGTAGCTTATATTTTTTTGGCCCATTTTGTTTTATTGTACCCGTGGAAATGAATTGATGAAAACTTAGCTATAAGTTGGTATACATTTAGTAAATAGTTGGTATACAATTAGTTCAGTTATTTTTATTTTAATTGTGGATATGAATTGATGAAAACTTAGCTATAGATTGGTATACATGTAGGCAATTGTTGGTATATAGTTAGTTTATATGTGACACACAAATGCATTTGTTGCATCATTTTGCTTTTTTTGGTTGACTTGTTTGATGTTAATATTATTTTTTTTCCGGCAATTTTGTTTTATGTGTTTTTTAGTTAGATCTGTTCTCTCGATTTTTGCAAGCACGTGGGTGTTATTAGGCAGCGCGTAATGTTGAAAAATATGCATATTTGTACACCAAATCAGTCAAATGTGTATACAAAATAATTTTCAAAATATACAATATTGTCAATATTAGTATACATTATTCTCAATTAAACATCTAACAATGCACTACTGAATACTTATATTTATCATCAAATATTGGACAAGTGTACACCAAAATATGATTTCAGGGTACCGTAATGAAATTATTTTTATACAATATTTTTATGATTATAAAGCACCAAAGTATGCACATGTATAAACAAACATTCGTCCTCTTCCCCCGCCCATCTTCAGCTCCACTCTCTACAACCCCTATTCCCTTAGTTTTGGCCATTTAGTTGATAAAACTTGGATAAACAAACCTGCAAAAAATATAGAACCAATTATTACACAAAAATACAATATGCATGATATATGTACTAAGTATACAATAAATCACAACTAAGTAAACAGTGTTACTTAACTAATTATGCATACATATGTACACTAAGTATACACATATATAGCTAAATACACATTATCACACAACTAAATATACATTATCATATAGCTAAATATACATTATTGCATAGTAGATATACATTATCACACAACTAAAATATACATTATTATACAACTAAATATGCATTATCACATAACTAAACATACATTATTATACAACTAAATGTACATTACCATGTAACTGAGAATACATTATTATATACCAAAAATACATTATCACACAACTACATATACAATATTACATAACTATATATACATTATTACATAACTAAATATACAATGTACAAACATGTAGCCACCCTAAAATATACATATGATAAACACCATTGCACGTTGTGCACATAATGTCAAACCTAAATATACACAATTCATACTCTAAAACTACATAATCCTAGGTACAATGAACAACTTAATTTACGAACTCTAACACATCATAAACCTATGCCGGGAATCTCATAATATACAGGTGCATATAAACAAACATGTAAAAAGACGTATACGTTGGGAATAAATTCCAGAAAAAAAATATGAGAAATCGAACGAAGTTAAACTATGAACACACAACATATGAACAAAAATTCAACAAGAAAAAACAACAATCATTCTAAACCCTAGAACCATAGCAGCGAGAAAACACTAAAATCGCACCACACGGAATTAAATCAAACATGCTCACTGGAAACTTACACCTAATTTCTGAGAAGTTCGATCCCTAGCAAAGACACACCCGAATTGCACCTCTTGAAGTGAATTAAATTGGCTGGGTAAGTTGGATTCTTTAGTTTTTGAACGTGGGGGTGGGCGTGGGTTCGTGAAAGAATAGATGAGAGAACAATTTTGATTTTTGAAAAAAAAAACTGGAGCACAAATCATGGGATTGAGATAAGGAAGAATTTGGATTACCAAATTCAAAACAGGTCCAATTATAAATATATCCCTTACATTTAAAACGAAATTACTCTAATGCCCTTAAATGAGACTCCAATGCCTAAAATGAGGAGTGATCGTGAAATTCTTATCGCAAGCGTACTGTGTCAAGTTTTAGTATAGTTTTGAAAGTAGGGTTATCATCTCCACATGGATTTTTTTATCGAATTTTATACTAAGTACTGTAATTAAAATAGCTTAATTCTATCTAGAAATCGAAAAGAGATGAATTGTTGTTAAACTAAAAAGAAAACTAAATTAAACTAACATTTGGTTTAGACAATTTATCAAACAGGTAAAAGATGAATTCTAGAGGGTTGATTCACCTAGTTATCCCCATGTTCTCAATTCAGATCATTAATCAAACGTTATTAATCTATAAGCCAATATTCCTACCATTTATCACTTCCTCTCTCGAGTGCCAAATGATTCTAGGTTCCAATTCTGATTTCGATATCTCTATAAAAATCATAAATTAAACCCTAATACGCTCGATGAATATTCTATCACAGGCTTCAAAAGACTCATAAACCACTCGGATCTATGAAACCCTAGGTTGTGCAATTCTATGATCAGGCGTTCAATTACCTCTCTCGAGTGTTAAATCAAACACGCCAAACAATCAAAACTATTGATCAGATAATTCAGATGCAATCATATTAAATAGCACAAATAGATTAACTAACATGCGAATTTCATAAACTGGAAATCAAAACATAAGTTCAAACCTAAGTCACATCAATCCCCTAGAAAGATGGGTTTAGCTCATGTTAGATGTACAAAAACTCATAAAGAAATAATTATACATGTCAAGAATTGACAAAGAAAAACAAAGAAGGACTTGAAAAGAGAAGAGAATGAATTCTCTCTGTGTCCAGATGAGAAGTGCCTCCAATTGTCGTCCCGAACCTTAGCTCCCTCTTTCTTGCCTTGCGTTGTGCTCAAAATAATGTCCGACCCCTTTTTTGTACGTCCCCTTGGTGTATTTATAGGTCAAAACCCTCAAAAATCCGTCAAAATATGAAAAATAAGTCTGCCACCCGGTCGCGCGCTGTGGCACTCGATTTGAGCGCTGTAGTGCACCCTGCAACATTGCCCGTCGTCCGCTCGCACGCTGTGGCGCTCGCTTTGAGCGCTGCCACGCTCACTGGATATCAGCGTTTTTGTACCTTTTTCAGGGGGGTGCGCTGCGTGCGTCGCTTGATTTGGAGCGCTGCATCGCTTGATTTGAGTGTTGCGTCGCTCCTTCACTTTCAGCGTTTTATTGCATTTTCTCTTCCTCAAGTGCGACTTCTTCCTCCCAAACATGTTTTTCTTTATTTTTTATCGTCCTTCGGCTACCATAACATGTATCGACTCGCTAACGATACCTAATGAAATAAAAATGACTCAAACAAAGACTAAAATACCCAAAACAATGCAAAATCCTAGTCTAGAATACTCAATTTGTTGGTATAAAACCAACTTAACAAATACCCCAAACGTAGACTTTTGCTTGTCCTTAAGTAATTACAGACTCTATAAAAACAACAAACATGAAGGAAACAAAAATAACGACAACTGACTCGCACAGACTAACTGCAAAACGTCACAACCAAGCTCATTCGTCTCAAAATTTGTTTCACCACCAATCAAGCACGCGTTTTAACAAAGTGATCACGAGTGTGGAATGTTCATGCCAACTCCATTTTAATTTTCCGGATAGATTCACGCAGTCAAGTGTTTTCAAGATGATCCACTTTCAGAATATGGTGAGATGCTTACTGGACTTTATAGGCTTGTCTTTCACACTAATCTCCACTAATGTAGGCTAATGTAACACAAGGATCAATAGGGCTTTCAAAGCTTGTAATGTGGGCTTAGGGTAAGGTAGAAAAGTATAGGATTAAGTAGCTCAAATCACCCAAACACACAATTATCAAATTCTTCAATTCACCAATTAGTAACTACCCTTCACTTTTCGACATCCCAAATGTTCTCACTTTATGAACCTTCAATCTCGCTATTTATTTATTTATTTATTTATTTTTTAACCCCCAAACTTATTCTTTTGCATACTTTACACATGGGGTTTCATATTTTCTTTTCTCGAGCAACTTCATGCAATTAAATACATACCCTTCTCATCATACCCTCCTCAACCTTCAATATTTTTCTATACTTTGTGTGTATGAGTGATGGGTGATTAGGATTTCACATGTAGGCTCTGGGTATTAGATTGGTTGCCAAAGAAATGGGTTTACAAGGCTCAATGGGGGACACTAGAGAAAATATACAATATAAAGGTAGGCATTTTTGGCTCTGGCTTGTTCAAAGATGGCCTAAATCACTTCCTTAATGTTACTTCACCTAGGATTTTGCCTCGACTAGTGATCAGACAAGTTCTAGAATCCGGTGGGATCATACAAGAAACACTCAGCCGCAAAAATCATCTCCAAATAAATCAACAGAGTTAAGCACATAGATGGAATTAATGGAAAGAAGAATAGACCACAACTTAAACACATGCTCTTTTGACCATTCAACTTATGTTCAACAAATTCACTTAGTCATGCAGTTTTACAGTTTTACATATGATCCGACTCAACACTGGACTTTTTTTTTGTTTTTTTTAGACTCAAGACTCGACTCGATGAAAAATAGATTACACCCCCCAAACTTAGAACGACATTGTCCCCAATGGAGAGGTGGGAAAAAAGATTTTCCAGGTAGCCGAGGAGCTAAGACCCCTCATCGGAGTAATGTGGTACTACTATGCATCCTAGCGCCCAAGCCCGTGGGTGTTGTACGCCTCCGAGGTATGGTCTTGTTCTTCCCCTTCGCCTTGGCCCGGTCCTTTTGTGGTTTCGCATATTTGTAATCTAGTAATGTAGACAAGAAAAGAAAACTCGTGGAACCACGGAATTCAGTTATGGGTGAGAAATCGAAAATCAAAGTACGTACATAATGCATCCAAGTGAAAAATATAGTGCCATGTCGAGAAGACAAGCATATATATGCAAGATAGCACTCAACAATGTGCAAACGTCATTGGGGCATTAGATCAAACACCTTGTATGCATGAATTTGGGAAAAGATGGTAAATGCAATGGATAACTCATTTCAATCCCAAAATTCAACACCAAAACCTAAGTCTAACATGAACATTCAATCCACCATCCACAACCCAACAACAATTATCCTAGCACTACTACAATCCAATCACACAAAAATAGAGAGATGGGGAGAACCATGGGGTGGGGTTTGGAAGTTACAAACTTACCAAAGAATTAGTGAGGGAGATGAAGATGATGTGTGTGGTGTGAGAGTGCTCCTTTGTGAAAATGGATTGGGAGTTGTGCGAGTTGTTTGGTGATGAAAGTGTGTGCCCGTCGAATGCCATGCCAAGGACGGAGTGTTGTGATTTAAAACGAAAGAGGGGCTGGGGTGGTTTTTTTTTTAAAATTTGGTCGGGCGGGTCTTGCCGCAGCTTTTGAGATGCATTTCGCCCAGACCGACTGGGAAGCATGAGCCGTCTTTGCATACATCTTTCGCACGCTGCAATAGGTTTTTAAGGCCTGTACTGCCTGATTTTTTGTCAAAGCGCGTATCTCATAAGCACAAATAAAAGTGGTGGGATGTGATGCAACTTACTACTCCTAAAAATGCAAAAAATCAACTATGATGCAATTAAAACAAAAAAACTACTAAACTAAATTAAAACTACGAAAGTGATAAAAGGGGCTTGGGTTGCCTCCCAAGAAGGGCTAGGTTTATAGTCTTCAGCCAGACTTTGTCAGATTATCCTTAAGTTGGAGCTCCAAGAAGCACGTTATCCACGTTTCCCTTAGATACTGCCCAACCTCCAATATCTTCAGCCATATTCCCATCCATCTGATGACCATCATTGGATTCAAATTTGAGCCTCTTGGTTGGATGAATGGTGAATACGACTTTCTCCTTATTGACCAAGAAAGTCGGCTCCCCCATTTCTACATCGATCAAAGCTCTTGTTGTAGCTAGAAATGGGCGCCCAAAAATTATAGGGATTTCTGGTCTTCATTCACGTCCAACACTACAAAATCCACGGGAAAAGAGATTTATCAATTCTTACCAACACGTCCTCAATGATTCCCCAAGGATGGGTAATGGACCGATCAACAAACTACAACGTGATATTAGATGGTTTCACCTCCCCAAGCCCAAGCTTTGTAACATCAGAGAGAGATATAAGATTCACACTGAACCCAAGATCACAAAGTGGTTTTTCAAAGAAAACTCCTCCAATAGTACAAGGAATAGTAAAACTCCCTGGATCCTTCATTTTCTCGAGGTAGTTTACTCGCACTATTGCACTACATTCCTCACAACAATAGATAGGCAGTCTCAAACTCCTCAAACTTCATTTTCTTGGATTCCACTGGTTTCGCATAAATGGGCAATTTTTCGGGGGCAGGCTGAATTTTTGCTTCCTTTTTCACATAAGTTGCATTGCAGTTCTCTCTCGGATTAACCTTTGTATCAATCGGAAACTTTACTCTCTACTGCAATGAATTCGCTATTGTCACCAACTGACCCATTTGTGTCTCGATCGACCTAATGTGCGTCTCCATTGTGTTCATCTTTGTACCCAGACTATCAATCTGTGCATTACTTCTGTTCATCTGATTCCTGGTCTCTCCTATGAATGAGTCGAGTATCTCTTCTACCGACTGCTTATTTTCACCTCCAGGTGCATTGGAACTAGATGGGTTGGGATAACCCGGAGGTGGGTTCAATACATTCCTATTGTTGCTATAAGAGAAATTCTCATGATTGCGACGTCCCCGGTGATAGTGAGTTGGTACTGGATTACCTCTATTATTAAAATCTCGGTTATTCACATAATTGACTTGCTCGGCCTTGTGAGTGGCTGCTGCGTGAATAGCCGCGGGTGGGATCTCAACTTGTATCAAGCTCAAGAACACCGGCTACCTTCTTTGGCGCTGACCTCTCGGAGGGCCATTGATAACTGTTTGTGGCCATTTCTTCAAGCAGAAGTAAGGCCTCGGTCGGAGTTTTAGCCATCAATGTACCTCTCGCTGTCGCATCTAATATCATCCTCATATGCCCATTTAGCCCGTTGTAAAAATATTGAACCCTCTGCCAGTCTGCATAACCATGTTGTGGGCACCTCCGCAACAGATCTTTAAATCGCTCCCAAGCTTCATATAACGGCTCAAAATCAATCTATCTGAATTGAGCTATCTCATTTTTCAGTTGGAGCGTCTTACTTGGAGGGAAGAAGTTTGCCAAAAATCTTTGAGTCGGATCATCCCAGCTCGTGATACTCCCAAAGGGGAACGTCTGCAACCACTGTCTGGCCTTATCCCAGAGTGAGAACGGGAAAAGCCTCAATCTAATGGCCTCATCAGTCACACCATTCATCTTGATGGTGTCGCAAATCTCCAAGAATGTAGCCAGATGTGTATTCGGATCATCCAACGGACTCCCCCCAAACTGATTCTACTGAACCATGCTTATGAGGCCCAGTTTCAATTCGAAATTATTCGCATTTATGGGCTGGCGCACAATTATGGAGTAATTCTGGTTCACAGTTGGCCGGAAATAATCCTGGATCGCCCTTTCTTGTGCCTTAGGCTGTGGTGACACATTCACAACCAAATCTCCATTATTCTGATTGTCCCCGTCTTATGCCATTGCTCGATTCTGTACTCGCTTTGCTGCTCTGATTGCTCGAAGTGTCATTTCAATCTCTGGATCAAAAGAAAGCAAATTTGTATATTTAGAATCTCGCATAAACAAACAAGTCAATGAGAAACACGAAATTATATTTCCTAAACTAGTCTAGATTAGGATTTTTTTTTTGAGCAAGCTAGATTAGGATTAAGACTACTTGATAATAGTATTAGCGTAAAATAGGATAAAACAATCCCCGACAACGACGACAAAAACTTGATCTCTTACCGCAAGCGTATGATGTCAAGTTTTAGTATAGTTTTGAAAGTAGGGTTATCGTCTCCATAGGGATTGTTATCGAATTTTATACTAAGTAATGTAATTAAAATAGCTTAATTCTATCTAGAAATCGAAAAGAGATGAATTGTTGTTAAACTAAAAACAAAACTAAATTAAACTAACATTTGGTTCAGATAATTTATCAAACACGTAAAAGATGAATTCTAGAGGGTTGATTCACCTAGTTATCCCCTATGTTCTCAATATAGTTCATTAATCATACGTTATTAATCTATAAGCCAATATTCCTACCATTTATCACTTCCTCTCTCGAGTGCCAAGTGATTCTAGGTTCCAATTCTGATTTCGATATCTCTATAAAAATCATAAATTAAACCCTAATACGCTTGATGAATATTCTATCACAGGCTTCAAAAGACTAATAAACCTCTAGGTTCTATGAAACCCTAGATTGTGCAATTCTATGGTCAGGCGTTCAATTACCTCTCTCGAGTGTCAAATCAAACACGCCAAACAATCTAAATTATTGATCAGATAATTCAGATGCAATCAATTCAATATCACAAATAGATTAACTAACGTGAATTTCATAAACTGGAAATCAAAACATAGGTTCAAACGTAAGTTACATCAATCCCCTAGAAAGATGGGTTTAGCTCATGTTGGATGTACAAAAACTCATAAAGAAATAATTATACATCTCAAGAATTGACAAAAAAAAAACAAAGAAGGAATTGAAAAAAGAAGAGAAGGAATTCTCTCCGTGTCTAGATGAGAAGTGCCTCCAATTGTCGCCCCGAACCCTAGCTCCCTCTTTCTTGCCTTGCGTTGTGCTCAAAATAATGTCCGATCTCTTTTTCGTACGTCCCCTTGGTGTATTTATAGGTCCAAACCCTCGAAAATCCGTCAAAACGTGAAAAATAAGTGCCGCGCCGATCGCCGCGCAAGGCGCTCAATTTGAGCGTCGCGCAGCACACCCTGCAACATTGCCCATCGTCCGCTTGTGCACTGCGGCGCTCGCTTTGAGCGCTGCAGCGCTCATTGAATATCAGCGTTTCTGTACCTTTTTCAGGGGGTGGGGTGCGCTGCGTAGCTTGATTTGGAGCATCAATACGCTCCCCTAGCTGATCGCTTGATTTGAGCGCATTTGCGTCGCTCCTTCACTTTCAGCGTTTTATTGCGTTTTCTCTTCCTCAAGTGCGACTTCTTCCTCCCAAACACGTTTTTCATCATTTTTTATCGTCCTTCGGCTACCATAACCTATATCGACTCGCTAAGGACACCTAATGAAATAAAAAAGGACTCAAACGGTACTAAAATACCCAAAAACAATACAAAATTCTAGTCTAGAATACTCAATACGTTGGTATAAAACCAACTTAACAAGGAGTAAAATTTGGACCATTGATTATTAAATCAAATGGTCTAGATGTGGTCTCATGTTCTTACTGTTTTGCATGTTTTTGTGTGTGTTTTGTGTGATGATTTATACATATTTTTGGTGTATTTTATTTGCATTTGCATGTTTTAGTGTTATGTTGTGTTATTTTATTGATTTTGTAGATTTTGGTGGAAAACAAGTTTTGGAGCAAAAAAAGTTTAAAAGTCATTTCGCGCAACTGCGGCAGTCATCGTATTTTGGACGTAACGTTCGCATCCAAAGTCCAATTGACATGATTCATATACCATTGGAAATATAAGACAAAGTTACAATGTCTATGACTGCTACTAAATGCAAATGAAGACGTTTATATGGGTTAAAATCATGTACAAGTCAAAATAATATGTCGAAATCTCGGAAATGACATGTCTTGGTATTTAGGCCATAACTGTATCTAGAAAATTTATACTGAGGCGATTCAAGTGGTTATGGAAAGCTAACAGATAGAGCTACAATTCACAAGAGACATCAAGACAAAATTTTGAAGTTTTAAGGTCGCATAGGCTGAGCAGACAAAGGTGAGCAAAGACAGCCGCCATGCGCGGGTCTTGTGGCGATTTCCGAACACGAAATTCGTGATTTTCTTCCGATTTTTGGCTCTTCCACCTTGTTTAGGACTCTAGGCTTATAAATAGGACTTGGGGAGCCCCTATTTTCGACACCTTCATTCTTAGCACTTTTAGACTTTAGTTTTTGGTATTTTTCTCTTCCATTGATCATTGGGATTGCTTGGGTTCTTCCCCTTGAAGTTATTTTGCTTCTTAATCAAAGAGTAAGATTTCTTCATCTCTTTTGTCTGATTTATATTGTTGGGTGATTATTATTGTTGCATGATCATGTCTATAATTATTTTCTTTCATTCAATTGAAATTATGATCACATCCCCAAGCATGAACTAATTTCCTTGTTCTAGGATTAAAATGATTTGATTCAAACAAACAAGCATGAGTATTGATTAATTGATCTGTTTTCCTGAATAAATTGTTTTACTTGTTGATTGATTGCCAACTCTTGATTGTTTAAGGGGATAATTGAGATCGATCGAAGATATTATTCCTGGACTAAATTTATTCAGGGTGTTAGATATGAATCAGAAATGTATTATCTAATACTGGGTTTAATGAAAATAGCAAATTATGTTGGGATAGCCCTAATATGTGAATACGTGAGTTATCAGATCTAGACCTAGTCTTTACATGTTTGTTAACCGCATGATCAATTAATTGATATTCTGTTTGCAAGTTTGATGAGATGATTCTGAAATCCTAGACTTTCAGTCATATATTTTTCTCAAAGTTTATTTGTGTTTAGTTTGATTATTGTCTTTTTACTTAGTTTTCTTTATTTAATTAAAAATCACAAATCTTGTTAGGGTGTTTAGGATTTAATTTCTGTTATTTGTGAAACATAATAATTATTTGCTGGCTAAGTCTTCCTGAGAGACGACTTGTGGTTAACTTGCTACCCTACAATTGATCTCGTTCTCTTGCGAGGATTTTTAGATTTTTATAGGTGTTTAGCGGTCGAACACTTACGAAGGGCCTGGTCTCATTTGATCATATCCATATATATATATATATATATATATATATAGGATTTGGTTCAAATGAGACCACCCTCCCTAGGTGAGACAGTGTGGACTCATCTTACCCATTGATCTTAAAAAATGAAGGGATGTGATTAATTCAGTTTTTTTTAATTATTTCCTAATTTTTGCTGATTTTAAGGGTAAGATTGTAATTTTGTAATTCAAATTAGTGGTCCCAGCGGATTTTATGGTTCAAATTAGTGGTCCCAGCGGATTTTAAGGGCTGAAATAGACACTGTAGGATTTTGTGGCGGAATTTAAGGAAACATTTTCTTTCCAAATATTTTTATTTTACAAAGATAATCGGGGTTCTTCTACTGCATAATTAGACATCAAATAATGCATATTTAGTTATTTTGTTGGCACTGTTTTACGAAAACAAGACATAATTGAATATAACGTACTGCATATGTAGTTATACTACACTGCATAAATAGGTTCAATATAATGTATATTTAGTTATGAAAATGGGATGTTGCTTTTGGAAATTATAAAAATGAGATGTTACATAATGTACTGCATATTTAGTTATTCCACAATGCATAGATAGTTTCTAGATAATACATAGTTAGTTGATTTTGTTGCATAGTTTATGACATCTTGCATAGTTGGTTATATTGTACTACATATTAGTTTTTTTTACGCTGCATAGATAGTTTTCAGATAATGCATATTTAGTTGAGTTTTGTTGCATATTTAGTTTTCGAACTCACTGTTCGTTATTTCTCTGTAATATTGCACCGATTTTTCGTGTTTTTCTCTGTAATTTTCATGAACTGTAATTTTCGAGTTCTTCACAGTTTTCTTTATTTGCGTTAATGGAGGAATGAGAGAGAGAGAGAGAAAGAGAGACGTGAGATTGGGGAAAATGAGATGTATGAGAGAGAAAGAGATTTGATTCCATTTTTGTAACTAACTTGTTATGTTATTTTACCTTACTACCCTTATATTGATTAAATTAATATTTTAATATATTTTTTATCCATTAAATCATACCTATTGATTAATAGTGGGGGATGGTTGAGATTAGTCCATTGTGTCTCACCTAGAGACATTGATTTTAATATATATTACGTATGTATTTCCTTCCAAGTTGGTTTCTTTATTTTGTACTTTACTAGAACAACCCCATGTGTTACACGAAATTTATCAAAACCAAAGTATTGGTGTCGCGAACTTATTTAATACATATAATATAATATAATATTTAAAAGATAATAAATTTAAAAGATAGTGTAGACAAAATCTTTGATTTTTGGATTATTTTTTATCTTTTAAATTCATTTTATTTGATACGTATAATATAATAATTTTAAAGAAAACAAATTTAAAAGATAGTGTAGATAGAATCCTTATTTTTTGGATTATTTGTTACCTTTTAAAATTATACATATGTTTGCCACATGGATAAATATGAAGCCGCCATGTGGAATTGAGAGAATGAGAAGTTGACACATGTCCAAGATTAATGAGGTGATGACATGTGTCAACTTTGTTTTTTTCTCTTTTAGTATATAAGGTTGATGGGTATAACATAATATAATAATTTTAAAGATAAATAATTTAAAAGATATTGTAGATAGAATTCTTAATTTTTGGATTATTTGTTATCTTTAAATTTTATACATAGATTTGTCACATGGACAAACGTGAAGCCGCCATGTGTAGAGATGTTAAAAGGGCCGGAGACCACCGGCCCGGACCGTTAAACCCAAAAAACGAGGGTTAGGGCCAAATTATTTTGGCCCGGACAGTTTAGCCCGAGGCCTGTTAGGGCCAACCCATAGGTTAACCGATTTTTTATAAAATATATATAAATGTAATTATAATATTCAATCTATTTTATATTATCTCTTATAAACTAGTAATATTTTTCAAATTCACATGATGATTTTAGTTTGTATGGTGTGAGTATTTATTTTTTTAAAGGCTTTTAATTTTTTATTAACTCATTTTAATTTACAATTCATTTCTGATACTTTTATAGTTTTTCTTTTACGATTTTACTTCAATAATATATACATAAAAATAAACCTCTTACTAACAATTAGTTTTTGTTGTGTTATACCTTTTTTTTTGGCAAGTTATTTTATACATTTTAGATGAAGAAAAAATCAAAGATAATACTTTATCCAAGAAAAGATAAAAGTTGATTGAGGATGATACTTGATTAGTAGTAACTTAATAGTGCACTTGTGTCTTGTTTGAATGAGTTTATTTATGAAGTTTAAATTATCGAACTTTAAGATATTGTATGTGTAATGTAACTACAAACTGTATAGTTTTTATTATTATAAATCATTTAGTTCTGTATATTTAGTTTGACTGTTAATGTTATGCATGTTTTAATTTAAAATTTTAGATTTAAATATAAAATTTTAAATTTTTTTGTTTGTAGCCTGATAGTGGCCGATTTAGCCCGAAGTCCGGTAGGGTTAGATTTACAATATGCCACACACGTTATATAGTGATCCATTTAACCTGGAGTCCATTTAGCTCTAAGCCCGCTAAGCTGACCTGAAACCGCTAGGACCAGCCCATTTAACATCTCTAGCGATGTGGAATTGGGAGAATGAAAAGTTGACACATGTCCAAAATTAATGAGGTGATAACATGTGTCAACTTTATTTTTTTTTTGATTTTTTTTAAGTATAAATACTGAGAAGGAAGAGTTGGTGGGAATCGAACGCAGACGTGTGGCCTCACATCACTAGTCTTGTTTTTACCTTACTTATCCAATCAACGTGAGACGTGTGAATGGGTATACACTTGACATAAACTCGTCTTTACCTTATTTATCCAATCAACGTAAGACGTAAGGTGTGTTCTAGTACTCTCTCTGTAGGGTTTAGGTTTCCGACATGGAATGTTTGTTCCTACTAGGGTTAGGACTACTCCACCGGCGCCGACGGGACTAGTTCACATCATCGAAATATTCTCTGCTCTTTTTTCTTTATGCTTCTTAAGGATATCTTTTGTCAGTCTTAATCCCTCCACATAGATTTTCGAGTTTTATTCCCCGCCCATCCCTTGTCGTGCCCATGTGTTCCTAGGTGTGACTTATCTTCCCTCAACCCAACCTTCCCAGTGGCTGCCCATTCAAACCCCACTACACGCACAGACACTAAAGCTGCTGCTCACTCCCTATAGTGATGGGCACTTGTGTGTTGTCTCTTTTCCTTTCCAGATCGGTATTATTTTTTAATTTTTCCGTTTGCAGGTTTCTCTCCCTGTCTTCCGCCGGTATCGGGGACGGACTGTAATTTCATAACTGGGCACCTTCGTTTTAGCTCACTTATTCTCTTTTATTTCAGCACGCCTCACCCTCTAGCTTGTTGTTTTCTTCTTTTTTTCTTCTTTTTTGGACTTTTCTGTTTTGTAGGGCTACATCTTTCGTCTTGAGAGCTGGCGTTACTTCATCCTCTATCGAATCGGAGACGAGATTTTATCAGATGGATATACAACGAAGAGGAAAGGACTGGTCTGAAGATGATGAGGAAGCCCCCTTTGTGATCAACATAAAAGCTGATACTAGTAGTCATAAACCCTCGCTATGTCTAATTGGAAGGCTGTGCACAAAAAAAAACGGTTAATGCTTTTGGACTACTGGAGACGATGCGTAAGATATGGAAACCGCCCGGGGGAATGACAGCGAAAGAAATTGAGACGAATCTCTTCTCTTTCCGGTTCAATGAGCTGAAAGATATGGAAAAAATCCTCTCAATGGAGCCGTGGCATTTCGATAAGAATCTGTTGATACTAAAAAAATTAGAAGACGGGGTACAACCATCAGCAATGAAATTTGACACAGTCCCGTTTTGGATTAGACTGTATGACCTACCAATGGTTGGGCGGCAGAAAGATATTATTCAATCGATGGGAACGAAATTTGGCGAGGTGATAGACATTGATACAACCACACTCTCGGGATTTGATAGAAGCGTCCGAGTACGGGTGCTACTGAATATTTCGAAGCCGATTAAGCAAGGAATCAAAATCCTCACAGACACAGGCGACCGCATGTGGATTCCAATTAAGTATGAAAGATTGCCTTCCTTTTGCTACCTGTGCGGATGCCTGGGTCATACAAAAAAAGATTGCGATCAGATTGAGGATGCGGATGAATATCTCAATGTAGCGGAAAGCTTACTACCTTATGGAGACTGGATAAGAGCATCCCCAATGAAAAGACATGCCACAGTTGTAGTAGAAGCGGAAACGAAAGGGGCCGCACACTCCGCGAAAAAGAAACTGTCCCACTGGTTCCATGAACATGATATTTTACTGCAGCATAATGGTGGAAAAAATGAAGATGATGTGGATAAATCCAATTCGACGGAGGGCATCCATGAGATCACCAAAGTACTTAACCAAGTCATTGTTCAACCAAAGAGCTCTACTAAAGTGATGGAATCAGAGGCTAGGAAGGGTATTGCGGAAATATGCACCAACACCAACACTATTCAAAACCTGGAACCACACATACTTACATCCCACCCATACACCCATGGCCTACCATTCCCAAGTACCTGCAACATTACGCATGACACGTCTTTAACCAAAACCATGAACCAAAGTACACAAAGCCAAAATACCCCCAACCAAAGTACAAACCGTTTCACATGCATTGGCCAAATAACCCCACCAAACCAGAAGACACACAACACCGCAATCATAACCTTTGGTGAACCCGCATGCCTTACCCAAATAGGAGCACCATTATACATCAACAACGAACCCTGTGAGACCCTAATAAATACCCCAAACCCCTCCATAGCCCAATTACCCAACCAAACCCATGAAGAGAGCCAGCCTATTACCACCGATCACCCTACCCAACCTCTACGCAAGCCAAGAATAGTTAAACGGGACAGTAAACACAACATGAAGAATGAATCCATCAACTTCCATGCTGGAGGAAAACGCCATGCAGACGCTACCGTAGATGAAGGGGGCGAAGCGATGAAGAGAAGAAAACCAAGTGTATCGGATCCTGAAAATATTAATGCACCAACGGCGGAGGCTGGGACCCAGCCCCGCCGAGCACAATGAAAATATTCAGTTGGAACTGCCGCGGGCTTGGGAACCGAGCGGCAGCCCTAACTCTAAAGAGGTTCCTATCAAAGGAGCGACCTAATATTGTGTTCTTGATGGAGACAAAACTTAGAAGCGCTCAACTAACCCAACTCAACAATCAGACGTTGGGTTTTCATGGTTGTTTTGGTGTTGATTGTGCTGGAGATAACAGGAATAAACGGGGTGGATTAGGAATATTGTGGAATGATCCTTTTGAATTGTCTTTACTGTCATACTCTCATAACCATGTTGCATTGCATGTAAAGGATACGGGTACGAATTACGAGTGGATTTTCACAGGTATTTATGGGTGGCCGGAGCATAATCAAAAATGGAGAACATGGGAACTCCTAAAATCCCTAGCCACAACTATATCTTTACCGTGGTTGTGCGTTGGAGATTTTAACGAGATCCTATGGGTCCATGAAAAACAAGGAGGAAACATTAAACAGGATGCTTGCATGAAGGGTTTTCGGAACGCGATCGATTTTTGTACGTTGGATGATCTTGGATATTCAGGAAACCAATTCACATGGACGAACGGGCAAGCCGGGACGAATAATATTCTAGAACGTTTGGACCGAGCATTCGCTAATGAGGCATGGAAGAACTTGTTTGCATATTGGCGAGTCACACACCTGTGTCGTATCCGATCGGATCACTGCCCTGTGATTGTTGAATTTGATCAGGTGGATAAAAAACAGTCCCACAATCGCCGACGGAAAAAATTATTTAGATTCGAGAAAATGTGGATGGAACACGAAGAGTGTGATGATATCATAGAACAAACGTGGCAGTATACTCCATACCCGGGCAATGTTGAAGGGAAAATAAAAGCATGTGCTGAAGCGTTAAAAAGATGGGAGCAGGCCAAGTTTGGGAATGTTACGTGGAAAATAAATGAGCTGGTGGAAAAATTGAATAAGCTGCAGAAGAAAGAACAAACTACTGAGATAATAAAGGAATGCAAAGTAATTGAAAATGAGCTCGAAGAAAAATATCGACTTGAGGAGATTATGTGGCATCAGAGGTCTAGAGCACTGTGGATTAAAGAAGGGGACAGAAACACAAAATTCTTTCACCACAAAGCGTCCCAGCGACAGAAGAAGAACAACATCGACCGCATAAAAAACTCAAATGGCAATTGGTGTGAAACTGACGGAGAGATTGCGCATGTGATGGTTGAATATTTTCGAGAACTATTCTCTCATGGTGATATATCTGATGAAGTCAGAATTCTTGATTCGATAGATGCCCGAGTAACGCCGGGGATGAATGACGATCTGATGAAGCCGTACACGACGGAGGAGATCTATAAAGCTTTAAATCAAATGCACCCTCAAAAGCCCCGGGCCTGACGGTATGTCTCCTTTATTTTTTCGTAAATATTGGTCCGTTATTCAAAGATGATTTTGTTTTGACTATCTTAAAAATTCTTAATGACGGCCACGACACCTCTAGCTTTGAACCAAACTTTTATCGCCCTAATCCCAAAAATCGAAAAACCCCGAGAGCCCGAAAGATTTTCGCCCCATATCCCTCGTAACGTAATTTTAGGGTGATTACTAAGACCATAGCTAATCGCTTTAAAATGATTTTGCGAATGTTATATCCCAAAACCAAAGTGCTTTTATCCCGGTCGACTCATAACGGACAATGCGATGACGGCTTTTGAAATATTTCACAAAGATGAAACACAAGACAAAAGGAAAAATGGTATTTGTGCTCTAAAACTCGATATGAGTAAAGCCTATGATAGGGTCGAGTGGAAATTCTTAAATCGATTTTAATCAAATGGGTTTTGAGCACAAATGGGTGGACCTTGTTATGCGTTGTGTGTATCTATTTCTTATTCGATCTTGCTTAATGGAGTCCTTCGATTATTTTCGTCCCCCTCAAAGGGTCTCCGTCTGGGGACCCCCTGTCACCCTATTTATTTTCTCCTTGTGCGAAGGCTTCACACATCTCATAAAAAAAGGCCGAAAACCGAGGTGATATTCATGGTATCAAAGTGACAAGAAATGCCCCACCTATTTCACACTTATTTTTTTTTGCAGATGATGATTCTCTTCTACCGTGCCACGTTACAAGAGTGTAATGTCATCAAGAATATCCTCATTTGCCTATGAAGATGCGTCGGGGCAAAAGATTAACATGGAAAATCGAGCTCATGACGAAAGTGCTAACGTGGATGAAGAACAGCAAGATTATTAGGCCGAGAATTTGGGAGTGGTACAAGTTGAACACCATGGAAAATATTTAGGTCTCCCCGCTATGATTGGAAAATCCAAAAAGCAAATATTCCAAACCATACAGACGGGGTAAGCCAAAAGCTAAAAGGGTGGAAGGAGAAGTTCCTCTCTCGGGCGGGCAAAGAAATACTCATAAAGGCGGTGATTCAAGCTATACCAACATATGTTATGAGTTGTTTCCTATTGCCTAATAATATTGTGGAGGACATTGAAAAAAATATAGCCCAATTTTGGTGGGGTGCAGGAGATGGTATGCATAAAACTCATTGGACAAATTGGAATCACCTAACAACATCCAAAATGAAAGGAGGGCTTGGTCCGAGATCATTAAGACATTTTAATTTGGCCTTGTTAGCAAAACAATTCTGGAGATTGTTAACAAATCCAGATTCCATGGCTGCAACAATTTTGAAAGCAAAATACTTCCCTCGGACGTCCATAATGGAGGCAAACTTGGGGTACAAACCGAGCTTTCTTTGGCGGAGCATCCTAGCGGCTAAACATGTTATCCAAACCGGGTGTGGGTGGAGATTAGGAGATGGGAAAAGTATCAAAGCAGGAGAAGATAGCTGGGTTGGATTGAATAAACCAAATAAAATTCAGGGATCAAAAAATAATATCCCACCCGGCTTAACAGTTGCTGAGCTTATTGATGTGGAGAATAAACGATGGAATTTGGAACTAGTGACACAATTTTTTGACAGAAGAGACGCTGAAAGAATAAGAGGAATGCACATCAGCCCTCGGCTCCCAGCTGACAGGCTCGTATGGCTGTATTCGAAGTCAGGGAAGTACACAGTGAAATCGGCGTACCAACTCCTACGATGTAGTAGTGAACAAAATGAAAAATACGCTTCGCAAAGCTCCAAGAACACAGCCTGGGCACATATATGGAGATTGAGAGTGTACCCTAAAATCAAACACTTTATTTGGCAAGCTTGTACAGACACCCTTCCAACTAAAGTGAATATGGCTCGACGGCAATTCCAAGTGGACCCAGTTTGCTCACTATGTGGTGAGGCACCTGAATCAACATCCCATCTTTTTCTTGACTGTCATATAACCCAAAGGGCCTGGTACTATTGTCCACTACGACTGGACTTTAAAAAAGTTCAGTTTGGATCTTTAAGAACTTCTTGTGGTCTATGATGAGTCAGCAACCAGAGGACAATATTGAACTGCTGGCTATTATGGCATGGACTATCTGGCTTGGTAGAAATCGGGCATGTATGGAAGGCAAGCAGTTTGAAGTGGAGAAAATTATTAACACAACACAGAAAATGTGGGAGGACCTCCGGCCTAAGGGGCACAGCACAAAAAATCGACGAGGGGGTATTCATTCTCAGAAGTGGCAGGCTCCCAATGCAGGACAGATAAAATTGAACACGGACGTGGCAACATTCAAAGATGGCTCAGTGGGATACGGTTTTGTGGTACGGAACAGCAACGGGGATGTCGTACTTGCTGGAACAAAAAGAGACCATATTCGTGGTAGCAGCCTGTGTTTGGAGGGGATAGCTCTGATTTTCGCAATCCAGAGCTCGATTGCTAGAGGGATCAGTAATTTTCATATAGAATGTGACTCCAAGGGCCTTATTGAATGCTTGGATGAGAAGGCTGAGACTGAGATTGGTGGAGATGTCATAGTGGAAGACATAAAACAGTTAGCACAAATAGCGAAGTGTCATAGTTTCAATTATGTACCAAGAAGTGCGAATCAATTGGCACATGAAATAGCCCATTTTGATCCATGTCCAAATGTGGAACTTTTTTGGATGGATAAATTGCCTGACCCATTGGAGAGGTGTAGGCAGCAAGATGTAATTTCTAATGTTTCTTAATGATAATGCTCTGTTTTCCTTCAAAAAAAAAAAAAAAAAAAAATCAACGTAAGACGTGTGAATGGGTAATAGCGAAAAGTGGTTTTTTTTTTTTGACAAAAAATGGTGGATTGGATTAGCTGATTCAGCTTTTGTTTGAAAATGGGCTATTGGGCCATCATTTGGGCCCATGGGTTTTTGTCAAAATCATACCCTTAACAACTTGGAAAAGTCGGACCCGTACGCATTCTGGTCCCGCAAGTCATTATCGGACTCAGACTCCCTTAAAACTTGAAAAGTTATATTTCATACGTTGTAGTGGTCCAAAAATCTATATACGCCATTAAGCTAATCATAATTATTATTTGTTGGTTCGTAATTTTAAAAGTTGACCAATATAAATTATATAAAATAAATTTTAGAATAAATTATAAAAGATATTCCCATGTATAGTTAAATGGGCTATGACTCAGATAAGCTCAATGGGCCAAGTCGAAGGGAATTACACGAATTATAAACCAAAAGATAAATAAAGGCCCGGTGGAATTAATAATATGAGTAATACTTGTTATTAAATTAAGGGATAAGGACAAAAATACCTAATATTTCTGAAAAAAATGATATTATTACGCTCTCAGTCCTTTTTCTAGACATTTGTACGTCCAATCTTTTTTTTTCCCGGCGTTTTTACACTACCCGCCAATTTTCCGAAATTTTTACGTTGTTGTTTCAAGGTTGTTTCGAACATTTTTCAAACGTGTTTCTAATAATAAAATTTCAGTAAATTATTTTTTTGCCCGTATTAAATAATCAATTTTATACTTCGAAATCTTATAAACGATAAAAAATATACACGTAAAACAACACATATAAAACAAAACATAGTGAAAATAATATAGAAACAACACATGAATAGAAAAACATAATTCAATTTTTGATTCAATGCATTGAAAACGTCGAAAACATAGAAACAACAAAGAAACAATAGAACGCATTAAAAACTATATAAAAACAACCCGAAAATAATATTAAAAACAACACAAGAACAAAATGAGCTTAAAATAGGTAAAAAGCTGCATTGAAACATCGAACATAACATGAAAACAATAAAAAAAACATCAAAACAACATTAAAAACAGTATAGAAACAACTCAGAAATAACAAAAACAATATATAACACAATATATGAACCAAAAAAAGCGTAAAAAATAGGTAAAAGTTGAATCGAGACATTGAAACAACACAAATATAACATAGAAATAACCAAGAAACAACATAGAAACAAGTACAAAACAACATAGAAAACAATCCAGGAACAAAGAAAAATTGAAAAAAACGTAAAAATATCCAAAAAAGAGCAGGAAACGTATTTAGTATCCTTTCTCCTCAAATGGTTGGGTATTTTTAGAATTAACTTTTAAATTAATTTGGGTAGTAACACCCAAGCTAGGCCCATTAAGACTCTAAAGTCATAAAGCCGCAAAAACCTATTTATTTGTCTATAAATATCACTGATCCCCATTGTCGAAAGATACGCAATTCATTATGCAATTACGAGATCTCAAGTTTCTGGATTTTCTCTCTATTCTGGAAATGACTTAGCGTCGGAGAATCTTCGTCGGATAAATTCTCGATGCCTCTAGCACTTGTTTGTGATGTAGACAACGACTCAGTTAGCAATTCACAATTCGCTTCGTGGAAGTTCAACAACTAACTTGAAGTAATACACATCAACAGTCTAATAAAAAAAGGATAAGTCATAGTTACAAATACTATAAATATCCCATCAAGGTTTTGTTTTTATTTTATTACACTTTTTTAGGAAATACAATTTGTAAAACAGTAACAAATACTCCCTTAAATATCGACCGTATATGATAGCGGATATCATTCAATCCAAAAGTGGATCTCTACCCACTTGTGGCTTGGCAAGAAATTTCAATCTTATCTAACTATGGATATTTTTTTCCTTTCAAAATTAAAAAAAAATATATAATTTCATGTGTAATATTTAACTTCCCTCTCATAAGTTTCTTTATTTTTTAAAGGAAAAAAGGTACATTACCCCAACCCAAGAAAATTAAATATTTATTTTTATAAGTTGAGAATAAGATAATTGTTTATATTTACTTTGTATTTTCTTTTCTTATTATTGAAAAGGTGTAATATGATATTTATATTTAATGTCATTTGTCACAAAGGATTTTTCCAATGACCGGTGAGTGAAAGCTACTTAAGCTATTAGAGAAGTGAGCTAATACGCTTCAATTCCTCTGCACGGTCCCTCATGTAAAAACGGTTGTTATGACGTGGAATATTTTTTTACTAGTAGATATGAGATTCGAACTTAGAATTTTTTTGTTTTATCTGATTTTGATACCATGTTGAATGATCAACTCATTAAAATCTGAAGAATAATTTTTCTGTAATCCAACATTCTATAATGGGCAAATTCATTCAAAAAATATTCATAATTATAATTACATGGAATTGCTGTTTGAAACTTTAGACCACTGTCTACAAGTTGTCATATATATTGACAAATTATCCCGTACCGTGACACGATATTTCAGAATATTTATATTTTTACACCACTTGCATTGAGGTATCCTGAGAACCATTCACAATCCTTATAATTCTAAGCTTTTCCACAATTAAATAATTAATTAAGAAAAATAAAGAAATCTATTATCTTCTTAGAAATAACAGGTGGACGAGACATGGTAAGGAATGGATAAGAATTGAGTTGGATTTGGAATTTCCAGTGGGAACAAAACCAGTCATTCTGTGTTCATGTTACACAAGAAAACCCCAATAAGTGGTACAACCCATGTAATGAGAATCATCTATAAATTATAAGATTCCAAAAGTTCATAATTACGTGTTATTTTAGGACAGCTATCAAGCCCTCGAGAGTTCTCTTGGTTGTCTTTTTCTCTTCCTTTTAATTTTCTTTTTTATTTTTTTTTATTTTTTTTTCTTTTTCTTGGATTTGAGGAACAATTGGTGGAGGGGCCGGGTCTGTGCTATATGTTTATGTTGGAAATACTTAGTGAAACAGTCACTTTAATCCAGAGCCATAATATCGAATTATCAAGAATTAAAGTATCAAGAATTAATTTAATTCTTAGGATTCGGCCTTGAGCTTTTAGTTTTCTCTGTATACTTCTATGTGATGATGGGATAACCGAATAGAATGTTGTAGACGTGTGAGCTAGAGACCATAATCATTACATAATTGTGTTATATTGGATATCCTATTTTAGCACATCATTAAAATAAAAATAAATCATTAAGTATGTACAAATTAAAGAATATTAAAGACTCACACTCTATTAGATACATTAAAACCCAATTACTTAAACCTTATTTGATCACTTATAAAATGAGATTATCCCCATTTCCATTTGACAGTTCACAACACATAATTATATAGAAAATTACAAAAAGTACCATCTTTCTGGTAAATATATCACAAAATATGCTCCTATCATTTGTGTACCCATTTTTTCCCCTTTTTACGCTTCTGCATATTTTTTGATTATTGTTACGTTTTTTTTGTTTTTTTTTTGTTCATGTATTACTTTATATGTTATATATGTTGTTTCGATGTTATTTAAATTTGTTTCTTTGTTGTTTCGATGTTTCAAAACAACTTTTACCTATTTTTATGCTGTTTTTTGTTCATGTATTATTTTGTACATTGTTTCTATTGTTTCTGTGTTGTTCGATCTATAATATTTTTAATGTTGTTCTAATATTTTTTTGTTGTTTCCATGTAGTTTTCATTGTGTAAATACACTTTTTACCTATTTTTAAGCTCTTTTTATTCATGTGGTGTTTTTAATATTTTTTACGTTGTCTCTAGGTTGTTTCCATACCATTTTTAATGTTGTTCTGATGTTTCTTTGTTGTTTCCACGTAGTTTTCGATGTTTAAATACAATTTTTACCTATTTTTAAACTTTTTTTGCTCATATGGTGTTTTCATATTGTTTCTGGTTTGTTTCTATATTTTTCTTGGTTGTTTTCATTTTTTTATGTTTTCATGCATTTGATCAAAAATCGAATTGTGTTTTTTTATTCATGTTGTTTCTATAATATTTTTAATTTATTTGGTTTTAATATGTGTTATTTTATGTGTATATTTCTTGATTTCTTATAAGATTTCGAGTAAAAATTAGATTATTTAACGGAGGGGCAAAAATTTATTTTTTCACTGAAATATTAGGGAAAATTAGAAAATTGGTCCTCTAAGTTGGCCTGTTCAGACTTTTGGTCATCTAAGTTGGCCTATTTGAAAATTAGTCCTCTAAGTTATGAAATTTCAGACTTTTGGTCCTCTAAGTTGGCCTATTTGAAAATTAGTCCTCTAAGTTATAATATTTCAGAAATTTTGTCCGATTTTGACCGAAAATTTTTCAATCCACCGAAAATTACTGACTAGGATCTAAAACGACGTCGTACGAGCACAATTCTCTTTCAAGAGTATGCAAAACATCACCTTTCACGCCTGGCAACCATAAAATCATCTTCCCAGATTATCAATCGTCCAAGAAGTCCGCACTTGCGCTCGTTTTCCACACGCAAGTACGGACTTCTTGGACGATTGATAATCCGGGAAGATGATTTTATGGTTGTCAGGCGTGGAAGGTGATGTTTTGCATACTCTTGAAAGAGCATTGTGCTCATACGACGCCGTTTTAGATCTTAGTCAGCAAATTCCGGTGGATTGAAAAAATTTCGGTCAAAATCGGACGAAATTTCTGAAATTCTATAACTTAGAGGACTAATTTTCAAACAGGCCAACTTAGAGGACCAAAAGTCTGAAATTTCATAACTTAGAGGACTAATTTTCAAACAGACCAACTTAGAGGACCAAAAGTCTGAACATGCCAACTTAGAGGACCAAATTTCTAATTTTCCCGAAATATTATTAGAAGAAACATGTTCGAAACAATCTAAAACAACAACGTAAAAAAGTCCGAAAAATTTGATGGGAGTGTAAATTTGTCCAAAAAAAAGAGTGGGAGAGTAAATTTATCTAAAAAAGTACCGAAAAACCTAAAAAGCTGTCACTGTTTCTGAAAAGTAGGGTAATTGTATACATTTCCCTAATTATATCACATATAAGCCCAACGGTGGAGGGGTCTGTGCTATATGTTTAGACATTGGGAAGCTTTAGATATCTTTGAATTTTTATTTTCCACGGAATTGTATTTAAATGTAAAAGTTTTAAACGAAGTATGTTATATATTAGTTGTAACATTTGAATATAAAATCTCGTTTAAAAAAAAATATAAAATCTTATAATGTTAGCTAGAGGGATACTAAATTCAAAATTCATGTTGTCAACACAAAAAAAAAATCCAAAATTCCTTGTACATTGAAGGTACCTGAAAAATCGCAAAATATTTGCTATTATGTATTGAATATGCTTAGTGCCTAGTTCTTGAATTCTTCAATTCAAACATAATTTTATTTCTTTCTTTTTTAAAAAAAAGTGGTGAGCAAGGTAAAGATAAATAATGAACGTAAATTTGTTTAATCGTCACAATCTATAATACTGAGTAGCTAGCTTAATTAGGGATGGGGAGACTCTATTGCAATTGGTATTTTATCTTTGTTGACGTGCGTTTTAGTCAACAAGCAGAAATATGTAAAAGATTTAACACGTAGAAATGAAAACGTGCGTAACGTATGTTTTATTTCGGCTAATTATGCCTTTTTTGTATTTTTTTAGGAATATTGGGGTCGGTCTTTCTTATCATTTGTTTTTCTCTCGCCTCCTTGGTTTTCTCCTTTTCGGACTCTTTATACCCCTTTGAGTAAGTGGGTTTACAATAGTCATCTTTGCACTAACTATTCATTAATTAATAAAATAGTTAAAAAACGACACATGTCCCTCTATAGTTGTGCATGTCAGCCAAAACTTGCCACTTGTCGACTTCTCTTCATAATTCTCTGACATGTGGCAGTTTCTGATACCAATAAAGTGTTAAGCATGGGCATGTGTTTATTTTTAAGGTCGTCGCGCGTCGTTTCATATTGAAATTTGGGCTCGGGGCTCGTGAGTCATGTTGTTGCGGTTGGGCTCAGAGCCGTTGGGCTATTAGTGGGGCGAGCCTAATTCGTGACGTGTCGTCGTATATCATTGTTGACGTCACCCGCAGTCGCTACTTCGGATATGTGTCGACCGATGACGTGGATTAACTTTCTCACTCGGCTCGGGTATCATCAAAGGCCCCCAAGTTTGATTCCGAGAGAAGAATTTCTGAGGTCGGAGTTAAACTTTAATGCTAATGATGAACATTTAATGGGGAAACGGATTTCTCAAAGGTTTTGTTCTTTCCTGGCACTGTCGCGTAGCAATTAATGCTTGAAACGGCGCGTGGGGGTTGCCATAACGACGGACACGTGGCATCTTGTGCTTGGACCAATCTTGCGCGGGAACCAAAAAAGTGCGTCGATTCTGTCGGCGGGCGTGGGGACGCGCGCGTTTTTGACATGTTTGACGGCTTTTGAGTTTTTAAAAGGCATGTCTTTTTCGAATAATTGTCGCGCCTATCGAGGAACCCTATCTATAAATACCCTCGTTTCCCTTCATCATTCGCTTTCGCAACCATTAACCTTTGAGCTAAAGCAACTAGAACCGAAAGCGAGAAATTTGGTCGGCTTTCCAAGTTCAGAGACTTCAAACTTAGGTATTTTTTTCAAAATACTCTCCCTTTACCTATAAATGTCTTCTTTTGAGGATAGTAGAAGTCGTAGTTATAGTGTAGAGGTTGAAATCGAAGACCTCCCTCTCGAACCTTCTTTCTTTCTCACCAAGACGGCCATCACCGCCTCATAGTCCGAGCGTCATTCGGATATCTTCTCCGGACTCTTATCGAGGTGGAACGTCTTTAGAGCGGACGCACAATATTTTCGATCCGACGCCTTGATGTGATTTTGAGAAGAAGAAGCGTGTATCGGCCGACCGGTACAAGAGAGTTCCGGTGAAGAATCACCAAGTGTTGATTTTAGACAATACAGTAGGAAGAGGAAAATATGGACCCATCGAGCCGGAGCGTGACAACGAGGGTAGATGAACCATCCGACGATTCGAGGCCTGGGAGAGGCCACTAGGGCCCATAGGCCACCGTAATGGCGACAAATGGCAAGACGGAGGAGGCCCTCGCGTCTCCGTGTCGAGCCTCGGTGGACGCCGAGTGATATAAACGATATCCCGAGCATGTTAATGATTCGGGAGGTGGATGAGTTCCGGAGGTACCATATTCCAAGTGGTATCAATTTTTGGGTACCGGACGGCTCGGAAGTCCCAGTACCCACGGTCAGTTGTATAGTATTTGCCCCCTTTTATACGGTTTGAGATTTCCACCGCCGGCTTTCCTTACGCGGTGGTTTTGTAAGTGGGGCATGCATCCGGCCCAGTGCACCCAATTTCTTGGGCGGGATCATCGGCCTCCTGGTGATGTTCCACTGGAAAAGTATCTCGCCCCAAATTTAAGGAGATGAACGAGCTCTTTGTATGGCGAGCAACTCTTTCATCTCGGGGCCACCGTCCGGGTGGTATTATGTATTAACGACCTGGGGTATCCGGACGGTTTAGTAGAAGGTCTCCTCTTCTCTGCGAAGGAGTGGAAGGATAAATGGTTTTGGGTGAGCGCGAGTGGCAAGCTCGCGTGGGAGATGGAGAAAGGAGACCGTCCTTCATCCTCCATCAAATTTTGTTTTTGGTTATAGTAAGTCTTACCTTTTTCCTTCCTCTCGCTTTTCTTTGTTTATTGTTTCCTTTTGTAATTGTCTTTTCTTTTCACCTTTATAGGAAGGCGGGCGTCGGGCCTCGTCGGTCACCTTTATTCAAGGTCGGAAAACATCCAGGCTCGGGGCATAATGGATAAAGGCGGATTGAGAGGTTGGCTACCGAGGCCAACTTAGCCGCGGTGGTTTGAGGCGCCGCCGCCGACCCCGAGGACGAGGGGCGGCTCGGGACGAGGTGGCCGAGCGGGAGGTAGAGGTTGAGAGAGAGCCTCAACCGAACCCTCCCGTGTAATGAAGAAAGACGGCCCCATTCTCCGGGGGAAGCGGCCGGTGAGGACAGTGAGCTGAGCTACACCGTCCCTGCGACGGCCGGCCCGTGGGCAGATCATCCGCGCCCGTAGGCCAACACAGACTCGAGCCGCGAGAAAGTGCGGCGGTCGTCCGAGGTAAACACTTATGTTTTTCACAATTCCTTTTGAAACATCTTTGTTTTCTTTTGATCTTCTAACGGTGGTTGCTTTGTGCGGGCGTGGCTTAGACTTGCGTGCACGTCTTCGCGCGTGAGGAACACGGCCGCGCGGCGAACTCGAGCGGCAATCGCCGATCAACTGCGGATGTGGAGCGGCTCGGAGAGAAGATATACGGGGCGAACGCGTCCTGGCTGATGGGGTGCGAGGCGGTGCACCCTCCTCTTCAAAGGAGAAGAGGGGGAATTGTGATGGAGGAGCCGAGGATCGGGCCGAAGGGGTTGGTCGGACGGCACCGAACATCCGAACAACCTCCTAAAGAGGGAGGTCCGCAAACTTTTTCGGATGACCTCGGCAGGAAGGTCACTTCATCCCTCCCAAGTCAAGTGAGGGATGAATATTGCGAGGAATGATTGGATTACGCCTCGATGGTTTGTGGAATTCGTTCGTTGTGCCACGCCGACGGAGGAGCAAACGAGAGTCTTACCGGAGGAGCGGTCGGGCCGCGATGAGTGTTCCGACCCGTGCCTGGACAAAGGTATCGAGCAATTCCGCCGGAGATCAAGCCGAAGAACAAATTGAGTATGCCATGACCATGTCCGGGCGGATGATTGGGCTCTTATGGCATGCGGTTGGGGGCTCGCGAGCTGGAGAAAAAATATGCCGACTGGAAAGCGGCTGACGGGGATCCGCGGGAGGCCTATGCTACCCTCCAAGGGTACAAGAATCTTTTAAGACTCAGCGGATGAGGCTACGGCTCGGGCCAACTCGAGAGAGAGATCGCTGCGAGAGCGAGGCGGAGCGAGATCGGGCCCTCAAGGTCAAGAAGAGCTCGGGGTTAAGGTCGCCGAATCGAACGTGCCGTCGTCGCCTGCCTGGCCGAGGAAATGGAGAGGCGTCTAGCCGATGTACGTAGGGAGGTCAAGAAACCGCCCGTCGGCAACCGAGGAAGTTCGTAGAGAGGCCGTTAAAGCTTACAAAGACTCAGGAGTATGCATTCATGTTAACTTTGTGGCCATGCGACCGCCTTCCGAGAAATTCTTGATTTGATTAAGGCGGGCGATCGCTCGGCTTGAGGAAGATTTGGCCCTCCCGGGAGGTGATCTCGATACCCTTCGGCCGAACTTTGCCGAGGCTTCTAATGCGCAGGCTCTCCTCCTCCGGACGTGGAAGAAGTCGGCTCTAGTGGTGCCGTCGAAATTCCGCCCCCGGCTCAGTCTTGATGCTTTCATATGTACCCCTAGGTAGGTAATTTGGCTTCGTGCCTCGAGATGTAATGGGCTCCGGCCTCCCTTATGTAAATATTTTTGAAGTAGAAATGAATTGTTATTTTCCTTTTTGTGTATGTGTTTCAAGCTTTTTATAGATGCTCGGCTCTTTCCTTTTGTAAGATTGTTGCTGTCTTCTCTTTTCCTTTTATATTCCCAAGCACGGGGCTCGATTTTGAAGTGTCTTCCGGATAAGGGGATTTGCTCGCCTTAATTGATTCTTGTACTCGGTATATAAACCTGTCCTTTACTTTGTTTTTGAAATTTTGTTTATGAACCGAGTCTTTATTGCGCTCGGCGCATAACTGAGTCCTTATTTTGTGCTTGGTACGTGGCCAAGTCTTCACTTAATGCTTGGTGCGTAACCAAGTCTTGATTTCAGTGCTCGGTGCATAACCAAGTCTTGGTGCGTGGCCAAGTCTTGATTTTGTGCTCGGTGCGTAACCAAGTCTTGGTTTTGAGTGCTCGATGCGCGTGAAAGTCTTTATATTGTGCTTGGTGCGTAACCAAGTCTTTATATTGTGCTCGGTGCGTAACCAAGTCTTTATATTGTGCTCGGTGCGTAACCGAGTCTTGGTATCATGCTTGGTGCGTAACCAAGTCTTTATATTGTGCTTGGTGCGTAACCAAGTCTTTATATTGTGCTCGGTGCGTAACCAAGTCTTTATATTGTGCTCGGTGCGTAACCGAGTCTTGGTATCATGCTTGGTGCGTAACCAAGTCTTTATATTGTGCTTGTGCGTAACCAAGTCTTTATATTGTGCTCGGTGCGTAACCAAGTCTTTATATTGTGCTCGGTGCGTGAATCGAGTCTTGGTATCATGCTTGGTGCGTAACCAAGTCTTTATATTGTGCTCGGTGCGTAACCAAGTCTTTAGCCATGGTGAGTAAAAACTTCGTTTTCCTTTAGAGAGCTCACGAAATACCAGATGAAAGGATAATTCTTTGGAATCCTATCTGGATCATAGATCGAGATCTTTATTGATAATACCGCCAGGTATGCTACATTCCATGGATGCATAAATTTTTCTCCACTCAAATATTCTAGCCGGTACGCCCACCGGATAAGACGTGGGTGACCGAAATGGGCCCTCCAGGTTGGCTTCAATGGGCCGGGTTGAATGCCCGTTATCTTTTTCAATACAAGATCGCCGACTGAAATCTTCTTTCCTTTACTTTCGAATTGTAGTATCTTTCACTCCTTTGTTTATACATCGCATTTTTCATCTCGGCATTGCACCTTTTTCTTTCGAGTCAGCTAGCTCGGGCTCGAGCGGCCTCATTACGATCTTCTTCAAAATTTGCACTCAAGGTATGGGCTCCAATCTCGACAGAATCACCGCCTCGGCTCCATAAGCTAAAGAAAAGGTGTTTCTCCGGTGGCCGCTCGATGTGTCGTCAGCCATGGCCATAGACGCGGGTAGTTCTCTCGGCCAATTGCCTTTAGACTCCTCCAATCTCGCCTTCAAGGTATACTTGAGTATTTTATTAACGGCCTCAACTTGTCCGTTCGTGGGGTGGTATGGAGTTGAGAAATAGTTTTTATGCGGAAACCTTCACAAAATTTGAAACCTTCGGTTGTCGAACTATTTCCCATTATGCTGTAACAATCGAATGTGGTATCCCGAATCTACGGATAATAGATTTCCATACAAAGCTCACAACCTTTTCTTCGTCTATTTTTGCGGAGAGGCTCGCCTCGGCCCATTTTGTGAAATAGTCCACCGCCACGATGGCATACCCGACGCCCCCTTTGCGGTGGGTAGTGGTCCGATGAGGTCCATTCCCATTTGGCAAACGGCTATGGGCTAAATACGGAAGTAAAACATTGGGGATGATATCGACTGTGGTGCAAATCTCGGCACCTCTCACATCTTTTGACGAGGTCGGTTGCGTCCTTTCTCGGGGATGGCGATGTAGTATCCTTGCCGTATTAATTTATAGGCCAACGTTTGGCCCCAGCGTGGTTGCCGATATTCCCTCATGAACCTCTCGAAGTGCATAATCTGCATCGTCTCGGAAAGCGGCGTAGGAGTGGGATGGAGTATCCTCGTTTGTATAGGATGCCGTCTACTAGTGTAAACCGAGCCGCTTGAGTTCGTAGTGTTCGGCCTCGGCTTTGTTTTCGAGTTGAACTCCTTTCTCTAAATATTGGATGATTGGGGTCATCCAAGTCATTCGGCGGTTTCGGTTGTATATATTTTTTCTTTGCACCAAGTGACGGGGCAATCAATTGTGTGACGGTGACATCCGTGATGGCATGGCATCCGTCCCAGGATCGAGCCGAGCCGAGCTAAGGCATCCGCTTGCATGTTCTCGGCTCGGGGCACATGTAAGACTTTTGTTTTAAAGTGTGATAATCTCTTCTTGACCAAATCCAAATATTGAGCAATTTTTTGCTCTTTTCGCCGACTCGCCGTTGATTTGATGAGCGACCAAGAGTCACTTTGTGCACCAATAATTGTTTTAGGCCCATAGAGGCGCCATATCTAAGCTGCTTTAGAGCGCCTCATATTCGGCCGTTGTTCATTGCGGGAAGGCGAAATCGCATGCGAGCAAAAGAGCATTTTTCATTTGGATCGATTATCACGATTCCGCCCCGCCTTTCGGCTGCGGTGGAAGAGCCGTCAACGAATAATTTCCATTCTTGGTCTTCCATGACTTCCAATCGTATGGAAGACGTGAATTGCCACAAAATCGGCTAAAGCCTGGTCCTTTTATGCAAAGACGTGGTTCGTATATAATGTCAAATTGGTGAGTTCGACGACCCACTTAATCATCCGATCGGAAGTATCGGTCGGTGTAACACCTGTTTCAACGGATAGTTCGTCAATACTATAATCTTGTGTTCTAGGAAATATGGACGGAGTTTCGCGCGCGCTGGTGATTAATGAATAAGCCAACTTTTCCATTGGTGGGTATAGGAGCTCGCGTCATGTAACGCTTGATTTGGTATAATAAACTGGATGTTGAATAGAGCCATCTAGCCCGATTAACACCGAGTGATGGCGTATTCGGATACCGCCAAGTACAAATACAAGTCCTCCCCTTGGGTCGGTTTTTGTAATATAGGGATTGAAGATAGAGTCTTTGTTTGAGGATTCAAAGGCAATGTGCTTGCTCGGTCCACTCGAAATTCTTGCTTTTCTTTATAATTTCAAAGAAAGGTTTGCACTTGTCGTGGACCGAGAAACAAATCGGTTAAGGCGGCCAATCGGCTGTTAGGCTTTGTACCTTTTTTACGAGTTTGGGGATTCTAGGTCGGTGATTGCTTTTATTTTGTCAGGTTAGCTTCGATTCCCCTTTGGCTGACCATATACCCCAAAAAATTTGCCCGAGCCGACCCCAAATGTGCACTTTCTCGGGTTTAACATCATCTTGTACTCTCTCAAAACAAAGAACATTTTATTAAGATCATTTAGATGATCGGACATGTCTGATGATTTTACCAAAGATGTCATCTACATAGACTTCCATAGTGTGGCCTATCATTTTCTCAAACATCTTATTTACTAACCTTTGATAGGTCGCACTAGCATTCTTCAATCCAAAGGGCATCATCTTGTAATGTGATGAATTCCTCGGCGAGAGAAGAATGAGGTATTTTCTTCATCTTAAGGGCATCCGTATTTGGTTGTAACCCGAGTATGCATCCATGAAGCTCATCACTCGTGTCTGCCGTGGCATCCACCATGTAATCGATATTCGGTAATGGATAAATCGCCTTAGGGCATGCTTTGTTGAGGTCGGTAAAATCCACGCATAGCGCCATGGCCATTGCTTTTCTTTACTAAAACGGATTGGCGACCCATCGGGATAGAGGGCTTCCGGATAAATTGATTGTCTAGTAGCTTGTTAACCTCGATCTCGAAAGTCGCCGTCTATCTATCGGGGCAGTTTGCGCCTTTTCTCTGGATGATCCGGGCGGAACATTAGATCAATATTGAGGCGGTGGCACGCATACTTGGGGTCAATTCCGGGCATGTCTGCGTGAGTCCATGCGAAGACGTCAAGATTATTTCCCAAAACTCGATCAACTCGCCGATATGGTTCGGGAGATCATGACCAATATGTAGTTGGCGCCCGCTTGGCCTACCGGCGTTGATTGTATCAACTTTGTTCTCTTGGTTCCGCTCGTTTTCTTTTCTTGCTTTGCCCTCCTTGATTTGCGGGGGCAATTCGTCTTCGGCCGCGGCTCGGTTTCGATTGCGGCTTGCCTTCTTCCATCATTAGCTCCTTCCCAGGCCGGCGACCTGGATTATCCTCTGACGATCACCACTTTCGCTCGGATTCCTCCTTGGGTAAGGGGTTTTCTTGTGTGGTTCCCTTTGGTTTGCCCTAGTTCCGCCACGTTAATCTCCACCGGTCGGAGTTTAAGAGAGCACTCTCGTGACTCCCTTTGATTCCTTTATGTATAGCTTCGCCATCGGATGTTGGGAATTTCATACAAAAATGATATATTGAAACGGCCGCTTTTATATGATAAAGCAATGGCCTCCCAATGATAGCATTGTACTCGAATCGGCATTGATTATTTTGAATGTTGTCATGACAAATCCGTTTATGCAAACCTTGTCCCATTTGGATGGGCAAATCAACTTCCCGAGTGGGACTATCCTTCCTCCTCCAAACCCCGAGAATGCTATCGTTACATGGACGGATATAACTATCATCCATGTTTAATCTTGAAATGCTCGGACATAAATGATCGACGAATAGCTTCCGGTGTCGATCAAAATTGCGCGGAACCGGAATACCCAAAATCGGTGCGATGATGACCGGAGGTCGAGAATGAGGATGGACCACCACGATCGGCATCCGCATCCGAGAACACAAAGTGGCGGTGGGTTGGCCTTCCTTGATTTCCGCCACCCGAACTTGTCTTTCGGCATTGGTTGCCTGTCTAACATCGGCTTTTCTTTTCTGTTGGAGCGTCTATCCTCTCTTGTGTTGGTATTGATTGATTCGACGACACTTGACATCATGAGGATCTCCCCCTGGTTTTCATCGGGGGCGGCGGGAGAGCTGGATTGATTACGCTCCTCGGGTTGACACTCGAGTCGATCTTGGGGGGGCGGTAGCTCATGAACGTACCTTTTAAGACCGCCTGCGAACGAACAACCCGCATAATTTCCCTGATTAGATCTTGGCACTCGTCGATCGTGACCTATCGATTTATGATAGGCCGTAATCGACGCGAATCTAATTTTGACGGCTCAATTTTCGAGGCCGAGCGAGGAGGCAACAAATTCGGACCATGTACTTCATTCCATATGGTGATGGAGTGTGGGTCAAAGTACTCCTTAGCGCGGCGACTTGGCTCTCGCCTCTTGGCGAGCCCTAAATCCGGTGGTCGAGTTTTCCGAGAACGGCGGAATCCCGACCCCGCCCAACACTTTGGTTCTTTCCTTCCGTCTTTATTACGCCCCCCTTGTCGGTGCTCGGGCGGTTACTTGCCATGGCTTCTTCCGCACAAATATGGCGTTCGGCGCGGACTAGAAATTCTTGGTACGAGGTCGCCCCGATTCGTGGATGGAGTAATTGAACCAGGTCTGGGGCTAGTCCGGCCATGTCGCAATCAAAATGGCGTCATCCGACACCGGTTCCATCTCTCGAACTTGTTTATTGAACCGAGAAATATAACTTTTCAAGGGTTCGTCCTTCCCTTGTTTGATGTTTACGAGGGAGTCTTTAGGCGCGGCTCGGACTTTGGACGTTAAGAAATGTGTCGTAAAGGCGGAGGCCAGATCCCCCCATGCTTGAATGGATCCTGTGGCGGTCCTAAACCAACGGTGGGCTCGATCGCCCAAAGTCGGGGAAGGCCCTGCAGAGGATGGCATCGCTTGATCGTATAGTTCCATCCATGCTAAGTACTTGTGAACGTGAGTGGTCGGGTCGGTTTCCCCATTATAGAGACCGACCTGGGGAATTTTCAACTTTGGCGGTAACGGGGTCGCCAGGATTCCAGGGGAAAATGGCGACGGAAGCAGTGGCTGGCTCATTACTTGGGGCGGTCTTCGAGACTGTTCGCCATCCGGGCCGCCTTCCAATTCATTCCGACGACGTAGGCGGTGTATTTCTACATCCCGTTTCGCCATAAGCTAGGGCCTTGGACTCGATTGACCCTGAGTTGCTCCCGCTCATCCAGGAAACCCGAGCGGGAACTTATCGATCGAGCCGGGCGAAAGGGATCAACTCCCAGTCGTCCGGCGAACACTGAATGGGCAGGACGATGTCGCGTTTGCTCCGGAAATGACTCTGCTATACGACTTTGCTCCTCCTCATCTTCTCTCTGTCGCCTTCTGTCATGACGGGCATGTTGTTCATTACCCGAACTGGCTTCTTGGGCTTCGTGGCGAGGAAGTCCGGGAATTTGAGGATTAATGTTAACATTTAGTTGTGGGTTGAGTGGGTTAGTATTTGCAAGGAGTGGAGGAGGTGCTTGAGAGTTTGTGGTGGCGAGAGTTTGTGATATAAGTTGGTTCATTTCTTTGTACAAAAGTTGGGTTGGCGATTAGCTGAGCAAAAGGAAATAAAGTAGTGCTCCCTGCTTCCGTTTGGAGCATATTGTGGCCATTCGTAGTCTGGCCAGGTTGGTTATTCAAATGTTGTTCTTCAGTCAAACGTGCATTCCTCGATAGTTGACTCATTTTTGTCTATTATCAAAAGGTTAAGCGTCAAACTTTACCTGGTTTTTATTTCACTTGCTTTGACTGGAACTCGGACTGGACCAATACGGGCCCTCCTTCTAGCGCCAATTTGTTGACGTGCGTTTTGGTCAACAAGCGAAATATGTAAAAGATTTAACACGTGGAAATGAAAACGCGCGTAACGTATGTTTATTTCGGCTAATTATGCCTTTTTTGTATTTTGCGAGGCAGGAATATTGGGGTCGGTCTTTCTTATCATTTGTTTTTCTCTTTGTCTCCTTGGTTTTCTCCTTTTCGGACTCTTTATACCCCTTTGAGTAAGTGGGTTTACAATAGTCATCTTTGCACTAACTATTCATTAATTAATAAAATAGTTAAAAAACGACACATGTCCCTCTATAGTTGTGCATGTCAGCCAAAACTTGCCACTTGTCGACTTCTCTTCATAATTCTCGACATGTGGCGTTTTCGATACCAATAAAGTGTTAAGCATGGACATGTGTTTATTTTTACGAAGCGTCGCGCGTCGTTTCATATTGAAATTTGGGCTCGGGGCTCGGTAGCCGTGTTGCGGTTGGGCTCGGTAGCCGTTGGGCTCGGTAGCGGGCGAGCCTAATTCGTGACGTGTCGTCGTATATCATTGTTGACGTCACCCGCAGGTCGCCTACTCGGATATGTGTCAGACTGATGACGTGGATTAACTTCTCACAGCTCGGCTCGGGTATCATCAATCTTATTCGTCGTGATGTAATCAATACTATATACTAAAACAAAAAATAAGAATAACACATGTCAGCATCTCCTAACCCAAGACAAGTGGCGGCTAATCATTTTCCAAATTACGCGTGGCGGTTTCACATTTATACATGGTTAACTATTTTCTCCATATTTTTTCCATATATATCTAAAAGGTAAATAATAATATAAAAAATAAACAAAATCTAAAAAATCTATTAATATTATCTAAAATATGTAAACTACTCTAAAAAATAGAATATATATCCATTGAATACTTTTGATTAATAAATATTCTTTTTTCAAATTTCGTGTAACACACGAGTGTTGTTCTAGTTATATATACTAGTCTTTTACCATTGCGATGCACGGGGTACATATCTGTTAGGCCTCTATATTATAATGTTACATGAATATTTCTAATAGTTCTATGAATTATATCTCCTACATTTAGGGATGACAACATCCTGGAGGAGAATCATCCTCGTTGGTAACCGAATAGAATGAGACGGAAAATTCCCGATTAATTCAGGGATGGAAGCGAGGATGAGATTCATCGCTTCTCTAGAATCGGGGATTGAACAGGGACGATATTTATATCCCCGCCCCTCTTTTTATATCGATTAGATAATTATATGGGGATTCTCCATTCCCATCCCCATTCCCCGATATGTATGTTTTATTTATTTATTTTTAGTATTAATTTTATTTATAATTTCTTATTTTACTAATTCTAAAAATTAAGCCTATGAATCTTTACAATTCTACTTGTTCTCATTTTTTATTTTACAAATTATGGATTTATATTATCTAAGTTCTAAAAGAAATAGTGATTACAAAAAGTTTAAAATATGAAAAAATAATAAAAATATAAATATAATTAATTTGATTACAAATCATATGATTAAACAATAAAAATATTATTATAAATATATTTAAATATGAAATATTTGGTTGTGTGAATATGGATTATATCTAGTTATAAAACATGTTTATCTATGAGAATGTAAAAGTTTGAAAAATATTTAACTACGCAATGTTGATATTTTTTTACTACCCTAATGATGAATGTTTAATAAATTGTATTTCAATACAATCAATAATAAAGTCATTTTAAATATTAATATTTTTTATGGTTTAGAAAGCTGAACAATTGTCAAGATTATTAAAGAAATTATAAAAAATATTTATTATATTTAGCAACCAATTTTAAGGGAAGATGAAAGATTTAAAAAAATATTTTATTTTTATATATACACGTATATAAAAAATATATCAAACAGACAAATTCATATCTAGTTCCAAATGTAAAACGTTGAAACTTGAATATCAAAAGAGTTGATAAATATAAAAAATAATTTCTGTTAACATGAAAAGTATGTTAATATGTAATAAATAATATTATATATATAAAATACTATTATGAATAGAATTTCATATAATATAAATCTTAATTTTCTTCTATATAAATATATATAATTCTATGTATAGGTATATGTGATGTATTTATAAAATTTGGATACATATTTTGAGAAATTTTCTTCAATTAAAAGAAATTTTAATTGAATTTAATCAATTTAATAGATTTCTATATAATTATTAAGAAATGAGCTAAACCCAAATAACAACTATACATATATCAGAAATAGCCAAAATATATTAATATATAATTTAATGTCCAATAGCTTGAATACATAATTTTTAAAATTCATTACAAATTACAACATAATGAATAAATATTTCTTATAATTCTTTATTTATTATATTTTTTTATTTTGTATATGCAATATGAGTGTCAAACTGAAGTTCGTAAAAAAATGATTAATTTGATATATTATACGTAAAAAACGGATCAAAAACGAAAAAGTTATTAATTATTTTTTCAAAATGAAAAAGATAAATACAATAATTAATGTAGTACACACACAGATTTGGAAAGCTAATTTTACATAATTCTATTTTTTATATCATTTTTAAAAGTGATTATTTAAATAAAGTTGACCGAAAAAATGAAATACCAAATATTTATCAGTACTTATTTTTATACATTTTTATTACTTTTTATAGTAACTGCAAAAGAGCGGGACACATTAACCATACTATTTCCAACGACTTCTCTTTTTATATCTATATAGATTTGTTTTATTAATTGTAATAAAATACAGCTAGATACTTCACACAATAATTCGGAAAAAACTGTCACCCCAGGGGTTGGCCTAGCAGCTTTGAGTTTCAATTGCAACCTCAAGGTCCAAGGTTCGAACCTCTTAGCGGTGTGAGAAGATACCTCTGGGCGGAAAAAAAGGGAAAAATTGGAAAACAATTTGTCATTTATTCAACAACTCGATTGGTTTGTATTATCTATATGCAAAGTTGAGCATAATGACCAAAGAGCCCCTAATGGCTAGAATATCTTGATGAAGGAACATTGCTATTCGAGTCAACCAATGTTTCATTTTAAGAACTTGTATTAGGAAATTTATTTGATAGATATTGATGATACCATGTACAACTTAAACTAGAAAGTTGGCACCCTATTTTCCTTGTAATTTGTATAAGGACTGAAAAAGCTGAGTCCAGTCAGCTATGTCAAAGATTACAAGAAGTCAACTGCGGACTATGTGAATACTCTGCTGTGTGTCAGCTGAGTAAGGCCATGAAGGAAGTCAATGACTCGACTTAAGGAGAGTCAGCTGAGGAATAGCTGTAAGAAGTGTGAGTCAATTCAACTCAAGAAGCCAAGTCTACGAGTTGAAGTGACAGTTGAGTCAATCCAATGATTGGAGCAAACTCAAGTCACCTGGGATAAAGGAAGCAGTCAAGTCAAGACAATTGACTTAGATCCGTTGATTAAAGTCAAAAATATTACTCCATTTAGTAATATGACAAGCTGCGAGGTCTAAAAGTGTTTTGCCCTAAATTGTGCAAAAGGAATAAGCCAATGGGAAACACTGCACCTTGTGTCAGACACCTGCAAATGCTGAAATGTCATTAATACGAGGAAAGGTCAACATCACCAAGGCTGCAGACCAAGAAAAGACAAGCCAACGAACACAAAGTGACATTTGAAATTAGTCTATCTCTTCAACGGACAAAATTTCAAATGGGCACTATAAAAGGTTGAGGAAGCTATTGAGAAAATGTTACCTAAACCAAGCAAGAGTAAACATTATTCAAAACAATTAACCTGCAATATTTTCATAGCAATTCAAGCAATTCCTCAAGCCTCAAACTCGAAGAAACTCGATCCAACACAAGTTGTGAATGAGAGATAACTTCAACCAGTTGAAGAGGAAACTTTTGAAGAAGCAAAGGGGTCTACTTTCCAAGTCACGATCGTAGAAAGGTTCAAGGTCGAACCATCATCAAGTTTGTTGGAGGGCTTCGTGATCAAATCCAAGAACTTGAGAAGTGAGTCAAGTAGCAAAGCGCACGCCTGTGAAGAAGAAGTTCGAGTCGCAAGAGAAGCCAATCGTGTGTGATCAAGGTCGTCTCCAGGCATCGATAAATCGCTTGTAAACGGATCTCGTTACATAGTGAATTCCTCCGGGGAGTTGGAGAAGAGGATTAGAAGAATTGCCCCATCTTTGAATCTCTTTAAAATATTTGTGTCATTTACTTTTAGTAAATTTACTTTCCTGCATATTTACTTTATATTTGTCATCGATATCTATTTGCTATCCAAGCGATAAATAACCAAGTGCTAAAAATCAAGTGTTAAAAATAAGCTTAAATCAAATCAAAGGGTGTTAAGTCTTCCATTGTTAAAAAAAACCAAACCCAAGTTAAGTATTTAGCTTAAGCGGTAGAGTTATACTATCAATAGCTCTATCGAAGTCTGTTGAGTGGGTAACTTAATTTGAAAACCAACTTAGTTGTCCTCCAAGGACACAATGTTTGAGTCAACTCGTTGAATATTTTTAAAGGACTAAAATATAAAATTTGGTAAGGTTTATTCAACCCCCCTTCTAAACCTTACACCACACCCTTGAGACCTACAAGTGGTATCGAGCGGTTGGTTCATTGAGCCTTTCACACTGGAAACTGAACCAGATCTCTATATTTTCAAAAGGTTTTAACACTTGTGTTTCAAAGCCTTTCATTTATCAAGCAACGTTATTATCATGGAAGCAAATCTAACACGCATTCTTATGTTTACTATTGAGGAATTTGATGATTAGAAAATACGCATGCAGGTTCATCTATCTGCATTACATGATGAAATGTGGCTTGTGATATAGGATAGGCCACTGCAAATACTCAAAGTGAACACAACTGTACGAAGAGCAGCTGCAACAGAGGAAGAAGAAGCAGCTGCTAAAGCAAGACCAACCATGGTTGAAAAACCAAGGACTGAGTGGATAAATGAGGATAGAAACAGATACAACCTGGACAATGTGGCCAAGGATATTCTCTATAAGACATTGGAAAAGCCATGTTCAACAAAGTCAAGTCTTGCAAATCTGCAAAAGATATTTTGGAAAAGCTGACCTTAATTTGTGAAGGATCAGAACAAATTAAGGAAAATAAATTAACTGTTGTTGTTCAAAAATTTGAAAATTTTAAAATGCTTGCAGGTGAAACTCTGGATCAACTGGATGCTAGATTTACTGAGATTACAAATGAGCTTTCAGCTCTTGGAAAGGAGTATACACAGAAGGAAATGTGTATGAAGATCTTAAGAAGCCTCCAACTGAATGGGAAATGAAGGTTATGGCCCTGAGACATTCAATGGACCTCTCAAGAACATCTAACCATGAGCTATTCTCACACCTCAAAGCCTATGAGTTTGAGCTGAGAAGGAAAGAGCAAGAGGAATTAGCTGTGCCTAAGACAGCTGCATTGATGGCCAGTGAAGGGAAACAAGCTAAGCCAAAAGAAGCCATAGATCAAAAGGAGATTGGCATGATGGTTAAAAGATTCGACAAGTTCTTCAATAAGAACTACAAAAGGAATAAGGGTGAAACCTACAGAAGACATTTAGCACCCTCAAAGGCAAGGGAAGATAGGCCACCCAAGAGAGATGAGCATCAAAGAGCTGATTATCAGAGAGCTGATAATCAAAGAACAGACAGAGCTGATCAGAGAGCTGAGAACCAGTGTTGAAAATGCAGACAACCAGGACATTTTGCTGTTGACTGCTCCTATCCACTATTCAACAAGTATAGGAATGAAGAAGAAAGAAAGGTCTTCCGGGAAAGAAGACAAGAAACGAAGAAAGCCATGTTGGGCTGCCGAGATCGCTAGGCCGCCCAAGTGCAAAGAGGCATCGATTCGGGATAGTAGTGAAGCAGACTACTCAAGTGATTCTGAGGAAGAGGTTATGATCTGCCTAATGGCCAAAGAACAAGATCAGGAAGATGAGCTACACTCTAACTCATCTCATTCTGATTCAAGTGATAGTGACTGTGATACACACACTTCATCACCCACTGATATTTATGATTCATTAGGCAAAATGATGAAAGATGTTGAACACATAAAATCCTCACACACCATTTTAAATGAGGAAAACAGACCAACTTAAAAGCCAAAACTCACGGTGACTAAAGAGTTGAGTACTACGAGTCACATAGCCGATGAGAACACTAAGCTGAAGGCTGAAAACGCCAAGATCACAAAAGAGTTAGTTGCTACCGAAAAGAGAGAAAAAGATCTTAAAAATTTGATTGCCTCATTTACAAAAGCATCCAAATCATTGGATGAACTTATTATGAGTCAAAAAGAATGTGGAGACAAGACATGCATATGATTTAATTCCTTTGTGCATAGTCAAACTCCAAGAGTGATTTTGGAAAAAAGGATCTTCAAGTAATGAAGCATCCCAAAAATCCAAAACACCAAATGTTGCACACACATCTATTCCAAAGCACAATCAAAATCATACTGGCCTTGGATATAAAGGAAAAAGGAAAACAGCTAGTTGAGTATGCTAAAAGGACAACTGAGAAGAAATCCAGCCGAGTCCCTCAACAAACTCCAAACAGAAAATACTCTGTAAAAAGCAAACAGAGCTACCAAAAACCCCAAAAATTTCATTAGAGAAATACATATGATGGGAATGGTAGAAACTATCCAAACTATGTTGATTGGAATAATGTGAAACATCATCAAAGGCCCATGGAATACAAGCCAAAATGACAAAGACGTAAACCTCAACAAAGGTCATTCCAAACGAAAAAAGATTTTATCAGCACACACTCAGAAATATTCAACTACCCCAAGAAAGCAGTTGCTAAAACACACACACACATGCATACAGACAAAAGAGACAGCTGTATGATCCTAAAACCCCCAAGCAATTTGCTAATGTGCACTATGATTATGGAACTGATAGATGGCAATCACTTAGAGTAAGACCATTTGGTTATAGGCTGGTTGGAGCATCTTATATCACTAACCCCTCGGGACCCATGCAAGTATGGGTACCTAAAAATTGATTTCCTTGATTGCAGGTTCAAGGAACCGCTGAGTGCCAAGGAACCTGGTACATGGATAGTGGGCATTCCCGGACACATGACAGGAAATAAGAAAAACCTATCAAGATTCAAGGAGATTAAAGGTGCAAAAGTTATATTTGGAGGAAATGAAGCTCCAGGGGAGATTAAAGGCACATGATCCATCAAGAAAAATGGATTGGAAATCACAGGAGATGTTGCTTATGTTGAAGGCCTCAACTTCAACTTTGCTAAGTATCGACCAACTCTATGACAAAGGCTACAATGTAGGATTCAACATGGGGATATGCCAGATCAAAGATGCTGAATCCAATGAAATAGTGCTGCAAGCGTCAAGGCAAAAGAATATGTATGGGGTAGATTGGTCTACTGCTACACCAAGCACATGTCTACTAGCAAAGAGCACAACCGAATCAAGTTAGCTGTGGCACAAGAAGCTGAGTCATCTGAATTTCAAGACAATCGACAAGCTTGCAAGGAGTCATCTTGTCCAGACTTAGTGTACAAGAAAGAAAGTGTATGTGATGCATGCAAGATGGGAAAGCATATCAAATCTTCATTCAAGGACAAGCCAAGTCCTTCTTCAACAAGGATATTACATCTGTTGCATATGAATTTAGTTTGTCCAGTTGAGCCAGCGAGCATCAGTGGAAAGAATTACACCGTAGTAGTGGTGGATGATTATTCAAGATATACATGCATAATTTTCATGTGTAAAAAGAAGGAAACTTCGCAGAAGTTACCTCAGCTGATGAAAAGAGTTCAAAATGAGAAGAGCCAAACCATTATAAAGATAAGATCTGACAGAGGAAATGAGTTTGTCAATGGGATAATAACTCAATATTGTGTTGAAAATGGTATTGCTCATGAGTTGTTAGCTGCAAGGACTCCACAGCAGATTGGAGTAGCTGAAAGAAGGAACAAAACTCTCAAGGAAGCTGCAAGGACCATGTTAGCTGAAGCTTGATTGCCTAAGAGATTTTGGGCTGAAGCTATAAATACAACATGCTATACTCAAAATAGATGCATGATTAACAGGCAATTGACCAAGACTCCTTATGAAATTTGGACAGGGAGAAAGCCAAATGTTGGATATTTCAGGATATTTGGATGTAAATGCTTCATCCATAATAATGGCAAAGATAATTTGAAGGCTTTTGATGCTAAAGCTGATGAAGGTATCTTTTTGGGATACTCAGCTGAGAGTAAAGCCTATAGAGTGCTGAACAAGAGGACTATGGTCACAGAAGAGTCTATCCATGTGGTTTTGATGAACCTAATGTGAATGGAGAAGACATTGAAGAGTTAGATGATAAGCTGAATCAGCCAACTATGCAGAAGAGTCCTTATGTTGAAGCTGAAGTGAAACACTCAACCCTGATGAAGATGTGATAGCTGAATCTCAAAGACAATTTGGAAGGTCTGGTGAATGAAGATGAAAGAGATTCAAGACAACTTAGTCTGAGACGGTGAATCCAAAGCAGACTTACTCTAACCTGATGTGAGATGGCTGAGAGACCATTCACCAGAGTTAGTTATTGGAGATATAAGAGATGGCATAAGAACTAGATACAGAGCACAAAAGCCTTCATCAGCTTTGGATGTGTCTCAAGCATTGGATGACACACATTGGATTCAGGCCATGCAAGAAGAGCTGAATCAGTTTGAAAGAAACAAAGTATGGGAATTAGTTCAAAGGCCAACCCATCAAAATGTTATTGGTACAAAATGGGTTTTCAGAAACATGATGAATGAGGAAGGGTCTGTTGTAAAAAACAAAGTAAGATTGGTAGTCAAAGGGTATTGCCAAGAAGAAGGTATATATTTTGATGAAACCTTTGCTCCTGTTGCCAGATTGGAAGCAATAAGGATGTTTCTTGCTTATGTTGCACACAAGAACTTCACTATATATGTAATGGATGTGAAAAGTGCATTTCTAAATGGACTGTTAGAGGAAGAAGTCTATGTTGAACATCCTCCAGGTTTTGAGCAGAAAACAATTGGAGATAAGGTCTACAAGCTCAAGAAAGCATTGTATGGATTGAAACAAGCACCAAGAGCATGGTGTGATATATTGTCTCAATTTCTAATTGACAATGGATTCACCGAAGGCAAAGTTGATAGAACACTCTTCAGAATTCAAGATGGAGAGAGTATACTGCTTGTTCAAATATATGTGGATGACATCATTTTTGGTTCCACAAACAAAGAGCTGTGTGACAAGTTCTCAAACGTCATGCAAGGCAAATTTGGGATGAGCATGATGGGATAAGCGACTTTCTTCCTAGGACTTCAAGTCAAGAAATTGAAGGATGGAACCTTCATAAGCCAAACAAAGTATACCAGAGAGATTTAATGAAGAAACTTGGTATGGAAGATGTAGGTCCCAAGGGTGTAAGTAAGGTTTAGAAGGGGGTTGAATAAACTTTACCTCTTTTCGATTTTAGTCCTTTTAAAGTATTATAGAGTTAATACACAACTAGATCATTGAGGACAATGACTAAGTTAGTTAATCAGAGTTAGCCACTCAAACGGACTCGATAGATTTGTTGATAGAATAACTCATTTGTTTAGTCTAAACCTTAACTTGTCTGTGATGAGTTTTTCAGCGGAAGACTTAACACATTTGAATTTGATTTAACTTTGTTTTAACACTTGATTTTAGCACTTAGTTATTTATCAGCTGGATGGCAGATTACCAATGAGATATAAGATGAATGTGCGAAATGTAAATATCTTTGAAATGTAAATGACACAAGTAATTTTTATAGAGGTTCAAAGATGGGGTAATTCTTCTAATCCTCTCTTCTCCAACTCCCTGGAGGAATCCACTAAGTAATGATCAATTCACAAAGTGGTTATCGGTCCCCAGAGACAAGTCTTGATCACACATCCGACTTGCTCCTTCGACTTGAATGCGGAGATGCCTTGGTCACACAGCTTAGCTTCACGTCCGACTCAGCTTCTTCACAGGGAAGCTGCCTTGCTACTTCAGCTCACTTTCTCAAGCTTTTTGGATTTGATCACGAAGCCCTCCAATAACTTGAGACTGGTTCGACCTTGAACCTTCCTACAATTCTCCTTGGAAAGTAGACCCCTTTTGATTTTTCAAAAGTTTCATCTTCAACAGTTTGGAGTTGTCTTTCCTTCACAGCTTTGTGTTGGATTGATTTCCTTCGAGATTTAGGCTTGAGGATTTTTCTTGAATATCTTGAGAATATTTTGCAGATTACAGTTTGAATAATGTTTGCTCATTCGTGGTTCAGGTAACCTTTTCTCAATGAGATTTCTCAGCCTTTTATAGTGAACTTTCAAAAATCTGCCTGTTGAAGAGATATGCTGATTTTCAAAAGTCACTTGTGTTCATTGGCTTGTGTTTTCTTGGTCTTCAGTCTTGAGATGTAGACCTTTCCTCGTATTAAATGAATGTCCAGCTTTTCAGGTTCTGACACGAGGTGCAGTGCTTCCCATTGGTTTACTCCTTTTGCACGCTTCTAGGACTGAGCATACAGTGGGGATTTTTTTAGCAATTTCCATCAATCACGATGTTTTTTAGAGATTTTTTTCAAACACATGTTTTTTTAGCCATTTTGGGGTGTGAAAAACCCAATTTGTCCTTGAGTCAATTTAACTGCACAAAGACACACATTCCTGTAACATGGCATCGAGTTAAATTTGGCGAGCAGACCCCTTCAGGAGGAGGAGATTGCAGAAGGGCACCCTTTTGGCCAGGAAACAGGGGTGGGTGTCCCCCTTGCGCGGGCAAGGGTGCCCCCTTCAGTCGGGCAAGGGCGCCTCCTTCAGCTCTATAAGTTGTTGAATGGCGCCCCTCTGGAATGATGAGTCTATCATCATGTCTTCTCAATGGTCTGCCTTCTTGCTTGGTGTTCCAGGCTTTGGAGCCTGCAGCTTCCACGAATCACTTCATAAAGTCTTGCAGTAACTCTCATTCCGGTTGATTTACTTGAAAAGGATGAGTAATGGTCTCTGTATACTTCCTTCTGATGGAGAATCGTCGTGCGAAGGCAGTAGTGAGCTTGTTTATCCCAGTGATTCATCTAACTGGGAACTAATCAACCAAGTTAGTGGCGCTTGGTCAGTGTTTTTCGGACACTTTTACAATATGAAGTGTCCATCATGCTGTAGAGATCCGCCTTTGCATGGAGTTTATCTAAGTGCTCCTGGTGGACCTCTAGTCTCATAATTCTCCGGGAGGCTGAAGATCTTGATGCCCAAGGGCAATGGCTTGGCCAGGATGGAAGGTCCAATGAACTTCCTCCCTATACCCGCGAGTTGGTTTGGCTGATGTTTTACCGCCTATATCTCTTCTGTGGGCTTGTGAGTGTGGACTTAGGAGTGAGGCTCCATTTCCAGCTTCTATTCCAGCGGGAGCGTGCTGGTCTCCTTGATATTTTTCGAATTCCTTCATTTCTTTTATCTTCTTCCCCAAGGCTGGGGTCTTCAATATCTGGCGGAGCTTGAGGGAGGTCTTCCTATAGCTTCCACCGCAACATGATTCCTTGAAGCAACTCAAACAACTTCTTCGAGCAGCGCTTGGAGGTCTCTTTCGCGTTAAGCAAACTTCTTCATCAGACGGAGTCCCCAGGAGGAGGAGGCGGTGCTCTTCTTGGTTGTGGCGGAGGCAGCACCCCTCCTTGGATAAGGGGGGCTGGCCTCTCATCTTAAATGTGACAATACTTTTGATGATTCCTGGCTCCATAGCCAGCAACTTGGGATTCTTCAGTTAGTGGCGGCTCTTCATGATTCTCGCCGCATTTGTAATTTCTTCTTCCTTGACCTTTCAGGTCAGGTCTTCAGTTGTGGGAGGAGCCTGGGGCAGTCTTCCCGCTGCTCCGGCTAAAGCTTGATGCTTCAAAGCATTCTAGACAGCTTCTTCCAGCAGAGCTTGGAGGCTTCCCGAGTCAGGTGAACTTCTTTAGGCGGCAAACCCCTCTTTCGCGTAGCGGTGGTAATATTTTTCCCTCCTATGGGGGATATGGCATCTTTCCGAATGGCAGGTAAATTTCTTCAATGGGCGGAGCTCCTCCGGACAGAGGTGGCGATGCCCTTTATTCTTGCGAGGGAGGCAGTGCCCTTCTGATAGAAAGGTAGCTGGCCTCCCGCATTCTTAATGGCCTTTCCTCTTGCTGGTCTTTGGCCCCAGGGCCTACAACTTAGGATCCATCTCTATGCGCTCGAGGTTGGGTCTGCGTCTTTGTGCACTTTTGCTGTTCCCACAGATGGCGCCAAAATAATGCTGCTTTTTAAGGCAGATCACACCAAGCTAATGGTCCTGATAAAATCCTTATTTCAAAGGGGGAAGTCTTCAAGTTTTCTTCTCCAGAAGCTGGAGATCCTTCGATTGGGAACTTGCCTGCACACGTATACAAATGCTAGGAGGTGGGGGTTGCCAAGAGAGGCCCATCTGATGCTCAAGTCAACATGGTGAATGAGAGAATAAAATAATAATTTGATGTGTGTAAAATATATGTGCATTTTGGAGCTTAAAATGATATATATTTGATGCATTTGCACGCATATTTAGTATGTATTTACTTGGTTTCCTTAAAGGGCATGATACTGCGTATTCTTGTAATATTTACAGGAAACGGAGCTTAAAACGAAGAAATATCAGTTGGAATGCCCGACTAATATTGACGAATGCGAAGAGAAGTTCAAAACAATGAAGAAAATGGACAAAAAACACTTCACACGGTCGGACCGTGTGGTGTCACATGGCCGTGAAAATACAGGTGTGAAACCACACAACTGTGTGAAGTTGGGCAAAACAGGGGACAGGACCAGGGCCACACGACCGGACCGTGTGAACCCACACGGGCGTGTGAGAAAGGGCATCACACCGCACCACCAGCCCGTGTGAGCTCACACAACCGTGTGGGAAAGGTTTAAGCAACACACCACACGGCCGGGCCATGTGGGACTCTGCCAAGAAGCATTTTTTGGAGTTCTCTTCCCATTCTAACTCTACAAGTGATCTCTCCAAGCATCTATAAAATGGACCCAAGGCTTGCACGAAAAGATATCACTTCATACAGAGAAACACATCAAATAACATAGGAACGCAAGAATCGAAGATCTTATGAGAGAAGAAGGCTAGGTCGCGATGAACACCACAAGGCTTTCGCATCTACGGGAGCACAAGAGCTTCGAAGGCTTGGAAGGAGAATCTATCCTGATAAGAAGGGGTTTTCTTTCTATGTCTAATATCTCTTGTTTGTGCTTAAATGATGTCATAATGTTGATTTCGAATTTGTCTATGAGTTTGTAATCAATGTTTGGCTAATCTTTCGGATCTTAGGGGCATAATCGAAACTGTAGATTCATGTTATAAATGATTATTTATTTTCTTAATTAATCCATGATTTCTATTTTATGAATTTGAGTGTTTATTTTTAATTGCTTTTTATCTGATCAATAATTAGCATGTCATATTTGTTAGTGCGAAATTCGGAAGAGGAGTTCTAACAAAGACAGAAATCGAATTCAGACATAAATGGGTGTATCGAGTCGGGAGACTTACAACTATTTGTGGGAAGTAATTGTATCGAGTCGGGAGACTTACAATTGTTATAAATATACTCTTTATGCGCCGCCTAGGAAGGGGAATAAATTATTTTAGGAGTTGAACCCATAGAATTGCATGGACTGGTTTTTAAAACTTTAATTGCATTTAATATTGAAGAAACATGTTGAGATTCTGTACCTAAGGTTGATCCTATAGTTGTTGAAAATATTTGTGGGGTTCGCAAATTTATTTATTGTTCCTTTAATTTTTTATTTTTATTAATACTCAATATTCTACGCTTCAATAAAATTGAAATGCGATGTTATGATACCTAAATGTTTGAATATCAATCCTTGAGGAATACAACCTTACTTGCCATTATTCTATAAACTACACTGTATACTTGTAGTTGTATGATCCAAATATTTTTGGCGAACAAGTTTTTGGCGTCGTTCTCGAGGATTGATTAGTTCTACTTAGATATAGTAATAAGTAGTTCAATCTTAATTGAAGCATAATTTTTTATTTTTTTTTAAATTTTCGAAAATAGTTCGAAATTATTTTTATTTATTTTCATTTGTTCGGTTCTAACATAATTTTTGTTAAGTGCAGATAGTGCAGGATCACGCGTTCCAGATTGACCCAACTAATACCCATTGATTTGGAAATCGAAAAGACAACAAAGCAACTAAGAAAAAGAGCCAAAGCAATGTCGGATGGGACAATTCCAAACGCAATGGAGAACAAAAACAATGAGGAGCGCCCACCAAGGGTCGGCGTCCAGGACCGAATTGTGGAAAGGCCCGCGAGAATGGTAGTTAGGGACTACTTCCAGCCGGAGGTAAGTCAAACTTATTGGGGTGTGACCCGTCTACCGATCAATGCAAACAATTTTGAACTAAAACCAGTATTGATCCAGATGGTATCACAAAACTAGTTTGGGGGTAGAGCCGTTGAGGATCCAAACGCGCATCTGGCGCACTTTTTAGAAATTTGGGATACTGTTAAAATGAATGGTGTTTCTGAGGATATCATTCGATGTCGTCTTTTCGCATGCTCTCTGCGTGATAAGGCTTAAGGATGGTTATGCTCTCTAACACCACCAACAACACATTGGGCAGAACTAAGCCAATGGTTTCTAGCCAAATACTTTCCCCCCAGTAAGTCGCTGCAACTGAAATCTGAGATCGCCCAGTTTAGGCAATTAGATGATGAGCCACTATATGAAGCATGGGATAGATTCAAGGAATTGCTAAGAAAGTGCCCTCAACACGGATATCCTGACTACCAACAGGTTCAATACTTCTATAATGGTTTAAGTGGAAACACAAGAACAATTATAGATGTTGCATCTGGGGATGCACTACTAGGGAAATATCCTGAGGAGGCACTAGACTTCTTAGAGGAGATGGCGAACAATAGTTACCAATGGTCATCCGAGAGATCCGAGGATAAACGTATCACGGAAATTCAGGATGAGGATAAGATCGCCATACTCACAGAACAAATATCCATGCTAAGTATGAAACTGGATGCGATGCAGCAAGTAACTTCAAAAGAGGTAGCAATGGTTGTGGGGGAAGCAAATTTTGTAGGACAACAAGGCTATAACAACTACAGAATTAATCAGACACAATCTTACTATAATCCGGGGTTGCCAAAGGAACAGAAACCATCTCTAGAAGAGATGCTAGCTTCATTCATCGGAGAAACTCGAGCTCGACTAAATCAGGATGAAGCCAAGATAGAAAGAATTGAGGATCAGGTAACTCAATTAAATACTAACATAAATGATAGATTGAAATCTTTGGAAAAATAGGTGGGGCAGATTGTTGCATCAATACATAGCCAACACCAAAAAGGCAAATTCCCAAAAGATACAAGGAAAAATCTGGGAGAACAGTGCCAATCCATTTGTCTGAGGATTCGAACAAGTTATGAAGGTCCATAGATACCAATTGATCAAGAAATAGAAGCAATCGAGGAGCAGGACTCGACAGAGGAGGTGGCGCCACCAACAGTGGAAAAAGAAAAGGTAAAATCTGCTCCAACTATTGCAAGAACTGAGGTACCTATCCCTTTCCCGCAAAGGTTTCAGAAAAAGAAATTAGATGATCAATTTCTAAAAAAATTGGAAACGAAAATTCAAATCAATATACCTTTTGCGGATGCACTAGAACAAATGCCAAACTATGCGAAATTTCTTAAAGATATCATGGCAAAGAAAAGAAAAATCTCAGAATATGAAACAGTGAAACTGACAGAGGAGTGTAGTGCACTTATTCAAAGGAAGTTACCTCAAAAATACAAGGATCCCGGGAGTTTCACGATTCCATGCGTAATAGGGGGAACAACTTTTCATAAAGCACTATGCGACTTAGGTGCAAGCATTAACTTGATGCCGTTATCAATATTTCGAAAAATGGGATTAGGCGAAGTAAAGTCTACGACAATTACTCTAAAATTAGCAGATCACTCAGTAACATATCCGAAAGGGGTGATTGAAGACGTGTTAGTGAAGGTAGACAAATTCATCTTTCCAGCAGACTTCATTGTGTTGGAGATGGAAGAAGACCGCGAGGTTCCATTAATTCTGGGAAGACCATTCTTGGCTATAGGTAGAGCACTAATCGATGTGCAAAAAGGTGAATTAACATTGTGAGTAAATGATGAACACATATTATTTTCGATTTACAAAGCTATGCAATTTCATGAAGACGTCGAACATTGCAACATGCTTGATGTGCTAACCCCATGCATGGAAGCTGAGTTTGAACAGGTTGTGAGGAAAGACGCATTGGAATGGTGCTTAAGTCACTCAGTGGAATCCCAAGGTATGTGTTTGGATATTACTAACAATGAGGTTACCGATTTTGTGCTTGCCTTAGATTCAACGGAAGAGGAAATTCCAAAAAACGGCATTCTGAACACCCTACACACCTTGTGGAGCAACGCATCCCGGACATGCGATGCTCGCCTCCAGACACACACGACCGTGTGATGCAACACGGTCAGGCTGTGCGATACGCTGTATTCGAAGACCTCCAATCATATGGTCGTGTGACACAACACGACCGGATCGTGCGACCAAGGGAAGACTTCTCACACGCCCGTGTGATCTCACATGGCCAGCCCGTTTGATCAGTCTCTGACGTCCCAATTCCACATGGCCATGTGGTGTTACACAACCCGACCGTGCGACATGCCTTTTCAGCTGAAAATTCGAAAGACGAGCTCCCAGCTCCTCCAGAACTTAAACCTTTTCCGGATCATCTTAAATATGCATTCTTAGGCACAAACGAAACCTATCCGGTAATAGTTTCTTCTTCCCTTACTGAAAATCAATTGGAAAAACTACTGCATGTCTTAAGGGAACATAAAACTGCGATTGGATGGTCTATTTCTGATTTAAAAGGTATAAGCCCTTCGATTTGCATGCATAAGATAAGAATGGAAGATGATTGTCAACCTTCTGTGCAACATCAACGAAGACTTAACCCAATTATGCAGGATGTCACCAAAAAGGAAGTACTTAAATGGTTAGATAATGGAATAATTTTTGCTATATCTGACAATAATTGGGTAAGTCTAGTACAAGTCGTGCCAAAAAAGGGAGGAATAACAATAATAAAAAGTGAAAACAATGAAATTTTAGCTACTAGAGTTGTTACAGGGTGGCGTATTTGCATTGATTATCAAAAGTTAAATGCCGCAACTCGCAAAGATCACTTTCCCCTCCCCTTTATGGATCAAATGTTAGATCGCCTTGCAAGTTATGAATACTATTGTTTCCTGGATGGGTACTCGGGGTATAATAAGATTGTGATTGCTCCAGAGGACCAAGAAAAGATAGCATTTACATGCCCTTATGGTGTGTTCGCATTTCGTAGATTACCATTTGGGTTATGTAATGTACCTGCAACATTTCAATGATGTATGATGGCGATATTACATGGAATGATTGAAAACATCATGGAAGTTTTCATGGATGACTTCTCAGTTTTTGGTAGTTCGTTTGATCATTGCTTGCATAATCTAACCCTTGTTTTGCAGAGATGCGAGGAGATGAACTTAGTACTAAACTTGGAAAAATGCCATTTTATGGTAAAAGATGGCATTGTACTCGGTCATCGTGTTTCTTCCACATGTTTAGAAGTTGACCGAGCAAAAATGGTGGCAATTGAAAAACTCTCACCTCCAAAGAACGAGAAAGTAGTAAGGAGCTTTTTGGGACATGCGGGTTTTTATAGACGCTTTATTCGAGATTTTTCAAAAATAACTAAACCCAATTCCCACTTACTTGAAAAAGATGTACCTTTTGCTTTCACTCCGATTGTCTATGAGCATTTGAAACATCAAGAAGGCTCGGTGATCGCACCAATTTTGATCACACCAGATTGGAGTCAACATTTCGAAATAATGTGCGACGCAGTTTACTATGCAAAAGAGGGTTTGACTGGGATAAAAATGCGAAAAGTGTTTCGTGTTATTTACTAAGCAAGTCGAACATTGGATCCTAAGACAACAAAATTACACCACAATCGAAAAAGAATTGTTGGCAAAGTGGTGTTTGCATTTGACAAGTTTCGGGCATACTTGATTGGAACAAAGACAATAGTCCATACGAACCACGCTGTGGTCAAATACCTATTTGCAAAGAAAGGTGCCAAACCCAGGCTCATTCGATGGATATTCTTGCTACAAGAGTTTGATATCGAAATTCGGGATCGGAAAGAGTGTGAGAACGTGGTAGCTGATCATCTCTCACGACTTGAGCAAACAGCTGATGAAAACACAAATGGCACAACAATCAAAGAAACATTTCCTGACGAATTAATCTTCATGATGTGAGATTTTTCTGTGAGACGAACCTCTATTATTTAAAAGATGTGCAGATTCAGTTATTAGGAGATGTGTACCTCAATAAGAATGGGCAAGCATTCTGGAGCAATGCCATTCAACACCATGTGGGGGCCACTTTGGACCAACACGCACTGTGGCTACGGTATTACAATCCGGTTTCTTTTGGCCTTCTATTTTCAAAGACTGCTATAAGCTTGTTTTGCAGTGCGATAGGTGTCAACGTATGGGAAATATTTCAAGGCGACATGAGATGCCATTAACTCCAATAATGGACGTAGAATTATTCGACGTCTAGGGTATAGACTTCATGGGACCATTTCCAGCATCAAATGGATACTTATACATCCTTCTTGTAGTGGATTATGTATCCAAATGGGTAGAAGCTATCCCTACTAAAACAAATGATGCTAGAATAGTGTTAAAATTTTTGCAAAAAAATATTTTCACTAGGTTTGGCACTCCACGGGCCCTAATTAGTGATGGTGGGTCGCACTTCTACAATAAACTTTTCAATAATATGATGGATAAATACGTAGTAAAATATCGAGTGACCGCCGCTTACCACCCACAGTCAAATGGGCTAACCTAGGTATCCAATAGGGAAATTAAGCAGATCTTAGAAAAAACTGTTAGCATAAATTGAAAAGATTGGGCTTTAAAGCTCGATGATGCTTTATGGGCTTATCGTACGGCATACAAAACACCTCTGGATATGTCCCCATATCGATTAGTTTTTGGGAAATCATGCCACCTTCCAGTGGAATTAGAACATAACGCATTTTGGGCAGTGAAAAAGCTTTACTTCGACATGACCGAGTAAGTTAAAAGAGAAAAGCGCAAATAAGAAAACCTGGAAGAATTCACAAGATGCATACAAAAATGCCCAAATCTACAAAGATCGCACAAAGAGATGGCATGACAAAAAGATTATGAGACGATAATTCCTACCAGGGCAAGTAGTAGATCGCTATACAACTCGAGATTGAGACTATTCGGGTAAGCTTAAATAAAGGTGGTGGTCCATTTGTAATCAAAAAGGTGCTATCACCAGGAGGAGCTATTGAATTACTAGCAAACAATGGTCGAGCTTTCATCGTAAATGGACAAAGAATTAAACATTACTATGGGCCGTAAACTCCGCTAGAAATTTGACCATCTTCTTCTTTGTGAACAATCCATGCAAGTGCTTATTACACATTCCTCTTTCTTTGATAATTTTCTCATTTGTTTGGCATTTAATCGTATTTTAAGTTTGGGGGGGGATTGTCAAGAATGCGTAACTTAGTACTTTTCTGCATTTTGCATTGCATTTAGGATTGCATGTAAAGCACTTTACATTAATATGTTCGGAAAAAAATCGATTTTTTGTTTATTTTTTCGATTTTTAGTTGATTTTATTTTAGCACGCTTACTACTTTCACACGTTTAATTGCTTTTGTGTGTGATTTTAGTTATTTTTTAAATGCTTAGCTCCCGTATGATTCTACTATGAGTATTTTATGGAATGAGATAACATACTTATGGGAATAATGTGATAAATTATTGGGAAGATGTCATTTATTTTCTTAGCATTAATTGAGAAAATTGGGTATTTGAGCATGTTGCGAAAAATAAGCATGTGAGCTTTTGTGCCTATAATTACTTTACGTTATGCAGACTTATTTTTTCTTGAGTCATTCATGTGTGATAGAACTCTAGAACTTGCTCTGGTATCTTCATTGAAGCCATGTGTGTGTGCAATTTTTGAAAATGATTTAAGGCTATCTTTGTTTTAGCCTACTTAGCCTAAAAACCCTACCTATGAACTCATGATTCCCTAGTTAGCCAATTTTGAGCCAAAACTTTTATTCTGAGCCACATTGATCTTTAAAATTTAAACCTGTTTATATCCCTGAAATTTCTTTGAGCTTATAGAAAATGAACAAGTTTGGGGGAGAAGTGGCGAAAATTTATGAAAAAAGAGAGGAAGTTGGCAAAAGAAAGAGGGAGGAGCAGTATCTGGGTAAACGAGAATATATATATATATATACATGAAGCTCGAAAAAAGAAAGAAAATCTCTGAAAAATTACATAGAGAAAATCGAGCAAAGCAAAAGAAAAAAAAATTCTGAGAGCTTAAAGGCTAGAAAAAAAAGAAAAGAAGGCAAAAGGCCCAAGAATGAAAAAGGAGAAATAAGGGTGGAATCAAGTTGAAAAAAAAATGAGTATTATGCTGAAATTGGGTTGGTGAGTTGAAAGTCTGTGCGCGCAAATTCTATTTGCTCAAGTCAAGTCACTTAATCCAAATTTTCCCTACCCTTACCAAAGAGCCTACATTACAACCAAATGAAAGCCTTTTTTGATTCTTAAGTTGTGCACACAAAAGTGGTAGAGACGTTAGACGGTTTGCAAGCCTATGGTAGTTCTACTTTCACTATATTGAATTTGAGCGTAAACACTACCCATACATGTTCACTTGGTTTTATACCATTGATTTGGGCTTCCTAGACTTGAGTTTTGTATTGCTTTGAGTATTTTGAGTCATTTTTGTTATATCTCATAGGTTAGGCATTAATTTTCATTGTTTCGAGTCATTTGAGTGGCCAATCCATGTTGAGGGCCAATTATATTTAGTTTATAGTCATATTAAGGAATCGTGTATCAAAAGAAGTATGAACGATCAAACAACGAGAGATTGATTTGAAGAAACGTCCAAACACGTCTGAAATTTCTATCACTAGCAGGGTTTTGTATTTGGCCCATAAATATCTCTACAAAATTGATATTAAGCTGATTGAAGTGGCTATGGAAATCTAAGAGATAGGGCTACAATTTTTGTGAGGGCGCAAAAGCAAATTCGGACATTTGTTGGCGTGACTAGCCATGGGCGCAAAAACCTGGCAAATGACATTTTATGTTTGGCGCTGCAGCTCAGCCCAAGGCCCAGTCAGCAGCCAGGGCGGAATATGGGCGCGATGGGCTAAGCAAAAGCCAGGCCGCAGCGCGCCACAAGGCGTGTATTTCCTATGTGACTTGTCATCTTTCTTGGACTTTTGTGGGGCTATAAATAGAAGCATTGGGGCGTGAAATTAGGGATCTTGGACCATTTGGAAGCCAACAATTCAGCTAGAAGACAAGGAAGAAGGCTTGGAATATCTTGGGAAAGGCTTGGAGAAGAAGATTGAAGGCTTCTATCATCTAGAAATAGAGAAGATTCCTAACTCTTGATCTTTATTTTGTTGCTTCCTTTGTATATTGTAAGATGTATTGTTGTATTGCTATGGATTCATTTTTTCTATCATGAGCTAAACTTTTAGATTCTAGAGGTTAATGTAATCTATGTTTGAACTTATGTTTTGAGATTGTGGTTTGTCAATCTAGATTTCTCAATTTATTTGTGCTATTTGGATCTATTGCTTCTAAATTACTTGATCAATAATTTAGATTGTTTGGTGTATTTGATTTGACTCTTGAGAAAGGTAATTGAATACATGACCTTGAAATAGCATAACTTAGGATTTTATAGAATTGAGAGATTTGTGAATCTTTTGAAGTCATTTATTAAGATTCATAGTGTTTATTGAGATTTCAATTGGTGATTTTTATAGAGATATTGATTTCCCAATTGTGATGTAAATTCATTTGACACTCAAGAGAGGAAATGATTATTATAGAAATCTTGACTTATAAATTGGTGATTTGTGATTGATTAACCATATTGATAACATAAGGGAAAACTAGATTCATCACACGTCTAGAATTCATTTGATCATTTAGATAGTACCATTTTTAATTGTGTATTATTGTCTAAATTGCTATTTTTATTCTAGTATAATCAACTCCATCCAATTTTGAATTTCTAAATAAAGTTAGACTATTATATTATAATACTTAGCAATAATTCGATAATTATTCTCTGTGGATACGATAATCTTATTTTCACTATATTAAAACTTGACACCATACACTTGCGGTTAGAAAATTACTAACAATAACTTTGAGTGACGAGTGATACACTATCTCCCTGTGAGTCGCGATGTCAAGTACCTAAGAGAGTATTAATTATGCCGAGTTTATGAATGACGACTTCTTGATGATGAATTACATGGTTTCCTTGAGTATGGAGTCAAATGCTATTTAATGTTCATACTATTCTTAGGTGTTCGTTTTTACCCCTTATATTATTTTTCTTAATTTTCTCGAGGACGAGCAATGCTTTAAGTTTGGAGGATTTTTATGTGTGCAAAATATATGTGCATTTTGGAGCGTAAAATGATATATATTTGATGCATTTACACACATATTTAGTATGTTTTTACTGGGTTTCCTTAAAAGGACATGATACTGCGTATTCTTATAATTTTTACAGGAAACAGAGCTTAAAACGAAGAAATATCAGTTGGAATGCCCGACTAAGATTGACGAATGCGAAGAGAAGATCAAAACAACAAAGAAAATGGACAAAAAATACTTCACACGGTCGGACCGTGTGGTGTCACATGGCCGTGTGAAAATACCGGTGTGAAACCACATAACCGTGTGAAGTTGGGCAAAACAGGGGACGGAACCAGGGCCACACGGCCGGACCGTGTGAACCCACACGGGCGTATGAGAAAGGGCATCACACCGCACCACCAGCCCGTGTGAGCTCACACAACCGTGTGGGAAAAGTTTAAGCAACACACCACACGGCCGGGCCATGTGGGACTCTACCAAGACGCATTTTTCGGAGTTCTCTTCCCGTTCCAACTCTACAAGTGATCTCTCAAAGCCTCTATAAAAGGGACCCAAGGCTTGCACGAAAAGATATCACTTCATACAGAGAAAACACATCAAATAACACAAGAACACAAGAATCAAAGATCTTTTGAGAGAAGAGGGCTAGGTCGCGAAGAACACCACAAGGCTTTCGCATCTTCGGGAGCACAAGAGCTTCGAAGGCTTGGAAGGAGAATTCGGAAGAGAGTTCTAACAAAGACGGAAATCGAATTCAGACATAAATGGGTGTATCGAGTCGGGAGACTTACAACTGTTTGTGAGGAGTCATTCAATTCATAGATCTTTTGGGAGTTAATAATAATTGTATCGAGTCAGAAGACCTACAATTATTATTAAATCTGCTGTTTATGCGCCGCCCGGGAGGGGAATAAACTATTTTCGGAGTTGAACCCATAGAATTGCATGAATTAGTTTTTAAAACTTTAATTGCATTTAATATTGAAGAAACATGTTGAGATTATGTACCTAAGGTTGCTCGTGTAGTTGTTGAAAATACTTGTGGGGTTCGCAAATTTATTTATTTTTCCTTTAATTTTCGATTTTCATTAATACTCAATATTCGGTCGCTTCAATAAAATTGGAATGCAATGTTATTATAGCCTAAGTGTTTCGAATATCAATTCTTGAGGAATACGACCTTACTTGCCATTATTCTATAAACTACACTGTACACTTGCAATTGTATGATTCAAATATTTTTGGCGAACATAATTGAATGATGAATTAAATGCGCACGAGAATTATGAGTTAATTAACTTACAAATGAATAGGAGAAACCTTTTTATACCTGAGAGAAGGGCCCCGTGGGCCGCGTAGGCGAAATCGGCCTATGAGCCAGTCCCGGACTCCTTTGGGTCGGGTTATTTTATTAAGAGCCCATGAGCAATTAATATTTAATTAATATATAAATCGAATTATATATTAAATAATTAAATGTATTTTTGTCCCTAACAATATATAAATACAATAAAAATGTTAGGAATTTCATATGTAAAAAGAGAAAATATATTCAAAATTTTAAATAATTTCTTAAAATTTCAAAATTAATAAAACATGTAGGAATTTTATATTTAAAAGATAAAATATATTAAAATTTAAACTTGGTCATTAAAAATAATAATTATATATAAAATTACAAAGATGGTTTTTAAGAATTTCAAATTTAAAAAAACAATTTATATTTGAAATTAGTAATGATCAAATATAAGTATCTCAATAAAATTAAATAATAACATACAAAAAATTAAAAAAAAAGTTCTATATATAAATTTAAATTGAAAATTTGAATAAACCAAAACATAATCTAGACAAATTTTTAAATTCTCAATACCTTTTTTTTAAATGATTAATATTCTTTTTTTTCAATATTCTTAAGAAACCAAAATTAAAGAAATACGGGGGGGCCTTCATCTTTCCCCAATTCCCCGTACCCCACCCCCTCGTTCTCTCCATTCTTCATCTTTATTTAATTATTTTTACTTTTAAAATTGTTTAATTAATTATTTTCTGATTTGCAATAATGTAGTTGACTAATTACGTTATTTAAGAATAGAATAATATTAATTAATAATAATATGATTATTTATTATATTATTAATTTACTAGAGAAAAATTTATATATATATGAATAATTTACACACACCTAGCTTCATCACCAGCTGGTAAAATTTGTTTTGAAGAATTTAGGGAAAAGGACATGAATACCCCATTTTCCATTCCCAATCCCTGCACAATGTCCATTTTTCGCTGATTTTGGACAAAAATACCCATTTTCGCTGATTTTGGACAAAAATACCCATTTTCTGCTGATTTTGGACAAAAATACCAATTTTCGCTGATTTTGGACAAAAATACCCATTTTCTGCTGATTTTGACAAAAATACCGCTGATTTTTTTGCGTTGGTTTCTTTTTTGTTTCTTTGTTGTTTCAAACATGTTTGTTGTTTCTTTTTTGTTTCATACATGTTTCATTTATGTTTCTTATATGTTTCACTTAGCCAACTTTTCATTGAATTCCACAGTTGCATGGAGAAAAATCTCAGTTGTGGTATGCCACAATGGACAACGGGAAGAAAATAGAGAGTATACCAACTTTGAAATAACAAGAATATCGATTCCAATGGATCGCACATTCAAAGACCCTAAACGAAATCTTGGAACAACAAATTCAATTCAGAAAATTTGAGCTTACTTGTCCATCATCGGCTACGAGATATGGACACGACTCCACTGTCAGAATAAAAAATACTTTGTATTGACTTCCAACATCGTCGAATTATTGAATGCATCAACTGTAGCGGGGAAAGACTTACTAGCGCCAACTTTGCTAGAGTACGTGAGATCTTTAGTTCAAGATTAGACATGCAGACATCCAAATGAAGCAAAGATCAACATTTACAAGGATGACAAAAAAAGTTGAAGAGTATATGGGGAAAAACTACACTATTTCTCTAAATTTAAAAGCAATTTACTACAAACTTTTATCACATGATCCCCTGTTTCACAATAAAGTGCTCGACATAACAAGCAACAAAAAATTCCACATTCACTACAAAAGAAATAAAAAAAGATACACAGTCATATAGATAACAAAACAAATCAAAAACAATAAAAAAGAATAAATAAATAAAAAATACATAAAAGAACAAAAGAAACATAAAAGAAACAACTTCGAAACAACATCGAAACAAACGAAAAACTTCAAATCACAAAATAATAAAAGAACATAGAAAAATCACGCATCAGCAACACATCTTCGAAATAAACCGCGCAATCCGCCTGTAAAACCATACACATCTTCGAAACCCCACCCACCCTCAGCATCTCCATAACCACCACTGGCGTGGCGGAGAATCGCTCGATCGATTCCAATAAGCACAAAATCCTATCATCCGTCGTCGGAGATACTCTCAGTAGCCTCTTTGCCACCACTGCGATGCTGTCGGCGTGCTCCAAAAGCCGCTGCCATCGGCGTAGGAACACAATTGCACCAACAAAAAATTCCGAGTTTCAATATTTCTGAGTTTCGAATGCATACAAGCTCACTCCAAAACACACGACTCATTAGACTGTGCTAATTTACTACAAACTTTTATCACATGATCCCCTGTTTCACAATTGTTTCTCACATGTTTCATTTATGTTTCTTACATGTTTCAACTGATTACACCATCATTAAAGATTTACGTAACAACAATTCTCTAAAATCATTAGGAAGTGGGGGTAGAATCTCAGTGTCGTTGTCATCGTCATCATCATTTTGCAGCTTCAACTTAGCATGATTGTGAAGCAGATGACTGAGCCTTGCTTGTTCATTTCTCTATCTCAAACGCTTCGATGTCCATAGCCTTCCCAACAATAAAGTGCTTGGCATAACAAGCAACAAAAAATCCCACATTCACTACAAAAGAAATAAAAAGAAGATACACAGTCAGATAGATAACACAACAAATCAAAAATAATGAAAAAGAACAAAATAAATGGAAAATACATAAAAGAACAAAAGAAACATAAAAGAAACAACTTCGAAACAACATCGAAATAAACGAAAAACTTCAAATCACAAAATAATAAAAAACACGAGAAAAATCAAGGATGCATCAATTACACTTTGGCAAAGTATGAATAATATCATAATAAGTTCAATGATTCTCATACATCTTCAATCCATCTACACTAGACGTCACACATTTGGAGCCTTAAATCTTCCTATGCCACAACCTTCATATCACGCGCCTCCCACCGAATCGTAATAGAACAAAATTAATTCGACTTCCTTGACCAAAATCAAATCACCCGACATTGTAACACTACCTTCCGCCTCACCAAATCTATGCATAGTTTAAATTTCCATTTTCCATAAAGCACAAGCACATAAGCCCGTAACCCACGTATATCAACACTTTTACACATAAAACATAGAAATTTAATGCGAAGCAAAGTAATGAAAAGGATAAAGCAAAGACATATACCAAAATCTCAAAACAGGGGAAAGGAAAGGCGAGCCAGGAGCGCGAACTCAAAGATAACATCTTTCCTGCTCTACTACTATCACTTCCACGCACTTATCACATTCTTCCCTCATATCACTATCGCCATTTTTACTATTCTTGTCATCACTAACGAAGAACGCAACCGCAACTCAATTTCACCGTAATGGAACTAGAATTCCATAGCAATAACATATTGGATTTTTTGTGGGTTCTGTGAAGCGTCTTTGCCAGAAGTGTCTTTCGCTCAGCTTTTGACGTCGTCGCTAGCTCAAAATCGGAGAAACAGGTGGACCAATCAAATCGCCAGGCTCGGCAATTTCTATACGGAACCTCTTCGCCGTTTCACGATAAACGGCCTATTCTCGAATTTCGCGTGGGGGAAGGTATGGAAACAAAGGAAACTGGAGGAGGGTAAAAAATCTGATAAGAAAAGTAAAGGGGTGGGTATATTAGTGATTAGTGATAGGGTGTTATTTTTGTCTTTCTTTCAAAAATCAGGGTATTTTGTGGTATTTCCTCAAGAATTTACATCTTAAATATTTTTCTGGGATTATATATTTTGACAAAGTTTTCGGGCCTAAAAGATTTCGTATGATTATTCAATTTTAAGAGGACAGAAATACATGTTAAGGTATCAGATGTATAGATGTTAAACAGGCTGTCACTAGTCCTATAGGGTCAGCTCTAACGGGCTTCGGGCTAAATGGGCTTCATGCTAAACGGGCCGCTATTAAATGGGCTAACATATTGTGAACATAACCCTAATTCTAGCGAGCTTCGGGCTAAACGGGCCACTATCGGGCTATAAATAAAAATAAATAAAAATTATATATTTAAATCTAAAAATTTAAACTCGAATATATACAATATTTAAGTTTAACCTGTTAAGTTAAAGTATTCATTATAAAAAAATCTTGCATAGTTTATAATTATATTGCATGCATTAACATAATTATAAATCTTAAATATTCTTTGATCTAAATTTTAAAAATAAACTATAATAATAAAAGATACCATTATATAATATATATACAAATATAAAACGAAAAAAAATAATATTTTTTTAAAAAAATATTCATATGACTATAAGTCATAGTTTTAAAAATTATATATTAGAATTATTATATTAGAATTATATTTAATTTAAAAAAAAAAAAACACAATTGGTGGGCTAGCAGGCTAGCCCGGTTAACTACGGGCTAGCCCTAACAGACCTCTGGCTAAATGATCCGGGCCAAAAAAGGCCCAGATTTAAACGGGCCAAAATAATTTGGCCTTAACCCTCTTTTTCCCCGGTTCAAACGGTCCAGGCCAATGGCCCGCGGCCCGTTTAACTTTAGATGTGTATCATTCTGATTAGCTGTAGAATTATTAAATTATTTGCTAGTACCATAACATTAACTGATACTGCACGGTAATTAGAGCGAACAAGCAGTAATCACTAATCACAAACGATACAAATTCCTAATAATAATTTTTCTAAATACATAATTTTTAAAATAAGATAAATAAATGGATAGATTTTGAGGGAGTGTCTGCAAAAATTATGCTTTTAGAATAAGTGATTTATTGTAGCTAAAGTTGGTAGTATTGACAAACAAAATTAGAAGTTGGGAGTTTTTGGTGAAAGTATTGTAAACGTTCTTATTTGTTTATAAAAGTCAAACCATAAGCAGAATAAAAAATCTAAAGGACACATCTCCCTACTTTTAGATTCTGATTAAATGAAACAGAATCATAGGTAGAAGTTGGCATTTGTAAAAACTAAAATATGTTTTTCCTTTTTTGTTTTTCAGACAAAAGATCAGAAACACCTTTTTTAGGGATCACAAACACTCCCTGAATCGAATGGAGGGTTATCATTTGTTAGGCCGAGTTTGGCTCATGGCATTTTCAAAATCATTCACTAGCTCAATTTTCCAAAACACGTGGGAACCCTTATATTGATAACATGAGTTTCCACTAGATATTTATGGCATTTTACGAATTAGGCTCTCCCAAGTCCCAATTAACCTACTAGGGATGGGATGTTACTGATGACGCTCGAGCCGAGCTGGAAGAAATTAATCCACGTCATCAATCCAGCACACGTCCGAGTGGGGGACCTACGGTGACGTCGACGCGAAGTGGCTTGCGACATCGCATGAATTAGGCTCGCCCACTACCGAGCCCAACCACAACATGACTGCCGAGCTCCGAGCCCCGAGCCCCGAGCACAAATTTTGGCGGGAAACGCATGCGCGACATATTCATAAAAATAACCATTTGCCCATACCTGCCCATGCTTAACGCTTTATTGGTATCAGAAACTGCCACATGTCAGAAAGTTATAGAGAGGAGTCACCAAGTGGCAAGAATTGGCCGACATGCACAATTAAAGGACACATGTCCTCTTTAATTATTTTTCTTGATTAATGGTTGATTAGTGCAAAGATGATTGTTGAAAACCCACTTACTCGAGGGGTATAAAAATCCTCATTTTAAGAGGAAAAGGGTAGAAAGGGAAAAAAGAAAAAGGGCCTGTAAAAGCAAGATTGTAAGAAAGACCGACCCCAATAAAGATTTATGCATCCATGGAATGTAGCATACCTGAAACGGTACTATCAATAAAGATCTCGGTTTATGATCCAGATAGGATTCCAAGGAATTATCCTTTCATCTGATATTTTGTGAGCTCTCTAAAGGGAAACGAAGTTTTTACTCACCTCGACACGTCTTAGGGATAGTAAAAATCACCCTGAAGGCCGAATGCCGAAAAGTCATCTCGGCACGTCCTTTGCATTTGAAAAAGGGCAACCCGCCCACAAGGCGGATCTATCCTTAAAAAACAAAGACTTGGTCACGCACCGAGCACAAAACAAAGACTTGGTTACGCACCGAGCACAAAACAAACACTTGGTTACGCACCAAGCACAAAACAAAGACTTGGTTACGCACCAAGCACAAAACAAACACTTGGTTACGCACCAAGCACAAAACAAACACTTGGTTACGCACCAAGCACAAAACAAAGACTTGGTTATGCACCAAGCACAAAACAAACACTTGGTTACGCACCAAGCACAAATCAAAGACTTGGTTACGCACCAAGCACAAAATAAAGACTTGGTTACGCACCGAGCTCAAAACAAAGACTCGATGTACGTACCAAGCACAAAACAAAGACTTGGTTACGCACCAATCACAAAACAAAGACTCGATGTACACATCGAGCACAAAATGAAGACTTGGTTTATACACCAAGTACCAAATACAAAATAAAGATCAGGTTCATATACCGAGTACGAGAATCAATTAAGGCGAGTAAAGTCCCTTATTCAGAAGCACTGGGAACCGAGCCCCATACTTGGGAATATAAAAGGAAAAAGAAGACAGGCAACAATCTTACAAAAAGGAGAAGAGCCAAGCATATGCAAGAAGCTTAAAACAAATACACAGGTGATAGAAAGAAGAGTTCATTTCTACTACAAAAGTATTTATACAGGGAAGGCCGGAGCCCATTACATCCCAAGGCACGAGGCCAAGTCACCTACCTACGAGTACATATGAAAGCTTGTAAATAAAAAGGGGCAAACAAAGATCAAGCGAGCAGGGGGCGGAATTTCAACGGCGCCCGAGGCGACTTCTTCCACGTCCGGAGGAGGAGAGCCCTGAACATTAGGGGCCTCGGCAAAGTTCGGCCGAAGAGCATCGAGATCAGCCTCCAGGAGGGCCAGATCTTCCTCAAGCTGAGCAATAGTTCGCCCGACCTTAACCAAATCGAGAATTTCTCTGAGGCTGGTCGCGTGGCCACAGGTTAACATAAATGCATACTCCTCAGAGTCCTTGTAAGCTTCAACGGCCTGTGTGCGAGCTTCCTCAATTTGCCGATGAGTAGTTTCTTCGGCCTCTCTGCGCACATCAGCTAGACGCCTCTCCATTTCCTCGGCCCGGACAGTGGCAGCACGTTCCAGCTCGGCAACCTTAGCCCTAAGCTCCTCTTCAGCCCTGCGGGCCTGATCTCGTTCTGCCTTGGCTCTCGCAGCAGTTTCTCTCTCAGAGTTGGCCCGAGCCGTAGCCTCATCCGTTTGGGTCTTTAACGATTCTTGTACCCCTTGAAGGGTAGCATAGGCCTCCTGCAGGTCCCCGTGCCGCCTTTCCAGATCGGCGTATTTTTTTCTCCAGCTCACGAGTTTCCCCGATTGCATGCTATAGGAGCCCAATGATCCGCCTGGACATTCCCATGGCATACTGAATTTGTTCCTCAAAGCCAGTCTCCGAGCAGAATTGCTCGATGCCTTTTGTCCAGGCACGAGCTGGGACACTCATTGCGGCCCGACCCACCTCCGGTAAAACTCTCGACTGCTCCTCCGTCGGCGTGGCGCATCGAACAAACTCTACAAACTATCGAGGGTGTAGTCCAATCATTCCCTCACAGTATTCATCTCTCACCCGATTTGGAGGGATGAAGTGACCTTCCCGGCCGAGGTCATCTGAGAAAGTTTGCGGACCTCCCCTTCGGGGCTCGTTCAGATGCTCCGCGCCGTCGACCAACCCCTTGACCGCCTGTGCTCTTCCATCACAATCCCTCCTCTTCTCCTTTGAAGGGGAGGTTCCACTGCCTCCGGCACTCCATCGTGGGGACGTTTGCGGCCGGATATCTCGCTCTCCGGCCGCCTCCGCATCTGCGGTTGGGTCGGCAGTCGCCCGAGTTTGCTGCGCGGCCGTGTTCCTCACGCTGTGAAGGCGTGCACGCAAATCCAAGCCACGCCCTACAAAAAGCAACCACCGTTAAAAGGTCAAAAGAAAACAAAAAACATTTCAAAAGGAAGTGTAAGAAATACTATGTTTACCTCGAGCGGCAGCCGCACTGGCGCGCCTCGAGTTTGCGTTTGCCCGGGGCACGGGACAATCTTCCCACAGGGTAGCCGTTGCGGGAGACGGCGCGGCTCGCTCCGTTCTAGCCTGGCTGCTCCCGGAGAGATGGGCCATACTTCATCACCGGGAGGGTTCTGCTGGGGGCTCCCCAACCTCCCCTCCTCTCTCGCCGCCTCTCCCGAGCCGCCTCGGCCTCGAGGTCGGAGAGCAGCCTCAAGCCGGCCGCTGCGGCGGATTGGCCTCGGTGGCCAACCTCTCGATCCTTTGTCCTCGATGCCCGGGCCCGGATGTTTTCGACGCCGAATAAAGGTGGCCGACAGAGGCCCTTTGATGCCCTTCTCAGTAAAGGTAAAAAGACGAAAAAGAAGCAAAGTCAATCACAAAAGGAAACAATAAACAAAGAAAAGCGAGAAAGGAGAAAAGATAAGACTTATCAGTAACCAAAAACAAAATTCGATGGAGGATGAAGAACAGTTTCCCTTTCCCCATCCTCCACGCGAGCTTTGCCACTCCGCTCACCCGAGCCACTTATCCTTCCACTCCTTCAAAGATGAAGGGAGACCTTCCACCAAGCCGTCCGGATACCCACGGGTCAGTACATAATACCACCGGACGGCCGACCCGAGATGAAGGAGTCGCCGCGATAAAGAGCTCGTTCATCTCTTTGAACTTGGGGCGAGGATATTTTTCTAGGTGGAACATCACCAGGAGGCCGATGATCCTACCCCAAGAAATAGGGTGCACCTTGGTCGGATGCATGCCCCACTTGCAAAACCACCGCGTAAGGAAAGCCGGTAGTGGAAATTGCAACCCGTATAGGAGGCTGGCGGTAAATATGGCCAAGCAACCCGCCGGTGGGTACTGAGGAACCTATGTGCCATCCGGTACCCAAAAATGGATGCCACTTGGAATACGATACCTCCACCGGAGCTCTTCTACCTCCCGGATCATTAGCATGCTAGGGATATCGTTTATATCACTCGGCGTCCAACGAGGTTCGACACGAAGACGAGGGCCTCCTCCTTGCCGACAGTCGCCATTACGATGGCCCATGGGCACTTGAGGCCTCTCCGGCCTCGAATCTCCGGAGGGTTCGTCTACCCGCTCCACGTTATCACGCTCCGGCTCCGATGGGTCCATATTTTCTTCTTCCTGCTGATACTGCCTAAAATTAGCACTCGGGGATTCTTCGTCGGAACTTTCTTGTGCCAGGCCGGGCTGATACACCGTTCCTTCTCTAAAAACAGTCACTGGCGTCGGATCAAAAATAGTATGCGTCCGCTCTAAAGACGTTCCACCTCGAGAAGAATCTGGAGAAGATATCTGAATAATGCTCGGGCTGTAAGGTGGAGATCGCCGTCTTTGGTGAGAAATAAAAGGTTCGAGGGGGATCTTCGATTTCAACCTCTATGCTATAACTACGACTCCTACTATCCTCAAAAGAAGACATTTTATAGGTAAAAGGAGAATATTTCGAGAAAATACCTAAGTTTGAAGTCTCTGAACTTTGGAAGCCGACCCGAAATTTCTGTTCGGTTTCAATCAGTCTAGCTCAAAGGGTAATGGATGCAAAAGTGAATGATGAAGGAAAAAAGGGGTATTTATAGATGGAGTTCCCTCGATAAACGAAACGTTTATTCGAAAAGACGTGCCCCTTTTTAAACTCAAAAGCCGTCAAATATGTCAGAGAACGTCGCGTCCCCACGCCCGCTGACAGAACTGACGTACCTTTTCGATTCCTGCGCAAGATTGGTCCAACCACAAGATGCCACGTGTCTGTCATTATGGCAACACAATTAATGCGCCGTTACAGGCATTAATCACTACGCGACAGATGTCAGGAATGAACAAAACCTTTGAGAAATCCGTTTCCCCATTAAATGTTTATCATTAGCATTAAAGTTTAACTCCGACTTGTAAATTCTTCTCTCGGAATTAAACTTGGGGGCCTTTGATGACGCCCGAGCCGCAGTGGAAGAAATTAATCCACATCATCAATCCAAAGACACGTCCGAGTGGGGACCTACGGTGACGTCGCAACGGTCTTGGGCGGCGACACGTCATGAATTAGGCTCGCCCGCCACGAGCCTAACCACAAAGATGATCGCCGAGCTCCGAGCCCCGAGCCCCGAGCACAAATTTTGGCGGGAAACGCATGCGCGACATATTCATAAAAATAACCATTTGCCCATACCTGCCCATGCTTAACGCTTTATTGGTATCAGAAACTGCCACATGTCAGAAAGTTATAGAGAGGAGTCACCAAGTGGCAAGAATTGGCTGACATGCACAATTAAAGCGGGACACATGTCCCTCTTTAATTATTTTACTGATTAATGGTTGATTAGTGCAAAGATGACTGTTGAAAACCCACTTACTCGAGGGGTATAAAAATCCTCATTTTGAGAGGAAAAGGGTAGAAAGGGAAAAAAGAAAAAGGGCCTGTAAAAGCAAGATTGTAAGAAAGACCGACCCCAATAATTCGGCTCGGCATTACGCAAAAAAGGCAGAATTAGCCATAAATAAACAGACGTTACGCACGCTTATATTTCCACGTGTTAAATCTTTTACATATTTTTGCTTGTTGACCAAAACGCACGTCAACAGTTACCGTGTTACACAGCCAAATTAAATCGAGGATATTTTAGGTACTTAGAAATGACAAAATAATTAAATTGAGAGAAATATACAAAAGAAAAAAAAACATGAGTTCTGATTCGGCCTTACATTTACCTTCTTCGGTAGCAAGACATTCCAAAAATCCCCATGACATTTATAGAAATATTACAATTGACCCCTTAAATTTATGATAAATTGAACTAGAGGAGTTGAGAGATTTTTGTTTTTTTTTTGTTTTTTGTAACATTGAAACATCTTTAAATATTTTTGTAATTTTTTTTTAATTATCCCTTAAATTAATCGAGAAATTAAGGAAGCAATGACATGAATATAGTAGAGGTTGACGAAGACTTGACCACTTATGTTTTGAGCTTGCCCTTTATATAACTTAGTAATTGATGCTGCTTTTTAGGGCAGACCACTTCAAAGCTAAGGTTTCTAACAAACTTCTTCTTCCCAAGGGAGAAGCCTTCAAGTCTTGTTCTCTGGGAGCTGGAAGTTCTTCAGATGGGAACTTGCCTGCACACACGTAAACGTTAGAGGGCTCCGAAGTTGTCCTAGGGAGGCTCCTCTAATGCTCAAGTCAGCACAATGATCGAGGAAGAATAAGACAGTAAATGAATAGTAAATTAAATGCATCAAAGTAATTATGAATGAATGCACTTACAAATGAAGAGGAGATACCTTTTTATACATGAGTAGTGGGCCTTATGGGCTGCACAAGAGAAATGGGCCTTATGGGCCAGTCCGGACTCCTTTGGGCCAGGTTATTCCATTAATAGCCCATTGTGAAACTACTATTATATCAACATATAAAATGAATTATATATTTAATTATTAAATATCATTTTTGCCCCCAACACAAGCCCCCCAGCACCAGTGCTGCGTAGGTATAAAGTAGTTGGGGAGCTAAATCGGTATCGTGTCTGGCTTGTCTTGTTCTATATCTGGTCTTGGAGAATCTTTGACCACTTTTGCAGAAGGACACATGGGAAGAGAGCTTTTGACCATGTCTTCCAAATGTAATATTTCTCTCTCTACTCTTTAATTTTGAACTTCTTTGCTTGGTAGAACACTTAGAAAAATTTCTTGAAAGTTGAGGAGAGTGCTCATGGAGAGTTGGAGTGATGAGTGAAGTGAATCAAGTGATGAGAGCCCGAGAGAGGGGAGAAGGCGCCCTGGGGCGCCTCCCCGGAGTGGGCAAGGGCACTCCTTTGGCGCCCTACCGGGGCGGCTGCGAGCACGCTCTCCCGGGCTGGGGAGTGTGCGCCCCCGAGGGGGGAGGGGGCAAGCCCCCCGGTTCATTCTTCTTTCCGCATTTCTCCATCTTCTCCGGATTTTTCACATATTTTAGGCCGAATTTTGGATTCCGGTCTTTTTCCAGTTTCGCTCGTGGGCTGGGGCATTACCGACCGTTCAATCTCCGGTTCTGTCATTCTATTTCCACATCTGCCCATGGATTTTGATATTCCCCCTCTAGCACCGGAGTTATGTTATGATGGTGAGGGAGATATAGAGCTTGATTCAAATTCGAGTTCAAGTGATGAGGCTCCTGAGGAGGAGTTTGAGGGGGACAGTCTAGAGAGGTCCATCGACCCAATATCAGCATAGGTCTCCTTGTGGGTGTCGGGTTGTTGTCCCTGGAGAGTTGGTTAGCAGAGTTTTATCTCTTTGTCTTTGTAGGTTGCAGGAGCGGCTAGATCTTCCTTCGACATTTGCAATGTTGGCCCTGGGCTTGGGCAATAGACTTACTCATCCTTATAGTTTCTCCGTTGATTTTGTTCTTTCTCCAAATAATTTCCTTATTGCAATCCTTAGATCCGTTGGAGCATGCGTTGGACAGATAGTTCCTCAAGCTTGCGCATGCATACGGGATACGAGTATGCTATGCAGAAGTTGGATATGTCTCCAACTGTGGATGGGTTCCACTCTTTGTTTTATGCCAGGAAGTCTTTCAGCGACACCTTCTTCCACTTCTTCCCTCGCCCCCAGTGCAAGTTTCTTACAGGGCTTCGCTCTCCTGGTGGGTTGTGGAAGGAGGACTTCTTCTACGTGAGGAACAATGGTTGGGAGCTCCCTCACGAATGGGTCTCGAAAGCCATGTGGGCCTGAGGAACTCCCACTTCCCGCAAGGAGATTGCGGAAGTTTATAGATCCAAGGGATTGTTCAAGAGTCTTCTGAATATTAGAGATTTCTTGGGTACTTAGCACTGTTTTACTTCCTTGCACTGTTCCTTGCTTTTACTTGTAAATGTTAATGTTTCCGTTATCTTATATTGCTTCTTGATTGCTTTTCAGGTAAGGAGAGTTATAGTATTGTGGAGTTATTGGCCTTAAAGAAGAAGGAGAATGAGAAGGCCAAGAGCAAGTCTGTTGCTGGAAGAAGCTCGAGCGCCCCCGCCAGGAGTGTTGGTCAGCGAGGGCTGCACCTTCGCTGGCTGAAGGGTGATCGGCTCCCTGGTTCTCGTTCTAGGGATCGTACTGCTGTTGTTCCTGCTCCCCGTCCTCCTTCAGGCTCTTCAGAGGGGAAGAAGCTGAGGACGGAGCCTGGTGGTGCTTCTTCCAGGACCATTGGTCCCCTAGTTATCTTTTCTGGCAGAGTGAACCATCGTGAGGGGATCCAGTCCCACTGGGACTTCACAGATTCTGGCTTGGGATATGCTAGCACAAGAGGAGGTTTGTTGGTGGATGACCAATCCCGTCTTAGGTCTCTATCCTTCAAGGACATCCAGACACACCTTTGTGGGGATGTCGCCTGAGTAAGCTTCCATGGTTACTTTGCATTTTCATTTTTCATTCTTTGTCTCTTTTCATTCCGTTAAGACTTGTGCAAATCTTGGTTTAGATTCTGAACTTCGCGGCGACTTTGAACTATCGAGGTGAGGCAGCAAAGGCTGTTAGAAAATTTATTATTAGATTTTGATGATACCATGTAAAACTTAGAATAGAAAGTTGGCACCCATTTTCCTTGTATTTTTATTTGTAATAGATAGTACTGCATGATGAGGTCAGCTATGTTGAAGAATACAAGAGTTAACTGAAGACTGAAGTGAAGACTAAGTTGTGTGTCAGTTGAGTGTAGTCAAGATGGAAGGCACATACTCGACTGAAGGAGATCCAACTGAGGGACAACTGAGTAAAGGTTAAAGAAGTGACAATCCAAGTTAGTTAAGAGCCAAGTCTACGATGGGGTTGAACCGACTTGATTGAGTCATTCCTAAAAGGTTGGAGCTGACTCAAGTCAAAGGGGTAAAGGCAACTGTTCAAGTCAAGTCGACTGATATTAATCCATTGCACAGAAGTCAAGGATGTTACTTAAATTAGTAATGCGTCCATGTTGCCATATCTTAAAGTGCTCATCCTAGAAGCGTGCAAAAGAAATAAACCAATGGGAAGTACTGAGCTTGTGTCGATCCTCGAAAAAGCTGCGACATCATTTAATACGAGGAAATGTCACCATCACAAGCTACAAGTCAATAAAAGACAAACCAATGAATAAGAAGTGTTATTTGAAAATAGCCTATCTCTTCAACGGGAAAATTTTCAAATAAGCACTATAAAAGGCTGAGGATGCAAATGAGAGAGTATGACAAGGCACAACGAATCCTAAGAGATTTTACAAGCAAGCAAACCCGCAAATATTCTCTCAAGCTTTCTAAGATATTCCTCAAGCCTAAATTCGGAAGGAACTCGATCCAACACACTCAGTGAAAGAAAGAATACTTCATCAAGTTGAAGAGGAAACATTTTAAAGAACTTAAGGTGTCTACTCTCCACGGTTGAAGGAGCTGTAGTAAGGTTCAAGGTCGAACCAGAAGATTTGAGCTCGTTGGAAGGCTGTGTGATCAATTCCAAGGGTAAGAAGGGAGCTAACGCAGCAAGGCAACCGTTTTGTGAAGAAGCCGAGTCCCAGGAGCAACCAATTGTGTGATCAAGGATGTCTCAGACTGAGAACTATTTTGTAACCAGTTACTTAGTGGATTCCTCCAGGAGTTGGAGAAGAGTGGATTAGAGGAATTACTCCATCCTCGAACCACTATAAAATTTGCTTGTGTCATTTGACTTACAGCATTCTATTTTCCTGCTTATTTTATATCTGATGTTTAAGTTCATATTGCCAACCCTGCTGATAATAACATTGCTAAGAACAAGTGTTAAAAATACGTTTAAAAACATCAAGGGTGTTAAGTCTTACTGTTAGGAAATTTATTTGTTAGATTTTGATGATACAATGTAAAACTTAAACTAGGAAGTTGGGACCCCATTTTCCTTGTAATTATGCATTGTAATAGATTGGACTGGAAGAGCTGAGTTAAGTCAGCTATGTCAAAGATTACAAGAAGTCAACTACGGACTGGAATAAAGACTCTGCTGTGTGTCGGCTGAGTATGGCCTAGAAGGAAGTCAAGGACTCGACTGAAGGAGAGTCAGCTGAGGAACAACTGTGAGAAGTGTCAGTCAAGTCAACTCAACAAGCCAAGTCTATCAGTTGAAGTGATAGTTGAGTCAATCCCATAATTGGAGCAGATACAAGTCACCTGGGTTAAATGTAGCAGTCAAGTGAAGACAACTGACTTAGATCCGTTGGAATAATATCACGCCCCAAACGGGACGCGACGACGATCCACAACTTAAATACAAATAACCAAACAGTCTAGACGAATATCATCGAGAACCCAATGAGACAGAGTCAAAATAGCAGCGGAAATAAAATAACAAGCACAACTTACAGTCCACAATCCATAATCCAAATTACATCCTCGAAAATCAACCAACGATAACAACTTAAAAGTCAAAGGGTCCTACGCCCTTCAGTTACAAACCGGAATGAAAAGAAAATAAAATAGTCCAACAACAATCAAAAGAAATGAGTCCATCAATAACAACAAGAAGTAGTAAATCCAACAAGCGGAGTACAAGGGCTCAATCCAAGGCCGGTTCAGCATCTTCAACGAAGTCCTCATCTAAAGGTTAGAAAACAGGTGGGGATGAGACAAAAATCTCAGTGGATGGGGTGATCGTGTGCAAGTGTGGCGATATATAGTTAATGCGAGAAAACAGTTATATGAAAACGCGTGAGTATGATGCATGAATTCACACACAGTCCACAAGCGTCGTGATAAATATATTTAAGTAATATACTTATACAGTTCAAGAAAACAGTTCATGGTCACACAGGCACTATGTGATTCAGTCAAGACAGGTAGGATTGCGTACGGAAATGTAACGCCAATCCCATGCAAGGCAGATAATGGTTGCGTACGGATTTGTAGCGCCAACCAATGCAAAACAAGTAGCGGTTGCGTACGGATTTGTAGCGCCAACCAAACGGGTCCGATAACTCCAGAATCGTGTGGATCAGACAGCGATTCCTTCGTTCTTCCTTGTAACTCCCCGAGCAAGATGGTCCAAGACCTGTCACCTTATCGCTCCATAGGCAAAGACAAATCCACAGTAGAGCTAGCTAGGCCCGGATTGTCATAATCATGATTATACCTCAAGTACTACGACCCGCTTCCCTTGGACAAACTCCGTCCCTCAGTTGCGGGATTAGGACGATGGGGCCGGAAGAGTGGAATAGCAGCCGAGCTGCCCGGTTCCATCCCCGACGTATCCATTCCGACTGTGAGCTCGACACACCAAGTTGACTCAAGCAGGAAAGTAAATACAAGTTCAGGTAGTCAACCAGGCAGTCGAGTATTATTGATTCAGGGAAGCAGTTCAGGAAAATTTTGAAACGCGAGTGGCAATTATGGCGTTGGTGGAGTTTTTGGATGAAGATGATTATCGGAAGGATAAGAAATCTTCGATATCTTGAAAGATTAGGTGGAGCATAAGTCCCGTTATAGATTCAAAACCGCAAGACGAGGAAATCGCCCCTCGATTGGGTATTAATCGTTCAAATCGGTCCGATAAGTCAAGGGTTTTTGAGGAAATAAAGATACTTTAATTAAATCTCCAAGTCAGAGGGTCCAGGGCTATTTTAGTAAAAGGGAAAATAATTTGAGTTAGGTCCTTTATAAAAGAAAAATTACAATTTAGCTCCGTTTTGTAAAAACCAAAACTTTTGGGGTTAAAAATTGAATAAATAAATATCCAGATCTTGAAAAATTATGAGGTCAGTTCCTAAATTCTCCAAATTGTCCAGAGATTCAGTTTTTTAAAGTTTTGAGGTCGAGGTTTTATAAAATTCTCACATTGGCCACAAATTTGTAAAAATTGCCAATTCGGACCTTAAGTTTAAAATAATCGGAACTCACAAACCGGAAGGGCTTTTAATGTGATTCCAGTTGGAAAATTTCACTAAGGTTAGTAGGATACTGGGACAAAAGCAGTTTTTTAAAAAAATAAGTGTAGGTCCTTTAACGTTTGAAAATATCATTTTTGTCCGATTTTGAAATAATTGCCTTTAAGGCTTTTAGGGGTCCAATTGTTATGAAATTTGAACCTTGGGTCCAAAATATAATTAAGTTATAGTTAAGTTAGTATTTCCAGGTGCATGGGCTGCATAAGTCCTGGAAATTTCATTTGGGTCCTCAAGTTTAGTATTTTACACATTAGTCCCTCAATTTTAGAAAATTTACTTTCCAAGCCCTAAACACTTGGATTCTTGGAATACATATAAAATATGTCATTTCCAGTACCTTAAGAATAAAATTTTCAAATTTTAAAGTTAAGGTCTGGTACAGTTTTAAAATTTGCAAGGTAGCCCTTAAACTTTCGAAATTTTACAATCTAGTCCTTGGGCTTTTAAAGGTTGATTTTATTTATCTTAAAACTCTTAAAACTTTATTAAAATATCCAAAAGTCATTTTTGAACCTGAGTGCAGTCCCAAAATTCGAAATTTGCAGAGGGATCCTTTAAATTTTATTTTCTTGCAATTTAGTCCACCAACTTTTCATTTTTGCATTTTTAAGTCCAAAATTGAAATTTAATCAATTATGCTCGACTTGTCCAGGTTATAAGTCATCAAAAACATGGATTTCAAAGTTCATACACATGCATGTCCAAATCATACAAGAATTCATCAAATAGAACATTAAATTGTACATGCATGCACCTAAAATTCAATAAATAGCAATTTTGAGCAACTCTTGAGAATTCTCATGATTTGATACATAAAATTGACATGCAATACATAGATTATATATCTCAAGGGCTCATGTTCAAAATTCTACATGCATTTTAATAAAAACACCTAGAAGTTGGAAAGTATTTTTCCACCCACCTTAAAATTGGAAAATTGTGAAATAAAAGGGTATGTTTTACAACTTTGGATGAGGTCACTTAGGTCAGCCCCTAAGTCAAGAAATATCAAAAATTTGGAGTTAGAAAAATGAGAGAAAAATTAAGGAGAAAAAGAAGGAGATAAGAAAATGAGAAAGACTACACTTTACCTTGTGTAGTAGGTGATTGGAGACTAGTTGAAGCTTTAAATTTGGAATTTTTGGTTCAACTCCAAAATCACCTAAGGTCAGCCCCTATTTCTCAAAAATGAAAAAGGGGTGTTAAAATTTGAAAAAATAGAAAGAAGAGGAAAGAATGGTTCTAGTGTCCAATTCTTACCTTGTAGTCCAAATTTCTCTACTAGTTCTTCTTCAAATCTTCAAGTTTCACCACCATGCATGCATGTCTCCAAGTGGTCTTCTAAGTACCTCAAAATCCAAAATATAAACTTAAGTTAAAAGAAGAAGGTGATGAGTAGAAAGAATTTAAGTTGAATTGAGGAGTGAAATTTCTTACCTTGAGAAAAGGGGTGTTCGAATTTTTGAGTTTTAGTGGTAAGATTGTTTGTTTTGGTTTAGATTTTTGAAGAAAGAAAGTATGTTTGATGTTAGGAAGAAGATGTTCTTGGAGTTATGAAGATGGGTTTGAAGATGTGAAGGACTTGGGTTTGAATATTTGAAGATGTGAAGAAGGGGTACTTGAAGATATGAAGAACTTATGTTGAAGATTTGAAGATGTGAAGAGTTGGTGTTTGAAGGTTTGAAGATATGAATGAATTTTGTTTGAAGATTTGAATATGTGAATGAATTTTAGAGAGAGGTTAGAGAGAAGGAGGAGAAAAGGCTTGAGAGTTAGAATGTGTTGGATGAAATGAACAAAATTTGTTCGTTTCTTGCCAAAATGGCCGTCCACCATGGTAGAGAGGGGGAGGAATTTTTGATTAAATTTGTGTCTTGCAAATTGTCTCTTGCATGGAGACAATTAGACTAGTCAAAGTATGAGCAAGGTATGGAAAGAGAAGGAATGTTGGGAAGGATCCAACATGTTGGGAAAAATAGTATTAAAGAATTAATGTATGAGATGATGTGTATAATGTTTGAATTAATGGTATAATTATACACAAGATGACTAATATAAGGTGTAAATGTACAAGAGTTGGATGATATTTTTACTCCAAAATCATCACCATGGCCGTCCATTATAAGGGCATTGTGGTAATTCCATATATTTTTTTATGTCCCAAATTTGATGATAATAGATGAAATATATCAATCTCCAAAATAATTGGTGATTTCCTTGATCACTTATAAGTCTCATGATCACTTAATCTAAATCAAAATCTTAATTCTATGAGGTAAAAGTCTCTAAAATAAATAGTCTCTTAAAATTCTAAGGTGACTAATAAATACAAAAATAGTAATAATGATCAATTAAGTGATCATAAATGAAAAATAGAATTAATAAAGATCATGATCACAAGTAATAAATGAAATGAAATAAAATACAAAATATATATTATTAATAATTACCCGTCAAGGTGTCGCGGTAAAACAGTCGATCAAATACATATACGACAATAAGAGTCAATTAGATGTTCGGAAAAATCGGGGCTTCACATCCTCCCCTCCTTAAAAGAATTTGGTCCCCAAATTCTCTTCAGAATAGTTCTGGATATTGATTCCTCATGTCTTCTTCCATCTCCCATGTTGCGTCTTCGTCTCGGTTGTGGTTCTGCCACACCACTTTAACCATCGGAATTTCTCTCTTACGCAACTGTCGTATCTGCTGATCAACGATCCAGATCGGCCTCTCGGTGTAGGATAGATTTTCCATTAGAGGCGGAGTATCTCGAGTGATGATATGTTCTGGATCTGGTTGATACTTCTTCAATCTCGATACATGGAACACATCATGCATTCCCGCATATGGTGCTGGTAACTCGAGTCGATAGACTAACTTTCCGATCCTCTGTAAAATCTTGTAAGGTCCAACATATCTCGGACTCAACTTGCCTCATTTCTTCGGATTGATCAATCCATTCCGTGGTGAGAGTCTGAGAAATACTTCATCTCCGACTTCAAATTCCAAATCCTTTCTTCTCTTGTCCGCGTAACTCTTTTGGCGGCTCCGAGATGTGCGAATCCGCTCCTTGATCGTTTGACCTTCTCCATGGCCTCCTGAACTAAGTCGACCTTTGGGATCGAGGGCAACTTTTGTTTCTCTTTCGGAGTCTATTGGTCATCAATCTCCCAGTGTAGTGGGGATCTACATTTTCGCCCATATAATACCTCGTAGGGTGCCATCCCAATCGTGTCCTGATAACTGTTATTGTAGGCGAACTCGGCTAATGGTAAGTTTGAATCCCAACTTCCTTGAAAATCCAATGTGCGGCTCATGACATATCTTCAAGGGTTTGAATTGTTCGCTCGATCGTCCATCGGTTTGTGGATGTCTTTGTTGTCCGCAACTTAGCGAGGTACCCAATTCCTCGTGCAAGCACTTCCAAAATCTGGAGACAAACCTCGGTCTCTGTCGGATACTATGTCGGTACTCCATGCGGTCGAATGATTTCTCGGATATAAGTCTCGTGCAAGTTTTCGCAAAGTTATCGGTTTTTCTTGATGGGTAAGAAATGTGCGATTTCGTGAGTCGGTACTACCCAAATAGCATCATGGCCTCCTCTGGTCCTTGGTAGATCTGTCACGAAGTCCATTGTTATGTGTTCCCATTTCCACTCGGGAATTCTCAACGGTTGTAGTAAACCAGATGGTCGTTGGTGTTTTGCTTTTACTCGTTGACAAGTCAAACATCTCGCAAAGAATTCCGCTACCTGGTTCTTCATGTTTACTCACCAATAACTCCGTTTCAAATCCTTATACATCTTGTTTCCTCCAGGATGTATAGTGTATTTCGAACGGTGTGCCTCTGCTAGAATTCTATTCCTAATCTGCTCATCACTAGGTACACAAACTCGATTCTGAAATCTGATAACTCCATCTTCAGGTACCGAGAATTCTGATCTTTCTCCTTTAATTATCTTTTCCTTCAGTTTTGAAGATGTGCATCTTTCTCTTGTGCTTCTTTGATCTCATTCAGCAGATCGGGTTTAACCGAAATATTAGCCCATGAAATCGAGTATTGGTTCTCGTCGATTCCAATTGCTCACTCTTCTAATGATTCCCACTCTCGAATCATAAGTCCGCTAAGCTCGCCTTTACGCTTAGAGCGCCGCTATGACGTTAGCTATCCCGGATGGTATTGAATATCAAAGTGATAGTCCTCAATCAACTCCATCCATCTCCGTTGCCTCAGATTGAGGTCTTTCTGGGAGAATAGATACTTCAAGCTCTTATGATCCGTGGCGTGAATGTTGCTCCGTAGAGAGATAGTGTCTCCATTTCTTTAACGCGAAAACTATCGCCGCCAATTCCAAGTCATGCGTTGGATAATTGGCTTCATACTTGAGCTTTCGTGATGCGTAAGCGATAACATTTCCTTCCCCGCATGAGCATTGCTCCTAGTTCTTCTTTTGATGCATCACTTTGTAGACGACAAAGTTTTCGGTCCCCTTTGGAAGGGCTAAGATCGAGCCGTAGTAAGTCGCTTTTCTTGACTCTTGAAACTCGCCTCGCATTTGTCATTCCACTCAAACTTGACTTGCTTCTCAGGTTAGTCGAGTGAGTGGTCCGCTATCTTGGAAAAATCCTGGATAAATCTTCGATAATATCCGGCTAGTCCTAGAAACTCCCGATTTCGTTCTGACTCAAAGTTGTTTCCATTCAACCACCTGTCGTACCTTCGAGGATCTACCGCAATCCCAAAGGTGCGGATACTATGTGTCCCAAGAACGCGACTTCACTAAGCCAAAATTCGCACTTGTGAATTTGACATATAGCTTATGCTCTCGTAGTGTCCCCAAAATGTTTTTGAGATGACGTCCATGCTCTTCTCTAGACTTAGAGTATACGAGTATGTCATCAATGAATATTACTACGAATTGATCCAAATAAGGTTGGAAGACTCGATGCATCAGGTCCATAAATGCTCTTTGATGCGTTAAATCGGCCGGATCGAAGGGCATCACTACAAACTCGTAGTGTCCATATCGGGTTTGAAATGCGTTTTGGAAATGTCTTCTTCGCGGATCTTGATTGGTAATATCCTTGTTGTAAATCAAACTTCGAGTACACCGTCGCTCCTTGAAGTTGATCAAATAGTTCGCCTATCCTCGGGAGGGATATTTGTTCTTGATGGTCACACTATTAAGACCACGATAATGCACACAAGCCTTTAATGTGCCATCTTTCTTTTGACGAACAACACAGTGCTCCCCACGGAGACGCACTCGGTCGGATAAATCCCACATCCATCGGTTTACGTAATTGCGTCTTCAACTCTTGTAACTCAAGAGGAGCCATTCTATATGGGGTTCTAGCGATCGGGCAAGCCCCCCAGAACACCTCGATGGTGAACTCGACTTCCCTATCCGGAGGGACAAGTGGTGAGTTCTTGTGGAAATACATCCGTGTATTTCTGATACTATAGGTACTTGGTTAATGTGTGTATCAACCGTGGGTTTGTTAATTACAAACACTAAGTACCCTTGAGCCCTTCTAGTGATCGCCTTCCTCGCTTTCATTTCGAAATGATTGGGGCAATCTTAACTCATGCCCTTCCCGAAATTTCCACTTCGGTTTTCCGGTTCACATAGCTTAATGGACTTGTTATGGCAGTCCATTTGTGCATGGTGTGCGAGATAACTGATTCATCCCCAATATCACGTCGTATTTGGATATAGGTAATATGATTAAATCGGCAGGAAAGTTTATCTCAGCAATCTTAACTTCGCATGCATTATAGATAATATCTGTTATCTGACTTGCACCCATAGGAGTTGACATTTCTAGACATATAGGCATATGTTCCATGCAGTTTGTGTACAAAATGCAAAGTGCAACGAATGAATGCGTTGATCCAGGGTCGAACAATATTTTAGCGTAGTGGTTAGATACTAGAAGCGTACCTTCCACCACATTTGTTGCCTCCCGAGCCTCCCACGCGGAAGCTAGTGCAAATGCTCGAGGGCATCTCGCCCGATTACCTGGCCATTTCTCGGCTTCGCGGTTGCGTCTGTTTGGTTCGGTCCTCGATTTCGGGCAATCTTTGGTGGTGCTTATTACTACCACAAGCGCAAACACCTTCCTTGTTTATGCCAGTGATCATTGGCGAGTATGTCGATTTTACGGCAATATGCACACAATTGACCCGACTTTCCTTGATGGTCCCTTTCCCTTATCTGTCTTATTAATCGGTCCCTTCAAACTTAGCAGTGTTTAGATGGTTGTCCCTTACTGTCCTCTTAAGATGCTCGATGGCCTACTCTCGAATCATGTCAATACGGTTCGATCCCACTAACGCGGAGAGTTGCCTTTACCGCGGCCGAGTAGGTTGTCATTCAATGATCAACGATTTGTTTCAAGTTCCAGTTTCAATCCTCGAGTGAACTTGTAAAGCTTGTCCCTCTTGATCGATTGTCCCTAGAGCATACTTGGACAATCGGTGAAATTCAGACTCGTCTTTGAGCTACGTCTCGTTCCCCGCCTCAACTGTGGAATTCATCTCGGCGCGCCTCTTTCACAACATGTGGAATGTACTGTTCATTGAACTCGGCCAAGAAATTTCCCCATGTTCAGCTACCGGTCTGTTCCCATCTTCTTTCAACCGCCCTCCACGGTCTCTAGCAACCGATTTCGGACAAAATACGGCGAGTGTGACTTTACGCTCATTTGAGTATTGGAGAGTATTGAAGATATTCTCCAATTTCTCTACCCATTCTTCTGCCTTCAAATCATCCGACTCTCCTAAGAAGGCTGGTGGGTCGAACCGTAGAAATCGCTCCAACGTGCGATCGTTCGCCCCTCTGGCGGGTTCGGGATCACGGGGTGGAGGCTCGCACGTTGTCTCATGAAAACCAAGATATTTGTTGTAGGGTGCAGTGCGGTCAAGTTGTCTCTGCGCAGTGGGGAGGTGGTGGTAATTTAGGGAGGGTACCGGCCCCCTGGGTACGTCGTCATTCACTTGGGGAACGTGGCGAGGTCTCCCACGTCCACGATGTTCAGCCATTCTGATCAAACAAAACTAAGGCGGATCAATCAAAGGCAAAGCAAAGATAAGGAGGGAATAAGGAAAGAATGAATAAAGAAAGTCACTCAAGAATCAACTAAGTCAAGACAAGTATGACTATAGAATCTCAAAATATGCGTTCTAACTTAGTTCAAACATCAATAAGGCGATTCTATGCCAATTTGAAATCGATTTCACACTTAATTGGTCAAGTCACGGTACTACCCAAAACACAGACCGAGGGTCCTATCCTGGGTCAGCTCGGTGTAAGTTTCCATCTTACTAGCCGAGCTCGATACCATTTCTAACATCACGCCCAAACGGGACGCGACGACGATCCACACCTTAAATACAAATAACCAAACAGTCTAGACGAATATCATCGAGAACCCAATGAGACAGAGTCAAAATAGCAGCGGAAATAAAATAACAAGCACAACTTACAGTCCACAATCCATAATCCAAATTACATCCTCGAAAATCAACCAACGATAAGAACTAAAAGGTCAAAGGGTCCTACGCCCTTCAGTTACAAACCAGAATGAATAGAAAATAAAATAGTCCAACAGAAATCAAAAGAAATGAGTCCATCAATAACAACAAGAAGTAGTAAATCCAACAAGCGGAGTACAAGGGCTCAATCAAGGCCGGTTTCAAAGATCTTCAACGAAGTCCTCATCTAAAGGTTAGAAAACAGGTGGGGATGAGACAGAAATCTCAGTGGATGGGGTGATCGTGTGCAAGTGTGGCGATATACAATTAATGCGAGAAAACAGTTATATGAAAACGCGTGAGTATAATGCATGAATTCACACACAGTCCACAAGCGTCGTGATAAATATATTTAAGTAATATACTTATACGATTCAAGAAAATAGTTCATGGTCACACAGCACTATGTGATTCATCAAGACAGTAGATTAAATGTACGGAAATGTAACGCCAATCCCATGCAAGCGAGATAATGGTTGCGTCACGGATTTGTAGCGCCAACCAATGCAAAATAAGTAAGCGGTTATGCATTTAATTTGTAGCGCCAACCAAACGGGCCCGATAACTCCGAAATCGTGTGGATCGAGACAATGATTCCTTCGTTCTTCCTTGTAACTCCCGAGCAAGATGGTCAAGACTGTCACCTTATCGCTCAATAGGAAAAGACAAATCCACAAAGAGAGCTAGCTAGGCCCGATTGTCATAATCATGATTATACCTCAAGTACTACGACCCGCTTCCCTTGGACAAACTCCGTCCCTCGATTGCGGGATTAGGGACGATGGGGCCGGAAGAGTGGAATAGCGGCCGAGCTGCCGGTTCCATCCCCGACGTATCCATTCGGATCGTGAGCTCGACACATCAAGTTGACTCAAGCAGAAAGTAAATACAAGTTCAGGTAGTCAACCAGGCAATCGAGTATTATTGATTCAGGGAAGCAGTTCAGGAAAATTTTGAAACGCGAGTGGCAATTATGGCGTTGGTGCAGTTTTTCGATGAAGATGATTATCGAAAGGATAAGAAATCTTCGATATCTTGAAAGATTAGTATCTTGAAAGATTAGGTGGAACATAAGTCCCGTTATAGATTTAAAACCGCAAGACGAGGAAGTCGCCCCGCGATTGGGTATTAATCGGTCGAATCGGTCCGATAAGTCAAGGGTTTTTGAGAAAATAAAGATACTTTAATTAAATCTCCAAGTAAGAGGGTCCAGGGCTATTTTAGTAAAAGGGAAAATAATTTGAGTTAGGTCCTTTATAAAAGAAAAATTACAATTTAGCCCCGTTTTGTAAAAACCAAAACTTTTGGGGTTAAAAATGGAATAAATAAATATCCCGACCTTGAACAATTATGAGGTAAGTTCCTAAATTCTCAAAATTTTCCATAGATTCATGTTTTTAAAGTTTTGAGGTTGAGTGTTTATAAAATTCTCACATTGGCCCCAAATTTGTAAAAATTGCCAATTCGGACCTTAAGTTTAAAATAATCGGAACTCACAAACCGGAAGGGCTTTTAATGTGATTCTAGTTGGAAAATGTCACTAAGATTAGTAGGATATTGGGATAAAAGAAGTTTAAAAAAAATAAGTGTAGGTCCTTTAACGTTTGAAAATATCATTTTTGTCCCATTTTGAAATAATTGCCTTTAAGGCTTTTAGGGGTTATGAAATTTGAACCTTTGGTCCAAAATATAATTAAGTTATAGTTAAGTTAGTATTTCCAGGTGCATGGGCTGCATAAGTCCTGGAAATTTCATTTGGGTCCTCAAGTTTAGTATTTTACACATTAGTCCCTCAATTTTAGAAAATTTACTTTCCAAGCCCTAAACACTTGGATTCTTGGAATACATTTAAATTATGTCATTTCCAGTACCTTAAGAATAAAATTTTCAAATTTTAAAGTTAAGGTCTGGTACAGTTTTAAAATTTGCAAGGTAGACCTTAAACTTTCAAAATTTTACAATCTAGTCCTTGGGCTTTTAAAGGTTGATTTTATTTATCTTAAAACGCTTAAAACTTTATTAAAAAGTCCAAAAGTCATTTTTGAACCTGAGTGCAGTCCCAAAATTCGAAATTTGCAGAGGGTCCTTTAAATTTTATTTTCTTGCAATTTAGTCCACCAACTTTCCATTTTTGCATTTTTAAGTCCAAAATTGAAATTTAATCAATTATGCTCGACTTGTCCAGGTTATAAGTCATCCAAAATATGGATTTCAAAGATCATACACATGCATGTCCAAATCATACAAGAATTCATCAAATAGAACATTAAATTGTACACGCATGCACCTAAAATTCAAAAAATAGCAATTTTGAGCAACTCTTGAGAATTCTCATGATTTGATACATAAAATTGACATGCAATACATAGATTATATATCTCAAGGGCTCATGTTTAAAATTCTACATGCATTTTAATAAAAACACCTAGAAGTTGGAAAGTATTTTTTCACCCACCTTAAAATTGGAAAATTGTGAAATAAAAGGATAAATTTTACAACTTTGGATGAGGTCACTTAGGTCAGCCCCTAAGTCAAGAAATATCAAAAATTTGGAGTTAGAAAAATGAGAGAAAAATTAAGGAGAAAAAGAAGGAGATAAGAAAATGAGAAAGACTACACTTTACTTGTGTAGTAGGTGATTGGAGACTAGTTGAAGCTTTAAATTTGGAATTTTGGTTCAACTCCAAAATCACCTAAGGTCAGCCCCTATTTCTCAAAAATGAAAAAGGGGTGTTAAAATTTGAAAAAATAGAAAAAAGAGGAAAGAAGGGTTCTAGTGTCCAATTCCTACCTTGTAGTCCAAATTTCTCTACTAGTTCTTCTTCAAATCTTCAAGTTTCACCACCATGCATGCATGTCTCCAAGTGGTCTTCTAAGTACCTCAAAATCCAAAATATAAACTTAAGTTAAAAGAAGAAGGTGATGAGTAGAAAGAATTTAAGTTGAATTGAGGAGTGAAATTTCTTACCTTGAGAAAATGGGGTGTTCGAATTTTTGAGTTTTAGTGGTAAGATTGTTTGTTTTGGTTTAGATGTTTGAAGAAAGAAAGTATGTTTGATGTTAGGAAGAAGATGTTCTTGGAGTTATGAAGATGGGTTTGAAGATGTGAAGGACTTGGGTTTGAATATTTGAAGATGTGAAGAAGGGGTACTTGAAGACATGAAGAACTTATGTTGAAGATTTGAAGATGTGAAGAGTTGGTGTTTGAAGGTTTGAAGATATGAATGAATTTTTTTTGAAGATTTGAAGATGTGAATGTATTTTAGAGAGAAGGAGGAGAAAAGGCTTGAGAGTTAGAATGTGTTGGATGAAATGAACAAAATTTGTTCATTTCTTGCCAAAATGGCCGTCCACCATGGTAGAGAGGGGGAGGAATTTTTGATTAAATTTGTGTCTTGCAAATTGTCTCTTGCATGGAGACAATTAGACTAGTCAAAGTATGGGCAAGGTATGGAAAGAGAAAGAATGTTGGGAAGGCTCCAACATGTTGGGAAAAATAGTATTAAAGAATTAATGTATGAGATGATGTGTATAATGTTTGAATTAATGGTATAATTATACACAAGATGACTAATATAAGGTGTAAGTGTACAAGAGTTGGATGATATTTTTACTCCAAAATCATCACCATGGCCGTCCATTATAAGGGCATTGCATATTTTTTTTTGTCCCAAATTTGATGATAATAGATGAAATATATCAATCTCCAAAATAATTAGTGATTTCCTTGATCAGTTATAAGTCTCATGATCACTTAATCTAAATCAAAATCTTAATTCTATAAGGTAAAAGTCTCTAAAATAAATAGTCTCTTAAAATTCTAAGGTGACTAATAAATACAAAAATAGTAATAATGATCAATTAAGTGATCATAAATGAAAAATAGAATTAATAAAGATCATGATCACAAGTAATAAATGAAATGAAATAAAATACAAAATATATATTATTAATAATTACCCGTCAAGGTGAAGCGGTAAAACAGTCGATCAAATACATAGACGACAATAAGAGTCAATTATATGTTCGGAAAAATCGGGGCTTCACAAATAAAGTCAAGAATATTACTCGATATAGTAATATGTCAAGCTGCCAGGTCTTAAAGTGTTTGGCCAAGAATTGTGCAATAGGAAGGAACCAATGGGAAACACTGCACCTTATGTCAGAACCTGCAAACCTAAAATGCCATTTAATACTAGAAAAATTCAACATCACAAAGGCTGCAAACCAAGACAAGACAAGTCAACGAACACAAAGTGACATTTGAAACTAGCCTATCTCTTCAACGGATAAATTTTAAATGTGCACTATAAAAGGCTGAGGAAGCTACTGAGAAAAGGTTACCTGAACCACGAACGAACAAACAATATTCAAGCAAGTAATCTGCAAAATTGTTAAAGCTTATCAAGATATTCCTCAAGCCTGAAACTCGAAGAAACTCGATCCAACACACGTTGTGAAGGAGAGATAACTTCAATCTATTGAAGAGGAAAACTTTTGAAGAAACAAAAGAGGTCTACTTTCCAAGTTGAAGGATTATAGAAAGGTTCAAGGTCGAACCAAGTATCAAGTTTGTTGGAGGGCTTCGTGATCAAATACAAGAACTTGAGAAGTGAGCTGAAGTAGCAAGGCAATGTGCCATGTGAAGAAGTTGAGTCGCAAGAGAGAAGCTAGTTTGTGTGATCAAGTTTGTCTCCGCATGGATAACCGCTTTGTAAACCGATCACATTTAGTGGATTCTTCCAGAATTGGAGAAGAGAGGATTAGAAGAATTACCCCATCTTCGAACCTCTATAAAACTACTTGTGTCAATTTACTTTCAAAGATTTAAATTCCTCGATATTTATTTTATATCTGTTGTTAGTTTATATTTGATATCCAACTAATAATTAACTAAGTAGTAAAAATCAAGTGTTTAAAACAAGCTTAAAACAAGTCAAAGGGTGTTAAGTCTTCCGCTGTTTAAAACCAAATCAACCAAGTTAAGTATTTGGCTTAAGCAACCGAAGTTATACTATCAACAACTCTATCGAAGTGCATTTTGAGTGGGTAACTTAGTCAATAGCCAACTTAGCTGTCCCCCAAGGACACAACTGATTTGAGTCAACTATGTTGAACTATTTAAAAGGACTAAAATCGAAAATTTAGTAAGGTTTATTCAACCCCCCCTTCTAAACCTTACTCCACACCCCTTGGGACCTACACTTACGCTGAACAAAACCAATTCAACTAAAAAGTTAAATGTTAGCTAAACTAGCTAAGTTATACTATCAACAGCTCAGTTGAGTGTGTTGAGTGGGTAACTTTGTTGAAGTAAGCCAACCTTGTTGTCCCCCAAGGACTTAGCTGATTTGTGTCAACTCTGTTAAAATATTTTAAAAGGACTAAATTCGAAAATTTGGTAAGGTTTATTCAACCCCACCTTCTGAACCTTACAACACACCCCATGGACCTATAAGTGGTATCAAAGCGGTTGGTTCACTGAGCCTTCCGCACTGGTTACTGAACTAAATCTCAATCTTTTTCAAAAGATACAACACTTGTGTTTTTAAAGCTTTTATTTCAAAAGCAAAGTTATTATCATGGAGGCTACTCTAACTCGTATTCCCATGTTCATTGTGGAAGAGTTTGATGATTGGAAATTCGCATGCAGGCTTACCTATCAGCCTTACACGATGAAACGTGGTTGAGAAACCACACTGTGAATGGACAAAAGAGGATAGGAAGAGATACAATCTTGACAATGTTGCCAAGGACATCCTCTACAGAACTTTGGACAAGGTTATGTTCAATAAAGTCAAATCATGCAAATCAGCCAAAGAAATCTGGGATAAGCTAACCCCGATTTGGATCTGAATAAATCAAAGAGAATAAACTAACAATTGCTATTCAAAAATTTGAAAACTTTAAAATGCTTGCAGGTGAAAGTTTGGATTAGCTGGATGTCAAATTCACTGAAATCACAAATGAGCTTTCAGCTTTTAGGAAGGAGTACACTCAAAAGGAGATATGCATGAAGATTCTAAGAGCCCTCCCATCTAAGTGGGAAATGAATGTCATGGCCCTGAGACATTCCATGGACCTCTCCAAAACATCAAATCACGAGGTGTTATCAGATCTCAAAGCTTATGAGTTTGAGCTGAGAAGAAAAGAGCAAGAGGAGACATTTGTGCCCAAGACAGCTGCACTGTTGGCCAGTGAAGGGAAGAAAGCTGAGCCAAAAGAAACAATTGACCAAGAGGAGATTGCTCTCATGGTAAAGAGGTTCAACAAGTTCTTTAATAAGAACTATAAAAGTAACAAGGATGAGACCTCTAGAAGACATTCAAAGACCTTCCAAAGCAAGAGAGGACAGGCCACCCAAGAGAGCTGAACATCAAACAATGACTATCTCGAGAGCCGAGTCTTTGATATGCAGAGAGCTGAAAACATGTGTTGGAGCTGCAGACAACCAGGACACTTTGCTGTTGATTGTTCCTATCCACCAATCAACAAGTACACAAATGAAGAGGAAAGAAGAGTCTTCAAAGAAAGAAGACAAGAAAATAAGAAAACCATGTTGGCTACTGAGACTGTTGAACCAGCCAAGTGCAATGAACCAGCAGACTTGGACAGCAGTGAAGCTGACTACTCAAGTGATACTGAGGAAAAGGCTTTGATTTTCCTCATGGCCAAAGAATAAGATCAAGAAGATAAGGTACACTCTAACTCATCTTATTTTGATTCACGTGATAGTGATAGTGACAAAAACACTTCCCCACCCACATATCTTTATGATTCATTAGGCAAAATGATGAAAGACTTTGAGCACATTAAAACCTCTCACACACTTTTAAATGAGGAAAACAACCAGCTAAAATGCCAAAACTCACAGCTGACTAAGGAGCTGAGTACTCTAAGTCAAATAACTGATGAGAATACAAAGCTGAAGGCTGAAAATACCAAGATCCAAGCAGAGTTAGCTGCTATTGAAAAGAGAGAAAAAGATCTCAAAAATGTGATTGCCTAATTTACAAAGGCATACAAATCATTGGATGAATCAATAATGAGTCAAAAAGAGTGTGGAGACAAGACAGACATAGGATTCAATTCCTTTGTGCATAGTCAAACTCCTAGAGTGATTTTGGAGAAAGGATCCTAAAGTAATGATGAAATCCAAAAACCCAAAACACCATATGTTGCACCAACACCCACACTAAAACATAATCACAATCATACTGGCCTTGGATATAAGGGAAAAGGAAAGAAGCCAGTAGAGTATGCTGAAAGGACAACTGAAAAGAAATTTAGAAAAGTCCATCAGCAAACTCCCAACAGAAAATACTCTGTGAAAGATAAACAGAGCTACGAAAACCCCCAGAGATTTCAGCAAAGAAATTCATATGATGGGAATGGTAGAAACTATCCAAACCAAGCTGATTGGAACAACCAAGTGAAATATCAGCAAAGACCTATGGGATACAAGCCAAAATGGCAAAGACCTCAACCTCAACAAAGGTCATTCCCAAGGTAAAAGAACTATTATCAGCACACTTATCCACCCAGGCACAACACCCATCAAGCACAAAAATTCTACTACTAACCCAAGAAAGCAAATGCTCAAACAAATACACAAGCATATAGACAAAAGAGACAGTTGTATGATCCTAAAGTTCCCAAGCAATTTGCTAATGTGCACTATATTATGGAACTGATAGATGGCAACCTCTTAGAGTCAGATCATCTGGCTATAGGTTGGTTGGAATATCTTATAGCACTAACCCCCGAGGACCCAGGCAAGTATGGGACCTAAAAATTAATTTCCTTGATTGTAGGCTCAAGGAACAGTTCAGTGCCAAGGAACCTAGTACATGGATAGTGGTTGTTCCAGACATATAACAAGAAACAAGAAAAATCTGTCAAAATTCAAGGAAATCAAAGGTGCAAAAGTCATATTTGGAGGAAATGAAGTGTTTGAAAAATGGTTTTATCATGATTTTGATGATTTTGTTTTTACACCAAAACAATGGTTTTAAAGGTTGTCCAAATACTCCTAAATGATTTAAAATAGTTTTAATATTTTCCGGAGTATTTGCTCAAGTCTATTTTCGATTAATATTGGACAACACTTTCAAAGATTTTATGTCAATGGGTTTTCACATTGAAACTATATTTCTAATATTTTCCTAAATACTCCCGATTAGTTTAAAATGTTTTTACGAATTTTTCGGAGTATTTTTGAGGTTAATTTTCGATAAAAATTGGACAATATTTGTCTCTTGGTCGACAGTACGCCCCTATAGGGCAACCCGTGACCAAGATGATTTTTGAAACAGAAAATGAGACGGAAGAAAAATCAAGCGATTCGCCGGCCGCTTCGGGCCGATCGGTCCGGTCCGATCGTCGTCGCCCGGGTTGCCCGGTGCACTGCAAGTGTGCAAAATCTCCCTGTTCTATTTTTGGAGAGGTCGACCGGCTAGGGGTGATGTCGACCGGTCGAGCACCCCGACCCGGCCGCCCCATGTAATTTTTCAAGACAATTTCAAACGCCCTTTTGTGCGAACCGTCGCCCTTTAGTATGACAAAAAAAAATATAACCGTTACAGTTGCAGACCATTCTTCCTTAAAATGTGGGATTGTTCTATAATCGATTTTTGTATCCTTATGAGACAACCATATTTATTTTAATCTCTTTGTCTTATTTGTAGACAAAAGAAAACATGGAGGAGCCCATGAAGGAGCCTATGTTGGAGGAGCCTTTGGAGGAACCTATGTTGGAATTCAAATTTGAAGGCTCTTAATGGTAAAGCTCTTAATATTTTACATTGTTCACTTACCACTTTGGAATTTGATCATGTTGTAGGTATTCGATCGGCACATGAAGTATGGCAAAATTAGAAGCCATCTATGAAGTATATGCAAATGAAAGGAGCAACTCAAAAGCATCTACTTCACAAATGGATACAACATCAAATCCAACAACATGGGATAAGCCTTCTACAACCTCCCATGATGAACAAGTTGAACAATGCCTCATGGGCATCGAAGAAGAAAACGAGGTAAGTTCTAAACCCTCTACTTCTTATGACAATGAATTGCAAAATGAATATAGTGATTTGCAATATGATTATGATGAGCTACAAGATGAATTCCAAAACTTACTTGTTAAATACAAAAATTTGAAAAAGGAATTCATTATTTTAAAAAATGATAAGGATAGTTTATTTACTTCCTATGAATCACTATCATGTGTTCACACCACCACTCTTGACAAGGTTAGGAACCTTGAGAAAGAAAATAGTACTCTTGTTGAGGATATAAATTGCTTGAAAAATGATTTATCTAAATCCAACTTGAGTGCCGATAAGATGACCAATATTGTTGATTGTTGTGATAATTCGAAACTAGAACTTGATCATAAGCCTAAGGGTGTCAATCACATGAAAAAGAATCAAGTCTCTAAGCACGTTGGTCATTATGCTCCTAGAATTATTACATGCTTTTATTGCGGTAAAAAGGGCCATACGGTAAATACTTGTCGGGCTAGAAATAGCTCTAATTATTGTTGGAGACCTAAAAGTCTCAAGACTAATCCCAAAGGACCCAAACACATGAGGGTACCACAAAACAATGTCATATTAGGTACCCGGCTAAATAATGATCGAAGAAAATTTATACCGCCAAGAAGACATCAAATGACCGTTTCATTTGATCAAAGAAGGAGAAACTATTTTCAACAAAGCCAATTTCCAAGAAGAGGATATAATAAAAAATGGGAAGAATACAATCCTTGGAAGTGGCAAAGACATTATCAACAAGATGATCTTCAAAGAAGAAGAGACTTTCAACAATGGGAAGGCAACAAACCTTGGAAATGGAGTAATCAAAGAAGTCATCATCAACAAAGTGACTTCTCAAGGGGAAGATATCATCAACAATGGGAACGACACAACCCATTGAAATGGCGTAATTGGTAACCCATATCTCCCTAGTTAAATATGCATTTTATTTTGTTATTATGCATGCTTTTTTTTTTTGTGTCTTAATTGCAAAATGAGTTTTCAAGTATTTTTTATTAAGGTCTTCAATATATATTTGTGCTTTTAAAATATTTTTTTTAAAAAAAAGACCTTATATGATGTTTTTAAAACTCTTGTGCATTTTTGTAGACTAAAGTGTGTTATCATCTCTTATGGATTTTTATGGCATGAACTTACTTGTGATATCTCTTAGCCTACACTTTTATCATTATGATTTGTGCTAGATTTGTTTTAAGAATTGTGTAGGATTTACTTATTTTCACAAATGGCCATTTACATCATTATTTGTCAAGAAAGGCATAAATTATCGAGAATACGTTTACTTGTGTTATTCTTACTCTTATAGACTCGATATATGTATTGCCATGTGCCTATGTGCTTGTTTTTCATAGTATTTCATACAAGTGCCATTAAGAGGATTTTTAGATTTTTTAAAGGCACTATTCGATATTTGATTGCACATATTTGCTTTGTCAACTCTTGTTCAAATACTTTTAAATGAGGTCTCAACTATATGCTATCGGATTTTCAAATTTCAAAAGAAACTTTTATAGCTTTTTAAGCTTATTTGAACTTGCATGATTTATTAGACTCTTGATGATATTCTAAATGCATAGTATGTGTTCCTTGCTTCATGGTCTATATATGTAGTGTCTATTTCTACTATGCTCTTATGCAAGATATTTTGTGATTGATGATTGAGGCATGCTTTTACACTTGGGCTATTTTTCTCTTGATTATATAAGTGATGTCGTTAATGAGTTTGTTAAGTTGTGTAGATAAGAAATGAAGTACTCCAAATATTAGTTACCTCAAAATATTTGGATGTAAATATTCTACTATGAACACCTTAGATCAATTGGATGCCCTATGATGATAGTGATGAAGAAGACAAAAAGGGTATTCCGGAACAAACTCGATGACCAAGGCAATATTGGTCGAACTAAGACGAGGTTAGTAGCTCGAAGGTATTTTCAAGAAGAAGGTAATTGATTTTGGTGTAACATTTGCACTCATAGCACATTTTGTAGCTATTTGCATTTTACTTGCCCATTCTTGCTTTAAGAAAATTTCAAGCTTTACCAAATGGATGTTGAATCCAATTTTCCAAATGGTTTTATTCAAGTAGAAGTCTATCGGAGTTTAAATTTTTCTAGGCCAAATGATCTTTATAATAGGCCTTGTATGGTTTCAAACAAGTACCCCATGTATGGCATGATAGACTTAGCCTTTTTTGCTAAATGATTTTACAAAATGTAAAGTTGATACTACTCTCCTTGTTTTTTGAAAAAAGGGCAAGATTGTTTGCTTTGTGCATATTCATGAGAATATTTTTGGTGCTACTAATGAATATTTTGTGCAAGAGATTCTCCTAAGTTGATGTAGGTGAACTTGAGATGAACAAGATGATCATGATGAGGGAAGCTCAAATTTGATCATTGGAATTCAAATCATTCAATGCCAAGAAGACGGTTATATTTCAAAAGAACTCTTGAAGGATTTAGGCATTGAAGAAGGAAGAATCATTCCAACCTCTATGGCTATCAATGAAGAGATTGACAAAGGTTGAGAAAAGCATGTCGGTTGACAAACAAATTCGAGGTATGTCTTCTTGTATTATTCCTATAGACTCGACATTCCATATACCTTATGTCTATATGCTCGAATTCAAAAATTATCCCAACGAATCTCATTAAAGTGCCATTAAAAGAAATTTTCAAATATTTGAAAAGCACTTCTTATGACTTGTTGTATCCAAAGCTTTAAAACGCGTTCTTATTTTTCGGGATAACAAGTGTTTGATAAATGGTTTTATCATGATTTTGATGATTTTGTTTTATACCAAAACAATGGTTTTAAAGGTTGTCCAAATACTCCTAAATGATTTAAAATGGTTTTAATATTTTCCGGAGTATAACTTCAAGTTTTATTTTCGACAAAATTGGACAACACTTTTAATGATTTTACGTTTTTGGGTTTTCACTCTCAAACGATGTTTCTAAATATTGTCCTAATACTCCCGATCGGTCTAAAATGTTTTCACTATTTTTCGGAGTATTTCTTGAAGTCTATTTTCGATATAAAATTGGACAACACTTTTGTTTTGAGGTCAACCGTCAGCCGTATAGGCAACCCGTGACTGAAAGTTGAGAAAACAGAAAACTTCATGTTTGCGAGAAAATGGTCGGGCAACCGGTCGCCCTATAGGGCAACCGTGGCGTCACCCGGTCGACCTCAGGGGCGACGTGCACTGGGAGCAAAATTGAAACAGTAACGTCGCCGCTTCGTTTTTGAGGTTGTGCGACGGTTGAAGTCGGGGACGACCGGTCGAACCCTACGTCGACCGGCCGCCTGTGTAAATTTATATTTTCATTTTCAAACGCGTCTATTTGTCTTGCGCGACGGTCGCCCCTAATGTTTGACATGACAAATTTCTAACCGTTGTGCGTGACAGATGCCTTTTCCCTAAATTGTGGGATTGATTTCTAACAGCTATAATCTTGATTTTAATTGCAATTTTTTGTAGATATCAGATTCCAAGAGGAGCCTATCAAGTATCAATCATCTCCTATAAATAGAGGAAGATTTGAAGCACAACTATATGAGAGAAAACTACAACACAACAAGATACACTCAAGAATACACTTGTTTTTACATTGTCATATTTCTTGTTGTAATTTGCCTAGCTTATCACTTTCACATCCTTGAGGTCTAGGCTATTCTTGATTACACTTGCACTCTATTGTATTATCAATTATCGAGTTGTAATCTTGAATTTGTGGTCGTCATTCAAACACAAGATATCCTTGTGAGTGTTCTTGTGGTAAGAACACACTTGGGTGAACTAGGTGTTAGGTGTAAGAAGATTGTGGTAATCTTCTTGTTGAGGTGTTGAAGAGTGTGGTGCTCTTCAAGGGTGAAGATTGTGGTAATCTTCACAAGGTGCCGTTGGAGATTGTGGTAATCTTCAAGTGAGATTGTGGTAATCTCAAAGGTGGTGTTGAAGAAGAGTGTGGTGCTCTTCAAGGTGTTGTAAGTTGAATTTGTATTAATTTTGGTAATTAATAAAATTCTTTTTCTTTTCGAAATCCATCCCGAATATACTTGGGGTGGTAGAGGATTAGGCCCTAGGTGGGTTGAACCTCTTTAAATCGACGTGTGTTGTTTTTACATTCCGCACCTTTATTATTGTGTTTGAGCATTCGATTATAAAAAGAGGGCGAAATAGAAAAGATGGAGATAATCTATTCACCCCCTCTAGATTATCGTAGCCGCTGACTTACAAGTGGTATCAAAGCCAAACTCTTTGGCAAACTCGTTTCACATCGCGAGTGGAGAGAAACGATCGTCGGCTACGAACGAAGCTCAACTTTCCTAAGCACCTCCACCACCAAGCCACCTCGGTTTGATTCCAAAAATTTTATATTTTGGAAAGAAAGAATGGAATGCTATTTACAAGGTTGCGGGTTTGACATTTGGAACACCATCATTAATGGAGAATCCATTCCGATGAAAGATACACCACACACCTCAAAAGGCTTCAAAAAGCTCAATGATGAAGAGAAGAAAATCATCTCCTTAAATGGTAAAGCTCTTAATATTTTACATTGTTCACTTACCACTTTGGAATTTGATCATGTTGTAGGTATTCGATCGGCACATGAAGTATGGCAAAACTAGAAGCCATCTATGAAGTATATGCAAATAAAAGGAGCAACTCAAAAGCATCTACTTCTCAAATGGATACAACATCAAATCCAACAATATGGGATGAGCCTCTTACAAATTCCGATGATGAAGTCGAAAAATGTCTTATGGGCATCGAAGAAGAAAACGAGGTAAGTTCTAAATCCTCTACTTCTTATGACAATGAATTGCAAAATGAATATAGTGATTTGCAAAATGATTATGATGAACTTCAAAATGAATTCCAAAACTTACTTGTTAAATACAAAAATTTGAAAAAGGAATTCAATGTTTTGAAAAATGATAAGGATAGTTTATTTACTTCCTATGAATCACTATCATGTGCTCACACCACCACACTTGATAAGGTGAGAAACCTTGAGAAAGAAAATAGTACTCTTGTTGAGAATATTAATTGCATGAAAAAGGATTTATTAAAATCACACTTGAGTACTAATAAAATGTCCAATATTGTTGATGTTCATAAAGGACTTGATCATAAGCCTAATGTTGTTAATCATATGAAAAAGGATCAAGTCACTATGCACATTGGTCATTATGCTCCTAGAATTATTACATGCTTTTATTGCGGTAAAAGGGGTCATACGGTAAATACTTGCCGGGCTAGAAATAGCTCTAATTATTGTTGGAGACCTAAAAGTCTCAAGACTAATCCTAAAGGACCCAAACACATAAGGGTACCACAAAACAATGTCATATTAGGTACCCGGCGAAATAATGATCAAGAAAATTTATACCGCTGAAGAAGACATCAAATGACCGTTTCATTTGATCAAAGAAGGAGAAACTATTTTCGACAAAGCCAATTTCAAGAAGAGGGTATAATCAAAAATGGGAAGAACACAATCCTTGAAATGGCAAAGACATCATCAACAAGATGATTTTCAAAGAAGAAGAGACTTTCAACAATGGAAAGCAACAAACCTTGGAAATGGAGCAATCAAAGAAGTCATCATCAACAAAGTGACTTCTCAAGGGGAAGATATCATCAACAATGGGAACGACACAACCCATGGAAATGGCGTAATTAGTAACCCGTATCTCCCTATTTAAATATGCATTTTATTTTGTTATTATGCATGCTTTTATTTATGTCTTAATTGCAAAATGAGTTTTCAAATATTTATTTTTTAATTAAGGTCTTCGATATATACTTGTGCTTTTAAAATATTTTTGAAAAAGAAGATCTTATATGATGTTTTTAAAACTCTTGTGCATTTTTGTAGACTAAAGTGTGTTATCATCTTTTATGGATTTTTATGGCATGAGCTCACTTGTGATATCTCTTAGCCTACACTTTTATCATTATGATTTGTGCTAGATATGTTTTAAGAATTGTGTAGGATTTACATATTTTCACAAATGGCCATTTACGTCATTATTTGTCAAGAAAGGCATAAATTATCGAGGTACGTTTACTTGTGTTATTCTTACTCTTATAGACTCGATATATGTATTGCCATGTGCCTATGTGCTTGTTTTTCATAGTATTTCATACAAGTGCCATTAAGAGGATTTTTAGATTTTTGAAAGGCACTATTCGATATTTGATTGCACATATTTGTCGTATCAACTCTTGTTCAAATACTTTTAAATAAGGTCTCAACTATATGCTTTCGGATTTTCAAATTTCAAAAGAGACCTTTTGTAGCTTTCTTAAGCTTATTTGAACTTGCATGATTTATTAGACTCTTGATGATCTTCTAAATGCATAGTATGTGTTTATTGCTTCATGGTCTATATATATAGTGTCTATTTCTACTATGCTCTTATGCAAGATATTTTTGTGATTGATGATTGAGGCATGTTTTTACACTTGGACTATTTTTTCTTGCTTATATGTTTATGCCGGTAATGAGTTTGTTAAGTTGTGTAGATGAGAATGAAGTACTCCAAATATTAGTTACCTCAAAATATTTGGATGTAAATGTTCTATTATGAACACCTTAGATCAATTGGATGGCCTATGATGATAGTGATGAAGAAGACAAAAAGGGTATTCCGGAACAAACTCGATGACCAAGGCAACATTGGTCGAACTAAGGCGAGGTTAGTAGCTCGAAGGTATTTTCAAGAAGAAGGTAATTAATTTTGTTGTAACATTTGCACTCATAGCACATTTAGTAGCTATTTGCATTTTACTTGCCCATTCTTGTTTTAAAGAAAATTTCAAGCTTTACCAAATGGATGTTAAATCCAAATTTCTAAATGGTTTTATTCAAGAAGAAGTCTATGTAAAACAACCTCCGGGGTTTAAAACTTTTTCTAGGCCAAATGATTGATTTTAAGGCCTTGTATGGTTTAAAACAAGTACCCCTTGTATGGTATGATAGACTTAGCTATTTTTACTAAATGATTTTACAAAAGGTAAAGTTGATACTACTCTCTTTGTTTGTGAAAAAGGGCAATATTGTTTAAACTTGTGCATATTTATGAGAATATTTTTGGTGCTACTAATGAATATTTGTGCAAGATATGGTTTTCTAAGTTGATGCAAGGTGTACTTGGAATGAGCATGATTTCTTGCTTGACTTCAAATCATTCAATGCCAAGTAGACAGTTACATTTCAAAAGAACTCTTGAAGGAGTTAGGCATTGAAGAAGGAAGAATCATTCCAACCTCTATGGTTATCAATGAAGAGATTGACAAAGGTTGAGAAAGGCATGTCGGTTGACAAACAAATTCGAGGTATGTCTTCTTGTATTATTCCTATAGACTCGACATTCCATATGCCTTATGTCTATATGCTCGACTTCAAAAATTATCCCAACGAATCTCATTAAAGTGTCGTTAAAAGAAATTTTCAAATATTTGAAAGGCACTTCTTCTTATGACTTGTTGTATCCAAAGCTTTAAAATGTTCTTATTTTTCGGGATAACAAGTCCGGTGAAAATTATTCAAAATATAGTTCGTCATAATCGAACTAAACATATTGAGATTCGAAAAACTTTCTAAGGGATTTGCGTTTTTAACAAAAACTTGAGATGTGTTTAATTCCATCTCAAGGATAACTCGCGGACATTTGTTCATTTACCCGAGTATTTTATCTCATTTCGAGCTTGATTATGACATAATGCATATTGAATGAAGCTTACGTTTGCATTTTACACGTTTTTAAAACTTAGGGGCAAAAATGGATTTTTGGTTGAAAATTCGGATTTTTGGAAAAGCGACAGACAAAGTGGGATGAAGGGGTTGAGGGCAACCGTCGCCCTCAACGCCGACCGTCGCCTCAACCACGACCCGGTCGCCCTAAGCAAAATATTGGATAAAAATGGTTTCGTCTTCAAAGATTCGCAACTCTAACATATTTTGGCCATTTTTCGTCCCCTTCGCAAATTTCACACACAATTCACTTCAAATGAGTTTTGATGCATGAATTACATAGTTTGGGGATTATCTAGCTCGACTATCATCATCATTGCTCGTCTTTACCGATCGAATGGTAAGAATTTCACTCTCTTTAGCTCAATGGGTTGAACCCTTGAGTTTGTGGCTTATATGTATTTTTCTTAATGCAACTCATATATTTTTTGTGATGAGCTTATTGATTGTTGATGATTGACATTTGTTAAATTGTATTTGGTGATGAAAAACTTGGCTTGATCTCATTTACAAGGGTTATATTTAACTTTTTCTATTTTTGACGCCCGCCAAGTGTTCGATAAATCGTTTCAATGAAAAATTCATCACCTACATGACTCTCTCGATTTCAAAAGTCTCATATATTTATAGAGATCATGTTTTTGCAAATCAAATGATTTTTCATATGCTTCTACAAGTCGTATGATTCGACTCTTCTATTTGGTTTAAAAGCTTCAATGTTCAAATGGCTCGATACATCGGTTTTGTTGCACACTTTGATATGAATATATGATGTATTTATCGTGCTAACATTCTTTTTGATGATTCCAAAGGGGAGAAACATGTGGAGAAACAGGTTATAAGCTCATTAGCTCATAAAAGCTAAGATAAGCTTAACGAAAGAAGCTATAAGCTATGGCTTCATAAAGCCATAAGTTGTGGATCATATTTAGTCCACTTGGTGCATTATGGTTATGTATGAATCATGGTCCATTGGTTGTAGTATGGACTTATATACGGTTCTAATGATGTATCTTTGACAGGGGAGCTTTTGAAGCTATTGATACTTAAGCTCAATATCGAAAAGCTAATATTTTAGCTTATGTTTAAGTTGCTTCTATATTACTCTTGTTGTGCATGTTGATAGGGGAGCATTTGCTATAAGTGTTTAAATATCTCTACTCCCATCCTTGTGTTTTTATTGCATGGAATGTTGTCACTCACAACGGATAGTTCTTTTTAACCGGTAAAATTGTTTTGTTTTCAAAATCGGCCTTGTCAAATTGTTTTGGTTTGTAATCATCAAAAAGGGGGAGATTGTTTGATAAATGGTTTTATCATGATTTTGATGATTTTGTTTTATACCAAAACAATGGTTTTAAAGGTTGTCCAAATACTCCTAAATGATTTAAAATGGTTTTAATATTTTCCGGAGTATAACTTCAAGTTTTATTTTCGACAAAATTGGACAACACTTTTAATGATTTTACGTTTTGGGTTTTCACTCTCAAACGATGTTTCTAAATATTGTCCTAATACTCCCGATCGGTCTAAAATGTTTTCACTATTTTTCTGAGTATTTCTTGAAGTCTATTTTCGATATAAAATTGGACAACACTTTTGTTTTGAGGTCAACCGGTCGCCGTATAGGGCAACCCATACCGAAAGTTGAGAAAAAAAAAACTTCATGTTTGCGAGAAAATGGTCAGGCAACCGGTCGCCCTATAGGGCAACCGGTGGCGTCGACCGGCCGACCCCTTGGGCGGCCGTGCACTGGGAGCAAAATTGAAACGAGCGTAACGCCCGCCGTTTTTGAGGTTGTGCGACCGGTTGAAGTCGGGACGACCGGTCGAACCCTACGTCGACGGTCGCCCTGTAAATTTATATTTTCATTTTCAAACGTCTATTTGTGCGCGACCGGTCCGCCCTAATGTTTGACAAAGAAATTTCTAACCGTCACAGCAGCGTGACATGCCTTTTCCCTAAATTGTGGGATTGATTTCTAACAGCTATAATCTTGATTTTAATTGCAATTTTTGTAGATATCGATTCCAAGAGGAGCCTATCAAGTATCAATCATCTCCTATAAATAGAGGAAGATTTGAAGCACAACTATATGAGAGAAAACTACAACACAACAAGATACACTCAAGAATACACTTGTTTTTACATTGTCATATTTCTTGTTGTAATTTGCCTAGCTTATCACTTTCACATCCTTGAGGTCTAGGCTATTCTTGATTACACTTGCACTCTATTGTATTATCAATTATCGAGTTGTAATCTTGAATTTGTGGTCGTCATTCAAACACAAGATATCCTTGTGAGTGTTCTTGTGGTAAGAACACACTTGGGTGAACTAGGTGTTAGGTGTAAGAAGATTGTGGTAATCTTCTTGTTGAGGTGTTGAAGAGTGTGGTGCTCTTCAAGGGTGAAGATTGTGGTAATCTTCACAAGGTGCCGTTTGGAGATTGTGGTAATCTTCAAGTGAGATTGTGGTAATCTCAAAGGTGGTGTTGAAGAAGAGTGTGGTGCTCTTCAAGGTGTTGTAAGTTGAATTTGTATTAATTTTGGTAATTAATAAAATTCTTTTTCTTTTCGAAATCCATCCCGGATATACTGGGGTGGTAGAGGATTAGGCCCTAGGTGGGTTGAACCTCTTTAAATCGACGTGTGTTGTTTACATTCCGCACCTTTATTATTGTGTTTGAGCATTCGATTATAAAAAGAGGGCGAAATAGAAAAGATGGAGATAATCTATTCACCCCCCCTCTAGATTATCGTAGCCGCTTGGACTTACAACAAGTTCGGTATCTATTATACGGTTATTCGAATTCAAAATTTGTTCGTTATAATCGAACTAAACATATTGAGATTCGATATATTTTTAAGGGATTGTGATTTTTAACAAAAACTTGAGATGTGTTTAATTCCGTCTCAAGGATAACTCGCGGACTTTTTGATCGTTAATCGCCGAGTATTTTACCTCATTTCGAGCTTGATTATGACATAATGTATATTGAATGAGGTCTACGTTTGTATTTTGCACATTTTAAAACTTAGGGGTAAAAAATTGGATTTTTGGATCAAATTTCGGATTTTCAAAACAAAAGAACCACTGGCGACCGGGCAAGGCCGACCGGTTGCCCAAGCCGCCGACCGTCGGCCTGCCCGGGACCGTCGCTCGACAATTTCTTGGTTAAAAATGGTTCTGCATTTCACGACTTAGCCATTTTGGCTCTTTTGGTTCATTTTTCGTTCCTTTATGATTTGCACACACATTTTACTTCAAATGTGTTTTGATGCATGAATTATATATTTTGGAGATTATCTAGCTCGAGTATCATCATCATTGCTCATCTTTACCGATTGAATGGTAAGAATTTCACTCTCTTTAGCTCAATTGGGTTGAACCCTTGAGTTTGTGGCTTATATGTATTTTTCTTAATGCAATTCATATATTTTTGTGATGAGCTTATTGATTGTTGATGATTGACATTTGTTAAATTGCATTTGGTATTAAAAACTTGGCTTGATTTCATTTACAAGGGCTATATATATCTTTCTCAATTTTTTACGCCCGCCAAGTGTTCGATAAAACGTTTCAATGAAAAATTCATCACCTACATGATTCTCTCGATTTCAAAAGTCTTATATATTTATAGAGATCATGTTTTGCTTATCAAATGAGTTTTCATAAGCTTCTACAAGTCGTATGATTCGACTGTTCCCTCCTATTTGGTTTATAAGCTTCAATGTTCAAATAGCTCGATACATCGGTTTAGTTGCACACTTTGATATGAATATATGATGTATTTATCGTGCTAACATTCTTTTTGATGATTCCAAAGGGGGAGAAACAGGTGGAGAAACAGGTTATAAGTTCTTTAGCTCAAAGAAGCTAAGATAAGCTCAAACGAAAAGAAGCTATAAGCTATAGCTTCCTAAAGCCATAAGTTGTGTATGACTCTTGGTCCATTGGTTGTAGTATGGACTTATATATGTTTTTAATGATGTCTCTTTGACAGGGGGAGCTTTTAAGCTCAATATTGAAAAGCTAATATTTTAGCTTATGTTTAAGTTGCTTCTATATAACTCTTGTTGTTCATGTTGATAGGGGGAGCATTTGCTATATGTGTTTGAATATCTCTACTCCCATCCTTGTGTTTTTATTGCATGGAATGCTGTCACTCATAACGGATAGTTCTCTTTAACTTAGGTAAAATTGTTTTGTTTTCAAAATCGATCTCGTTAAAATTGTTTTGGTTTGTAATCATCAAAAAGGGGAGATTGTTTGAAAAATGGTTTTATCATGATTTCGATGATTTTGTTTTTACACCAAAACAATGGTTTTAAAGGTTGTCCAAATACTCCTAAATGATTTAAAATAGTTTTAATATTTTCCGGAGTATTTGCTCAAGTCTATTTTCGATTAATATTGGACAACACTTTCAAAGATTTTATGTCAATGGGTTTTCACATTGAAACTATATTTCTAATATTGTCCTAAATACTCCCGATTAGTTTAAAATGTTTTTTACGAATTTTTCTGAGTATTTCTTGAGGTTAATTTTCGATAAAATTGGACAATATTTTGTCTCTTGTCGACCGATTCGCCCATAGGGCAACCCCTACTCGAAGATGATTTTTGAAACAGTAAAATGAGACGGAAGAAAATCAAGCGGTCGACCGGTGCATCTCGGGCGTCGACCGGTCCGGTCGACAGTACTGCAAGTGTGCAAAATCTCCTGTTCTATTTTTGGAGAGGTCGACCGGCTAGGGTGATGTCGACGGTGAGCCGAGCACCCCGACCGGTCGCCCCGTGTAATTTTTCAAGATACAATTTCAAACGCCCTTTTGTGCGCAAGTCGCCCTTTAGTTTGACAAAGCAAAAATATAATTGTAAAAAGACCATTCTTCCTTAAAATGTGGGATTGTTCTATAATCTGATTTTTGTATCCTTATGAGACAACCATATTTATTTTAATCTCTTTGTCTTATTTGTAGACAAAAGAAAACATGGAGGAGCCCATGAAGGAGCCTATGTTGGAGGAGCCTATGTTGGAATTCAAATTTGAAGGCTCTCCTATAAATAGATGAAAGCTTGAGGGATCAAACATAAGACTTGATACAAACAACAAGAGATATCACAAGCACATAATCTTTGTTATTCATTTCAACATTCTTGTTGTAATAGCCTAAAGTACTATCACTTTCACATCTTGAGGTCTAGGCTTTCATTCTTGATTACACTTGCACTTTTGAGTTGTAATATTTTTCAAAGTGTAATCTTGATTGTAATTCATCAACCAAACACAAGATATCCTTGTGAGTATTCTTGTGGTAAGAATACACTGGGTGATCTAGGTGATAGGTGTTTCAAGAGTGTGGTGCTCTTGAGGTGTTGAAGAATTTGGTATTCTTCAAGATTGAAGATTGTGGTGATCTTCAAAGGTGCCGTTGAAGGAAGATTGTGGTAATCTTCAAAGGGAGATTGTGGTAATCTCCAAAGGTGGTGTTGGAGAGTTCGGTGCTCTTCAAGTCGGAAGATTGTGGTGATCTTCGCAAGGTGCCGTTGAGGATTGTGGTGATCTTCAAAAGAGATTGTGATAATCTTGAAGGTGTTGTTGAAGAAGAGTGTGGTGCTCTTCAAGGTGTTGTTGTAAGTTGGTGTTGTATTAAATTTTGGTAAATTAATAAAATCTTTTTTCTTTTTGAAATCCATCCCGGATATACTGGGGTGGTAGAGGATTAGGCCCTAGGTGGGTTGAACCTCTTTAAATCGACGCATGTTGTTTTCTTCCCGCACCTTTATTATTGTCTTGGCGTATTTGTTTCGAAAAAGAGGGCATAATCCAAAAGATGGAGATAATCTATTCACCCCCCTCTAGATTATCGTAGCCGCTTGGACTTACATGAAGCTCCAGGGGAGATTAAAGGCACAGGGTCCATAAGCAAAAATGGACTGGAGATCACAGATGTTGCATATGTTGAAGGTCTCAATTTCAATCTACTAAGCATCAGCCAAATCTGTGACAAAGGCTATAATGTGGGATATAATATGGGAGTTTGTCAAATCAAAGATGCTGAATCAAATGAAAATTGTGCTACAAGGAACAAGGCAGAAAACCATGTATGTAGTGGATTGGTCAACTGCTACACCAAGCACATGTCTGCTAGCAAAGAGTACTGCCGAATCAAGTTGGCTGTGGCACAAGAAGCTGAGTCACCTGAACATCATGAATATCAACAAGCTTGCAAGGAGTAATCTTGTAGAAGGATTGCCTGACTTAGTATACAAGAAAGAAAGCATATGTGATGCATGCCAGATGGGAAATAAAATCAAGTCATCCATCAAGGACAAGCCAAGTCCCTCTTCAACAAGGATACTACATCTATTGCATAGGGATTTATTTGGTCCTGTTGAGCCAGCTAGCATCAGTGAAAAGAAACACACCTTAGTGGTGGTGGATAATTACTCAAGATATACATGGACAATTTTTATGTGCAAAAAGAAGAAAACACTACAGAAATTGCCTCAGCTGATGAAAAGAGATCAAAATGAGAAGAGTCAAACCATTATAAAGATAAGATCTGACAGGGGAACTGGATTTGTCAATGGGATTATAACTCAGTATTGTGTTGAAAATGGTACTGCTCATGAATTGTCAGCTGCTAGGACTCCACAGCAGAATGGAGTAGCTGAAAGAAGGAACAAAACTCTCAAGGAAGCTGCTAGGACAATGTTAGCCGAAGCTAGAATGCCTTAGAGATTTTGGGCTGAAGCTATAAATACTGCATGCTATACGCAGAATAGATGCATGATCAACAGGAAGTTAACCAAGACTCCCTATGAGATCTGGACAAGGATAAAGCCTAATGTTGGATATTTCAAGATATTTGGATGTAAGTGCTTCATCCACAACAATGGCAAGGACAACTTGAAAGCTTTTGATGCTAAAGCTTATGAAGGTATCCTTTTGGGATACTCAGCTGAAAGTAAAGCCTATAGAGTGCTAAACAAGAGGATTATGGTCATAAAAGAGTCTATCCATGTGGTATTTGATGAGCCAAATGTAAATGGAGAAGACATAGATAAGTTAGTTGAGAAGCAAAATCAGCCAACTATGCAGAAGAGTCCCTATGTTGATGCAGATGTGAGAGCACTCAACCCTGGAGCAGATGAGATAGCTGAATCTCAAAGATAGTTGGAAGGTCTGCAGCTGAATGAAGATAAAGAAGCGGTTCAAGACAACTTAGCGGCAAGACGGTTGAATCCAGCAGACTTACTCCAACCAGATGTGAGATGGCTGAGAGACCATCCACCCGAGTTAATCATTGGAGATGTTAGAGATGGCATAAGAACCAAAGACAGAGCTCAACATGAAGTTATGTTCACTTGTTTTATTTCCCAAATGGAGCCTAATGATGTATCTCAAGCATTGGATGATACACATTCGATTCAGGTTATGCAAGAAGAGCTAAATCAGTTTGAAAAAAACAAAGTATGGGAATTAGTTCAAAGGCCTACTCACCAAAATGTCATTGGTACTAAGTGGGTATTCAGAAACAAGATGAATGAGGAATGGTCTGCAGTTAGAAATAAAGCAAGATTGGTAGCCAAAAGGTATTGCTAAGAGGAAAGTATAGATTTTGATGAAACATTTGCTCATGTTGCTAGATTGGAAACAATAAGGATGTTTCTTGCTTATGCTCTACACAAGAACTTCACTGTATATCAAATGGATATGAAGAGTGCATTTATAAATGGACTTTTAGAAGAAGAAGTCTATGTTGAACAACCTCCAGGTTTTGAGCAGAAAACTATTGGAGACAAATATACAAGCTCAAGAAAGCATTATATGGATTGAAACAAGCACCAAGAGCATGGTATGACACATTGTCACAATTTCTAATTGACAATGGATTTGCCAAAGGAAAAGTTGATAGAACACATTTTAGAATTCAAGATGGAGAGAGTACACTGCTTGTTCAAATATATGTGGATGATATCAATTTTGGATCCATAAACAATGAGTTGTGTGATAAGTTCTCAAACCTCATGCTAGGGAAGTTTCAAATGAGCAAGATGGGAGAGCCGACTTTCTTCTTGGACTTTAAGTCAAGCAATCAAGGATGGAACCTTCATAAGTCAAACCAAGTATACCGTAGATTTAATAAAGAAATTTGGTATGGAAAAAAAGTCATCAGTGAAGATTCCAATGAACACTTCAATTAAGATGGATGTGGATGCAGATGGTAAAGTTGTTGATCAAACTAGGTATAGAGCCCTCACCGGATCATTGCTCTATTTAACAAAGAAGCGCACTCGGACATCACCTTTATTAGGTGTATGTGCTAGATTTCAATTTGCACCAAAAGAGAGTCACATGACTGCAGCTAAGAGAATCCTAAGGTATTTGAAGGGATGCCAAGAAGTTGGCTTATGGTATCCAAATGATGGAGGATTCAAGCTGGTAGGCTACTCAGACTCGCACTATGCTAGATGTAGAGTGGATCGGAAGAGTGCTTCAGGTACTTGTCAAATGTTTGGAAATAAATTGGTTTCTTGGTTTAGCAAGAAACAAAATACAATAGCTTCAAGCAGTACAGTACATAGGCTGCGGGCTTTTGTACCCAAGTCCTATGGATGAGACAACGGCTAAAGAGACTATGATATTGAAGAAAAAGAAATTCCAATTATGTGTGATAATACAAGTGCTATTGCAATTACTCAAAATCTAGTGTTGCACTCAAGAACAAAACACATTAATGTTAGATATCATTTTATAAGGGATCATGTTGAAAAGAAAGACATCACTTAGGAATACATCTCAACTGATAAGCAGTTAGCTGATATATTTACTAAACCTTTGTGTGAATCAAGATTTGAAGAGCTTAAGAATAAGCTTGGACTAATTGAGCTTAGTTAGGAGACTCAAAAGACTCAATCAGCAGAGACTACGTAGAGAAATGAAAATTAGCAAGTTTTATTTTCCAGCCAAGTGAAACAGCAAAGATGAAAAATCAGTTGTATCGAGTTAACTGACGCTAAGTGATCTTATGTGAAGAGAGAAGCAGAGTCAAGTCACTTTTGGGATGATAGCTGAATTATTATGAGCTAAGTGATAAAACGCAGTCGTTTTCTACGAGCGGCAATGTTTTTGGGGATTACATCAGCGTAATAATGGTGTCAGAACAAAAGTTGCACATGTTTAGCCTATGATTGGATATAAATGCTGATGCATTTAATGCAGGGAAATTAATGTAGTTTCAAAGGATAAATCTTAATTGCTCATCTTGATCAAACTTATCAAATTCTAAAAACCGTCCTCTCACGTCCCTTGAAAACCAAAAATCTATTTTCTCTCTCCTCACAAATACTCTCATCTTCAGCAAGCAAAGCAAACTTTCTCTCTACAAAGTTCTAAAACCCTAGTTCTTCAAGCAAGATCTTTCGCTCAATCTACCAGATATTTTTAAGATGTCTGAGAAGATCCACTCTAGATCGATGTAGACTTGAAGGTGTCTTTGAAACAGGGAGCTGATAAGGCCCTGGTTAAGAAGATTACTGAGAAGATAGAGAAGTCCGGTCTGAAGGACTTTCTTACGATGGAGTACTCTCATACCTACTTAAAAGATGTGTTTGAAAAATATGGCTAATAAAAATTTTCAATTGACCAAAAAGACTAAAAAAGACCCAACTGCTTTTTAATGTTATTAACTAATTTCATTGAAATACTCTCTCTCTCTCTCTCTCTCTCTCTCTCTCTCTCTCTCTCTCTCTCACACACACACATCATGTAAAATATTTAAATATATTTCTCCTTCAGAAAATAATTTAACTGCGAGTAGCAAGCCAATTTTCTCCTAAATAAGATTTAAACGCTCCCGATAGTTGAACTAAAGATTTGAGTGACGGTGGGACTTATTTTGCAACAAAAAATGCTATACTGTGAATATTTCACTACAAGAAATTGAAATTTTACCGACGGAAAAATCCGTCGGCAAACCCATTTTACCGACGGATCCGCGACGGAATCCCGACGGATTTTTCCGTCGGCAAAACGCTTGTCGGTAAAAATTTACCGACAGGAAAAATATTCCGTCGGTAAGTTACCGACGGATTTCCGACGGATCGACAAATGTAACTCCGTAACACTGACGACGACGGAGGCCGACGGAGTTTGTTTCGGTAAATGATATCCGTCGGGAATTTAAGGCGCCTAGTAATAACAGAATGTCGACGGAATGCCGACAAAATTGTCACCGACGGATATATTCCCGACGGAATGCCTACAGATTATCTCCGACAGATCGCCGACAGACAAATACCGACGGATCGCCGACAGACAAATACCGACGGAACGCCGACGGAATTTTGCCGACAGAACGCCGACGGATTTGTCAATAACTTTTACCGACGGAATATCGACGGAAATTTTTAAAAAAAAATATAAATATTTTTTTGTGAATTTTTTTTTTTTTAATTACTCATGTCCTGTTTTACAAATAACAATTCTAACAACATCCATTAAAATTTCACAAAAAAATAGTACAAATTGACAAACACTACCCAACATTCAACATCTAAAATTCAACATCCAACATCCAAAATCCAACATCCAAAATCATACCAAGCAAAGTACCAAAATAGCATAAAACAATTCAACATAAACATCAAAGACTGCAACATCTAAGAAACCAACATAAACAATTGAAATCAAACACATCCATATAATCCAACCACAAGAGACACATCACTAAAATATAATAGTCTAATCCTCACTAAGACTCACATCACCATCACCATCAGTCTGTAGGCCTCGGGGGGTAGGTAGGTCATGGGGAGGGGAAATATGAGAGGTGCTCATTTTCCCCATCATCCACTCCACCCGTGCCTCGAGGGTGCTCGTCCGAGCTACATACTCATCCAACTTTTGTTGTACCTCAGCTCGACCCTCAACTCTTCCCTCCTCTCTTAGGCGCTCTGCTGCAGCCTGAGACATCTGGGATCCTTCAGAACATATCTGTAACAACAACATAACATCCAAAATAATCAGCAAATTACATTTCTAAGTGTGCTTGTTGTTCTCACAAAGCCTTGACAAAGAACCAAGCCGTTCATGAGCTATTTGGAGCTCGAATTGATAAAAATTCATCCAAGTTCGTTAAATGAGGCTCGTTAAACTAAATGAACCAAATTCAAACTAGTTAATAAGCTCTTATAAATTAAACTAACACTTTGACTTTCATTTTAATTTTTATACCTTATAATAAATATATAAATATTTGAATACTTGAATAGAATCAAATATTTTAATAGATATATTGTGCGTTTTAGAAATATATAATTTTATTTTTGTACAAACGTGAAGAATAACTTCAATTTATATTCATATTTACTAAGCTTGTTTAGGCTCGATTAAGTTCGAAGAAGTTCGTAAGCCATCTATATATTCGATAAATTCAAGCTCGACTCGATAATGAACGAGTCATCTTATCGAGGGTCGTTTATCTTATATTATTATTCTTTATTCTACATGAGACTTTAATTAGATTCATTAAATCACAAATTATTGAAAATAGTTAATTTGGATCCTAAAGTATAATTTTTTTTGATTTAGCCATATATATAATTAATCTAAATAAATTTGAAAAATATTATATTTGATTCTACTAAATTCATTACAATCTAGAAGTTAATTCACATTTTAGTTTGGTATTACTATTAGTTTTTTTAAATTTTTTAATCAACGTCCGTCGCTAATCTCTCGGCAATCGTCGGTAATTACTAACGGAAAATTCCGTCGTTGATAACGACGGATATATCCGTCGACAATTGCCGATAGAAAATGTCTGTTGGTAAATAACGACGGATATTTCCGTCGGTAAATATTTGGTCGATGTTCCGCCGCAGTCGCGGGAAATTTGGCGGTATAATTTTTCGGGATTTTTACCTTGATTACCGAGAGACTATTGTCCGTCGTTATATTCTCGCTCGGTGATCCGCGTCGGTGTTGCGCTTCGGTATTTTTGGAAATGTGTATCGTTGGTAATCCGTCGAATGTCCGTCGGTGAACAATGGCAGATTAATTCCGTCGGTATTTTACGTAGGAAAAAGCAATTTCTTGTAGTGTTTTTAAATCAAGACACTAAAATAGTGTCACTTAAATTTTATGGGACTAATATTGTAACTTCTCGCTTTATTAATTTAAGCAAGGCATTAATCATTTTTTTGTTAATCTCTTACATGCGAAACATATATCATTTTACAAATCTCTTTGATTTTTAATTAAGAAAAAAACAATATATCATTCAAAATTGACCCTTTTTTGTTGGGTAGAAAGTAGAAACCACTTTGAGCTTAAATTTTTCTTATGATACACGAGTTTTGCACATAACCCGCTTCGATCCACCGCTAACAGAATATTCATCAGAGGCACGTTCTCGAATTTACGATGAACATTCCGCCGGTTATTTGTAAAATCTATGTACGACAGGAGACAAATTGAAATTCGGAATAGTTTATACAACGAAATGTAAAAATGACCATAATTTGGTAATGCAATTATTGTATTTTCTTTAAAACAAATTTATGCAAAACACCCAAGATGGGTGAGGGACTAAGCCATGATCCCACCAACGTGTATATTATGAAAACTCAATCATCTTTATTCTTTACAACAGAGTGCATGTGAAAATTTCATATACAAATGAGAAACAAAGACTTCAAACAAATTATTACTCTTTTTTTTTGCGACTATATATTCGTTGAGTTTATCCTTGTTTAAGAGACAAATTGTAGCACAAATTTAGCTTTCCGAACAACCTTCATACTGATGCCAGGCTTCTATATCAAAACTCATACAAAAATTATACAATAATTAATAGCAAATATTATACACTTCTAGATTACATTCAATATACACTAAATTTAAGCCCTTATAAACTAACTAAAAATAATACTTTAGAAATCATCTTTGAGCACGCATTCGAGCACCCCAAGACATTCTTCCCGTGGATGGATTCTTGTTTCTCCTCTTCAACTCTTCAAGCTGAGACTGCCACCTCATATTCCACTTCCCACTTGCCTCCTTTCCCTATTCCCAATAAGAAAAATAAAGCAAAAAATAAATAAATATAATACCAAAAAACATTAAGGGGAAATTACAGAAAGAACCTCAAGAGTTTAGCCTAATTACAAAAAAAATCAATTAATTTCCAAAATTACTAATATATCATTGACATTTGTTTTTATGTTACAACTTGCACGACTATATATGTCAAATGGGTCTGCGTGCAAGTTATGTCAAATGGGTCGGATCGACCTGGTGCTAGTCCATTGGACTAAAGAGAAAAATTGAGACAGGCAGTCCCAAACTGCAATTCTAGAGACCAGTCCGACCCATACTTTAAAAATACATGCAAAATGTATAGGGCTAATAGACTTTATTATTGTTTCGGTTGGTTTTGACGGCTCTACTTAATGGTATGTGTTAGGTAAATACAAATATATATGAGTGTTTAAGTGTTTGGCTGTTTGTAATGCCTTAGGGGTTAATTATAATTTTGAAAGATAATCGTAATTTTTCGTAATTAGACTAAACCTGGTTTTTACTTTTTATAGATATTCCAAACATTAATTCACAAATTCAATATCTCATACCCACCTGGTCATATTGATATGGTCTTCTAGCCGAGAAACCAAACCCCAACCCCTTAGCCAAATCCCTATCATACAAAGCTCTGGTCTGGGGATTGGATAGAGTCTCATAAGCCTCTTTCACCATAATAAACCTCCTCGTGTGCTCATCCACTCGGTCAGGTGGCGAAACGTCCGGATGGTACTTTCTGGCCATCTTTTTGTACGCTTTTTTAATGTCGGAAACTGTACTTCCAGTCTCTGCAATTCCCAGCACTTCGTACAGTGACTCTTCACACTGTACATTTGGAGCGTAGAAAACCCTGATTCGGGCAGTGGGTCGGGCCCTGTTCGGCCCGAATCTGTTTCTGATTGTGATTCTTGATTTTGTCACCTGGGAAGTGAAGGAAATGGATTCAGGGTTCCGGGCTTTGGTTGATTGATTGGGCTTTGAGAACAAATAAAAGGGTGCATTGGGGTTTGATGATGCAAATTTGCAGCTCATTTTTCTTCAATTTCCTTCTTAGTTATTTTTTTAAGGACCTTTAGCTTTTGGTATTTATTGGTGAGCCGATCAGCCATGCGATTTTTTTTCTTACGTACGCCATGACGTCATATATCGCCATCAATCCTATTTATCAAAAATTTGTGGAAAAAAGATTATAGAAGCTTCTATTCTACGTGTTGTAATACTATTCTTACCGTTTAGGCAGATTACGTGTTGTAATTACCCCTTAAAATAAGCCCCTCCACAGTCCACACCTTTATTAATTGGGCTTCACCGACCCTCGATCTAGCCCCTAATTTGCGCCTAAACCTCGAGTCCACCCCCTCAGTCCCTACGCCACCGAACCTTCAAGCCCCTACTCTAGCCCCACTCCAAAATAGCCAAATTTCACATAATAACACCCTTTAGATTTAGCCTTATATTTCATTTACCCCCTAAACTTGCAAATATAACACTTATCCTCCTCAATCAAAATAAATTATAATGTATGGACAAAACTACCCTTAGTAAAAATGGGTCTATAATTTTTAGTAAACTTTGAATATGTTGTACCCTATTTGATTTACATTCTTAATAAATTCATAAGGTGATTTTTTAAATTGTGCATTAAGTAACTTAAACATTAATAAAACTAAAGCAATGTACAACAAATGCACAAAAGAATTAGATTTGAAAGATGGATGGAAAAAAAAGTATTAACTATTTAATCTAAATAAAATTTCATTTTTAGAAAAAATATGAATAAATATATTTCTTAAACATAATTTAGTTATATATTTTTTTTATTTAATATTATTCATAGTTCAAAACATAGTATTATTAAATTATCATCTCTAATGAATAATCAATATTATTAATGAAACGAATTGAAACCATACCCAATTCGCTCTGTTTTGCATGTGTTTTGTGTGTGATTTTTGTGGGTTTTTTATTTTTCTTGTGCGTGATTGTACGTAATATTTTGTCTTTTCGCCCCGTTTTATAGTGTTATATGTTACGTAGGGTATTTTTGTTTGTTTCGTAGGTTTTCGTAAAAAGAAACCTTGAAAATGGGCTAAAATGGTCAAAAACGGACATTACGGGTGAAAGACGGTCAAGGTGAACGAGTATGTGCGCGCGCACGCAAGAGTGCGCGGCACGCACGTGAAACAGTGAGGAAAAATAAACGCGTGCGCACTTGCACGCGGCGCACAATGTCAAGTCGTGACATGAATGTGCGCGCGCGCGCGAGCGCCGCGCGGCGCGCAAGGCATACGAGCGAGGAACACTGCGCGAACGCGCACCGGCCGAATTTTCCAGATTTGTTATTCGTTTTTTCTTTTCTTTTTTGGATTCTTCCACCTTGTATAGGGTTTTAGGCTTATAAATAGCACTTGGGGGATCCATAATTTGGTGCACTTTCATACTTAGCACTTTTAGACTTTAGTTTTTGATATTTTTCTCTTCCATTCAATATTGGAATTGCTTGGATTCTTCCCATTGAAGTTATTTTTGCGTCTTAATCAACGCATAATATTTCTTCATCTCTTTTGTCTGATTTAAATTGTTGGGGTGATTATTATTGTTGCATGATAAAGTTTATGATTGTTTTCTTTCCTTCAATTGAGATTATGACCTCATCCCCAAGCATGAACTAATTTTCTTGTTCTAGGATTAGGATGATTTGATTCAAACAAATAAGCAATGTTGGAATTTGGTTCTTGATAAATTGGATGTTGACCCGATTTTGACCAAATAATTAAGTGGTTTCCATTAGTAAAAAATGGAATTAAATTATTTGTAAAAATTCTACTAAGAGAGTATATGAGAATAGCATTTAGAATTTCTCAAAACCGATTCCGGGTGAATGAGAAATTAATGCTAGAAGTTAGCCACTTAATACAAATAAATGGTATGGAAAATGGAAAATGTGTGGGAGGAGAGATGCTCCATCCCACATAGGAAAAGGGAGGCAAAGTTGCACACTTAATATATCACAAGTTGGACATATGGGTTTGGGCCCTTGGGGGCACCCAAGTTTTTAAAGGGGTGAGGACCTACATGTTTGTGGGTTTGGTTCAAAGCACACACGCGCGCCGCCGGCCGGCCCGGCCTAGGCCTGGGCTTGGGCTTCAAGCCCCTTATTCTTTTTGGACCAAAAACCTTTAACAATAATTAATTAATTAATTTTTTGTAATTAATAAATTAAATGGATTTAATTAATTTTTGTAATTAATTAAATCAGATTTCAACGTGCGGTCGGGTCGTGCTCCCTGCCGCAAATGTTCGGAGTGGCGCACGGGCTGGAGCACGGCCCGTGCGGTCGGGTCGTGCTCCCGTGCGTCTAGGCCGTGCGCTCCTGAACAGGTGCGTCTGTTCACTGAAAATGTTCCTTTTCGAGCCTACAGACGCGATTTTCCGTACGGGCACTTTTTGCCTATATTATTAACGTCCCCACTGATGAATCAATAGACGAAAATAATCAGATAACAAAAATCGAGCATTGCATTCTGCATATTGCCCATTTCCTCCTTGATAGCTTGAAAGTTCTCAAACATTCTGTTGTTCGCTGTTGTTTCGGTTTTGTTGTGCTGCTAACCGGAACTGAATAAAGTCATTGTATCTTAGAGGCGAGCGCCGGAACCGTAAGCACTCGGTATATGGGGCATTTTCGTCTTGCGGAGACTGTATCCAATACAGGCCTCAACTTTGTCTATAGACAATCCCAACCATTTTCTTCTTAACAGAAACCTTCCACCATAAATTTTTACCAACAATCGCAAGACGAAAAGTTTGTTTCTGTTGAAGACGATGGCATCAAGTTCGAAGGTTCCTGCTCCTGCATGTGGTGAGAAACCAGTGAAGTTCTCCGGTGGTGACTTCAAGAGATGGCAATAGAAGATGCTGTTCTACGTGACAACCTTGGGGATGTCTCGTTTCATGAAGGAGGAACCCCCTGCCATTGGTGATGAAGAATCCGACAATGAACGGAGAATCGTGTAAGTCCAAGCGGCTACGATAATCTAGAGGGGGTGAATAGATTATCTCCATCTTTTCGATTTCGCCCTCTTTTAGCAATCGAATGCTCAAACACAATGATAAAGGTGCGGAATGTAAACAACACACGTTGATTTAAAGAGCTTCAACCCACCTAGGGCCTAATCCTCTACCACCCCAGTATATCGGGGATGAATTTCAAAAAGAAAAAGAATTTTATTAATTACCAAAATTAATACAAATTCAACTTACAACACCTTGAAGAGCACCACACTCTTCTTCAACACCACCTTTGGAGATTACCACAATCTCCTTTGAAGATTACCACAATCTTCCTTCAACGGCACCTTGTGAAGATTACCACAATCTTCAACCTTGAAGAATACCAAATTCTTCAACACCTCGATAAGAAGATCACCACAATCTTCTTCACCTATCACCTAGATCATCCAAGTGTGTTCTTACCACAAGAACACTCACAAGGATATCTTGTGTTTGAATGATAACCAAAAATCAAGATTACAACTCAATAATGAATAATACAATATGAGTACAAGTGTAATCAAGAATAGCCTAGACCCCAAGGATGTGAAAGTGATAAGCTAGGCAAATTTACAACAAGAATAATAACAATGAAAGACCAAGTATATGCTTGAAGTGTATCTTGTTGTGTTGTATCTCAATTGTTGTTTTTGGTTGCTCCAAAACTTCCTCTATTTATAGGAGATGATTGATCAAGCATAGGCTCCTCTTGGGGATTGAAAATCTACTTAAAAATACAATTAAAATCAAGAATATAGTCATAGAAATCAATCTCACAATTTAAGGAAATGTGTTTTTTGTCAAACGGTCATATTTTTTCTTTAATCATAAGGCAGGCACTGCCGCACGTAAATAAGAGAAATAAGAACACTTTGAAAAATTTCAACAGGCGCACGGCCGACGAAGCTTCAACGGTCGACCCTGCCTCAACGGTCCCCCCTAATCAAAAAACGAAGAGGTTTTGTTCTGTTTCAAAATGAAACTTGCAGTGCGTCGGCCGATCATTGGATGACGGCCGACCGGTCGGCCGACGCCGATGCACTTGACGGCCGACCGCTTGTTTTTACTTCCGTCTCATTTTCTGTTTCTAAAAACATCTTCAGTATCGGGTTGCCCTATAGGGCACCGGTCGACCACGAGACGTAAATGTTGTCCAATTTTTGTCGAAAATAAAACTCAAGAAATACTCCAAAATTTAGTGAAAACATTTTAAACCAATCGGGAGTATTTAGACAACATTTAGAAATCTTGTTATAGGAGTAAAAACTCATTGATATAAAATCAATAAAAGTGTTGTCCATTATTAACAAAAATAAACTTGAGGAAATACTCCGGAAAATATTAAAACCATTTTAAATCGTTTAGGAGTATTTGGACAACCTTTAAAAACATTGTTTTGGTGATAAAATAAAATCATCAAAATTAAGATAAAAACATGTATCAAACAATCTCCCCCTTTTTGATGATTACAAACCAAAACAATTTTTACACAAACTAAGAGAGCATTTTTAGAAATAATTTTCCGGTAAAAACATTTGACCGTTTGGAAGCAACCAAAATTTCCAAAATTATTAAAGCAACCAAGTAGGGAGTAAATATTTTTCAATAATAAGCACAAGCTCCCCCTATCACCAAGCATATCAAGAATAATGTAAAAGTAATTTTCCATAAGCTAAAAGCTTTAGCTTTTACAATTTGTTTAAGAGCTTATAAGCTCCCCCTGTCACAAAACATCATTAAACAGTTATATAAGTCCATCAAGCAACAATTGGACTAAGAACAAATCACATCTTATGGCTTTTATGAGCCATAGCTTATAGCTTTTATGACAAGCTCTTATTAGCTTCTTTGAGCTAATGAGCCAATATCCTGTTTTTCTCCCCCTTTGGAATCATCAAAAAGAATGTTAGGATGGTGAAAACACCATACAATAATATCAAAGCGCGCCAAAGGGTCGGTTTAATAACCGTTGAACAATTAAAGCATAATAATCCAAGGAAAATGGGAGAATTTAAACATAAGAGATCCATAAGCTCATTAGTAAGCTAAAAACATGATTTCAAAAAGATTTTAAGACATTTTGAAGTAAGAGAATCATGTAGAAGTTGAAAGTTTCATTGCGACATTTCAACAAACACCTTGTGTGCGTGAAAAATAGAAGAGGTTGCATATAGTCCTTGTAAAGGTTTTAAGCCAAACAACAATTGTTCATCAAATAAGAAGCTCAAAGTGGATTCTCAAGGGTTCAACCCAATTGAGATAGGCTAAGAATGATCAAGGCATTACAAATGCCAAAAATTAGAATATCTATCAAGTAATAAGTCATGCTTTAAACAATACATGTATCAAATGTCCCAACATAACCATCTAAGCATAAAGATCAAAGCATTAAGAGAAGCACTTTTACCATCAAGTACTTCATACCAATTATCAAACAATGCTTTAGAGTATTTTACCATCGAATACTCCATCAAAATCATGATCATCCACAAGTCATTATCAACTTGCAATTTTTAACCCTTTTAAGAAAGACAAGCAAATATCATTAGTACAAATGAGTTTTACAAAAGTTTATCAAAATACAAAGCAACATTAATGAAAATGCTAGAAAGTAAAAAGGGGGGGACATCATTCCTCATCCGAGGAGAAGCAAGTTCCGGGAATAAGGTCCTTGATGAATTTCTTCAATTTGCCAATTGACTTTTTCAAACTAGAATTTTCCTTTTTCACACCCCGGAGCTCTTTTCTAAGAGAGGCCACATCTCTAAATGTTTCTCTTTCCACTTTGGCCATTCTCTCTTTGAGATTTAGATCTTCAACATCCAACTCGTCTTCATCTCCTTCCTCATTTTCTTCCTCCCTTATTTCTTGTTCATTTCCCACATTTTCTTGTTCATTTTCCTCTTCATCGTCTCTTTGTTCGTCAAACTCACATCTTCCAATATTTTCAACCTCATTGTCATTAAAGAAATCATCCCGAGGTTGTTGTTGATGTCGGGCACGTCCCCTAGCGGCTTTGGTAGGAACCCGTGGTAAATGTCGTCGCATTCTTACCATTTGTAGAATGTTGGCATTATCAAATCATTGTGACGAATTTCGGTATTCATTTCATTTTCCGGGTATCCCGATAAGTATAAGAGTCGGCAAATCAAATTTCCCAAGGTATATTTCTTCTTGGTAAGCTTTCTAGATTCCAATAAGCAATATACAAAAATTGCCCCATAATTTACTCTTTCTCCTCGAACAATCTTATAGGTGAGAAAGAGTTCGAGATTACTCGGAAGTTTTATTTCCTTTCCACAAACACAATAAGAGCAAATGATAGATATAATCCGATAGTTTGGCGGCATTGCCGAGTATGTCATGTCACGGGATATACTCCTAAAAAGGTTTTCACATCATCTAGTGAAACACCGAAAATGTTATCATCCCAATGAGCGCAATCCACATTGACCACTCCATCATTTGGCACGTTAAAGTGATTACAAATATCGCCAATGTCCATGAAAATGCCTACCATTAACAAATGTGTGAAGTTCCAAAGGATTATCTACCGTAGCATCAACAATCCACATATTTGCATAGAAAAGTTTTATAAGCTCGTCATCATAGTGCAAACACGGATTATCCCAAAGTGAAACCCATCATCCTTGAATTTCAAAATAAGCTCTAATATCCGGAAATTCATCATGAAATGCTTGAAATCGAACCATACGAGTACACGCAATTTTCTTATCATTTAATCCAATATTCTCATAATGTTCCTCCGCAAGTTTATTTAAGAAACGAAATCTATTAGCTCTAGAGGGAGGCTCGTAGAGGAGTGATAACTTACTAGAGTCCCAATGAATGCTCGATTTTGAAACCCCGGCTCTTAATTCGACAATCTCCTCTTCCGTAAGCCGATTTTGATAGTCTCCTTGTAGAATATCATCTTGTTGGGGATTGGAAGAAGATTCTCCCCTTTGCCTCCTTCTCCTCTGTTGAGGATTTCGTTCGGTAGAATTTCTTGGAGGTGCCATATATGTGAAGTTCTTGCAAAAAGAAGTGAATTAGCAAGAAAGATTACAAGGATTGATGAAGAATTGAAGATTGAAGAAGAAAGGGGTGATTATCGCACAACTAGGGTTTGGGGATGATTTTAGAGTTTGTTTCAAAATGAAGAACAGAACGTTTATAACTTGAGAAATTGCCCTGGGCGACCGGTCGAGGTGGGCTGCGACCGGTCGACGTGCAGGGCGACCGGTCGCCCCTGCTTTGACCGTCCCAGTGCAATTTTTCTTTTCCCAGAGTTTTCCAACATACGATTTTTCACCCCAAAAGTTTTAAAAACTTTGCAAAAAGATAGTTTTGGATCAAGTCCAACAAATATGGGTTTCGGGAAAACATATATTCGAGAAAATCGAGACTTAACAAGTAGTGCCTTTTTTAAAGAAAATATTTGCAAAAATCATTTAGGGGCACTTAAGGGGTCAAAATGAAATATTTTGAAAGATATGTGCATAAGTATAATATCGAGTTTTAAGGTAAATACGATGAACGTACCTCGATAGTTTAAGAACCTTGAAGACGTAATAGCCAATGAGCATGAGATATGTATCCTACACAATTCTTAAAACATATCTAGCACAAATCATAATGATAAAAGTGTAGGCTAAGAGATATCACAAGTAAGCTCATGCCATAAAAATCCATAAAAGATGATAACACACTTTAGTCTACAAAAATGCACAAGAGTTTTAAAAACATCATATAAGGTCTTCTTTTTCAAAAAAAAAATTTTAAAAAGCATAAGTATATATTGAAGACCTTAATTAAAAATAAATATTTGAAAACTCATTTTGCAATTAAGACACAAATAAAAGCATGCATAACAAAATAAAATGCATATTTAAATAGGGAGATACGGGTTACCAATTACGCCATTTCAATGGGTTGTGCCGTTCCCATTGTTGATGATATCTTCCCATTGAGGAGTCACTTTGTTGATGATGACTTCTTTGATTACTCCATTTCCAAGGTTTGTTACCTTCCCGTTGTTGATGATCTCTTCTTCTTTGAAAATCATCTTGATGATGTCTTTGCCGTTTCCAAGGGCTATGTTCTTCCCAATTTTGATTATATCCTCTTCTTGGAAATTGGCTTTGTTGGGAATAGTTTCTCCTTCTTTGATCAAATGACACGGTCATTTGATATTTTCTTGGTGGCATGAATTTTCTTCGATTATTACTTCGCCGGGTACCTAATAACACATTATTTTGTGGTACCCTCATGTGTTTGGGTCCTTTAGGATTAGCTTTGAGACTTTTAGGTCTCCAACAATAATTAGAGCTATTTCTAGCCCAACAAGAATTAGCCGTATGACCCTTTTTGCCACAATAAAAACAAGTAATAATTCTAGGAGCATAATGACCAATATGCATAGTGACTTGATCCTTTTTTATATGATTAACAACATTAGGCTTATGATCAAGTCCTTTATCACAATTATGAATATCAACAATATTGGACATTTTATTGGTACTCAAGTTGGATTTTAATAAATCCTTTTTCATGCAATCAATATTCTCAACAAGAGTACTATTTTCTTTTTCAAGGTTTCTAACCTTGTCAAGAGTGGTGGTGTGAGCACATGATAGTGATTCATAGGAAGTAAATAAACTATCCTTATCATTTTTCAAAATATTGAATTCCTTTTTCAAATTTTTGTATCTAACAAGTAAGCTTTTGAATTCATTTTGAAGTTCATCATAATCATTTTGTAAATCACTATAATCATTTTGAATGACAATATCATAGGAAGTAGAGGGTTTAAGACATACCTCGTTTTCTTCATTTAAGCCCATAAAACAATATTCAACTTCTTCATAGTTGGAAGTTGTAGGAGGCTTGTTCCTTAGATTTGAGCTTGTATGACCTTGAGAAGTAGATGCTTTTGTTTGACTCCTTTCATTTGCAAATACTCCATAGATGGCTTCTAATTTTTGCCATACTTCATGTGCCGACGTTATTCCTACAATATGTTCATATTCTAAATTAGTAAATGAACAATACAAAATATTTAAAGCCTTACCGTTTAAGGAGATGATTTTCTTCTCTTCATCATTTAGCTTTTTGAAGCCTTTTGAGGTGTGTGGTGTATCTTTCATCGGAATGGATTCTCCATTGATGACGGTGTTCCAAATATCGAACCCGCAACCTTGTAAATAGTATTCCATTCTTTCTTTCCAAAATATAAAATTTTTGGAATCAAACCGAGGTGGCTTGGTGGTGGAGGTGCCGGAAAGTTGAGCTTCGTTCGTAGAGACGATCGTTTCTCTTCACTCGCGATGTGAAACGAGCTTGCCAAAGAGTTTGGCTCGATACCACTTGTAAGTCCAAGCGGCTACGATAATCTAGAGGGAGGGTGAATAGATTATCTCCATCTTTTCGATTTCGCCCTCTTTTTGCAATCGAATGCTCAAACACAATGATAAAGGTTCGGAATGTAAACAACACACGTTGATTTAAAGAGCTTCAACCCACCTAGGGCCTAATCCTCTACCACCCCAAGATATCCGGGATGGATTTCAAAAAGAAAAAGAATTTTATTAATTACCAAAATTAATACAAATTCAACTTACAACACCTTGAAGAGCACCACACTCTTCTTCAACACCACCTTGAGATTACCACAATCTCCCTTTGAAGATTACCACAATCTTCCTTCAACGGCACCTTGTGAAGATTACCCACAATCTTCAACCTTGAAGAATACCAAATTCTTCAACACCTCGATAAGAAGATCACCACAATCTTCTTCACCTATCACCTAGATCATCCAAGTGTGTTCTTACCACAAGAACACTCACAAGGATATCTTGTGTTTGAATGATAACCAAAAATCAATATTACAACTCAATAATGAATAATACAATATGAGTACAAGTGTAATCAAGAATAGCCTAGACCCCAAGGATGTGAAAGTGATAAGCTAGGCAAATTTACAACAAGAATAATAACAATGAAAGACCAAGTATATGCTTGAAGTGTATCTTGTTGTGTTGTATCTCAATTGTTGTTTTTGGTTGCTCCAAAACTTCCTCTATTTATAGGAGATGATTGATCAAGCATAGGCTCCTCTTGGGGATTGAAAATCTACGAGAAAAATACAATTAAAATCAAGAATATAGTTAGAAATCAATCCCACAATTTAAGGAAATGTGTCTTTGTCAAACGGTCATATTTTTTTGTCATCAATACACAGAGGCGACGGGTCGCATTAAATAAGAGAAATAAGAACACTTTGAAAAATTTCAACAGGCGGCCGGTCGACGTAGAAGCCGGCTGGTCGACTCCCCTGCCTCAACCGGTCCCCCCCCTAATCAAAAACGAAGAGGTTTTGTTCGTTTCAAAATGAAACTTGCAGTACGGCCGATCGGCGATTTGGCGACCGGCCGATCGGACGGCCGACGCCAGGGCGTCGGTCGACCGCTTGTTTTTACTTCCGTCTCATTTTCTGTTTCTAAAAACATCTTGTGCACGGGTTGCCCTATAGGGGCGGCATTTGGTCGACCACGAGATTTAAATGTTGTCCAATTTTTGTCGAAAATAAAACTCAAGAAATACTCCGAAAATTTAGTGAAAACATTTTAAACCAATCGGGAGTATTTAGACAACATTTAGAAATCTTGTTATAGGATTAAAAACTCATTGATATAAAATCAATAAAAGTGTTGTCCAATATTAACAAAAATAAACTTGAGGAAATACTCCGGAAAATATTAAAACCATTTTAAATCGTTTAGGAGTATTTGGACAACCTTTAAAAACATTGTTTTGGTGATAAAATAAAATCATCAAAATTAAGATAAAAACATGTATCAAACAAATCGTTGTGGATGTTTGGCATAACAGTGATTTCCTTTGTCGGAATTATATATTTGAACGGACTAGACAATGCCTTGTACAACATTTATAGTTCGTTCAAAACGTCCAAAGAGTTGTGGGACTCTTTGGAGAAAAAGTATAAAACAGAAGATGCCGGTGCAAAGAAATTTGTAGTCGGTAAATTTCTGGATTATAAGATGGTTGACATCGAGGCGGTGATTAGCCAAGTACAAGAAATACAGATCATACTTCACGACTTGTGTGGAAGGGATGATTCGAGTGAGTCGTTCCATGTGGCTGCGATTATCGAAAAATTGCCGCCATCTTGGAAAGATTTTAAGAACTACCTCAAGTACAAGTGGAAAGAAATGGGGCTTGAGGATTTGATAGTTCGACTTCGGATTGAGGAAGACAACCGGGATTTCGAATGGAAATCGGCAAATGTGGGGGTATGATCATACTTTGTGGAACATCGTGGAGTTTTTTTGCATTTTCAAATGTAATGAAGGTGTTGCCAAAAGTGTTGTAAACATGAAACCACATTTGCATGAGGTGTTGTCGAAAGTGTTGTAACACTAAAGGCGCATAATCGTAACAAGTTGAATCTGAAGTCTTACTAAAGATGTGTTAACATCAAAGGTTACACACCTTGTAAAAGATGGAGTTGTTGGAACTAAGATCTCAAATCTGGTAGACGAGATTCTAACTGAATTGTCGGGACAATGTTCTATCAAAATAAAATGAAAAAATGACCGAGAGCCATAAGAATTCTGGATGATCTTGTGTTAAACAAGATATCAGAAGTTGAAAGAGGAGCTTTACTTTTAAGCAGCCCACATAAAGGAGATTGCGTTGAAATGTGGGGGTGCTTTGGAAAAAGTAGAAGCGCCGAAAGAAATAAATTCAGCATTTATGATATAAGTGATGGTACAATCATTAAATCAAGAAATGTCGTATTTATTAAAGGTATCTTTTCTTGGAAAGGAAATAGGTAAGTCTAGACGGTTTTGTCGTAGACATAATACCATTAAACAGTTGGTTTCTAAATGGGGTTATTTCGGTTGACTACGTGAAGTCAAAGGAAAACCTTGCGGATCCGCTTATGAAAGACATAAATCGAGATCAACTGTATAAGTTGTTAAGGGGAATGGGTTTAAAATCCACAACTTAAAGAATATTCATAGCGGTAACCCAACCTTGTGAATTGGAGATCCCAAGACCTTGGTTCAATGGGACAACTAAGTTATGAATGTTCAGTTGAACACTTGGAAAATGTGTTAGCTCATTCTCGATACATCCAAGTGTATGTAAACCTGCTGAATATGGTGAGGTTAAGTTTAAGACTTTTAATGATTCCTATACCGAAAGGTGGAGTATTGCAGGATACTCTTCAATAGGAGATGACCTATATAACTGAGAAGTAATGGCCGCTTCAAAAGAAACACTTATGAACCTAAGATATGGTCCAGAGCCGAAATGGACACAACGTGAGAACAACAAGTGTTAGAGTTGTTATTGTGTAAATCTTGTTGTCTTGGTTTACACAAAGTTTGAGTAGTTCAAGACATCGCGTCACTAGCGGCTAGTAAATCCGATAGTATTTTACTAAGGAAGGTTCAAAGCCACAAGCAACCTATCCTGATGCAATAACGATTCGCCGAGACTTTCAAGCGAATCTGCATACACGCATGCATTAATTTCATTCATGTGGGGGATTGTTGGAATTTGGTTCTTGATAAATTGGGTGTTGACCCGATTTTGATCAAATAATTAAGTGGTTTTCATTAGTGGAAAATGGAATTAAATTATTTGTAAAAATTCTACTAAGAGAGTAGATGAGAATAGCATTTGGAATTTCTCAAAACCGATTCCGGGTGAATGAGAAATTAATACTAGAAGTTAGTCACTTAATACAAATAAATGGTATGGAAAATAGAAAATGTGGGGGAGGAGAGATGCTCCATCCCACATAGGAAAAGGGAGGCAAAGTTGCACACTTAATATATCCCAAGTTGGACATATGGGTTTGGGCCATTGGGGGCACCCAACTTTTTAAAGGGATGAGGACCTACATGCTTGTGGGTTTGGTTCAAAGCAAACACGCCGTAGCCGCCGCCCGCCCGCCAGCCAGCTCGACTCGGCCCGGCCCGGCCCGGCCCGGTTTGGTCCGAGTCATGGGTCGTGGGCCTGGGCTTGGGCTTTAAGGCCCTTATTCTTTTTGGATTTCAACTGAGAAAGTTTCAGCCCCACGCACGGGCGGGAGCACGGCCCGTGCGGTCGGGTCGTGCTCCCTGCCGCAAATGTTCGAAGTGGCGCATAGGCTAGAGCACGGCTCGTGCGGTCGGGTCGTGCTCCCTGCCGAAGGTTGGTGCAGCAGTACATGGGCAGGCGCATGCCCGTGCGTCTAGGCTGCGCGCTCCTGAACAGGTGCGTCTGTTCACTGAAAATGTGCCTTTTCGAGCCGACATTTCCGTACGGGCACTTGCTTGCCTATATTATTAACGTCCCTGTAAGTCCAAGCGGCTACGATAATCTAGAGGGGGGGTGAATAGATTATCTCCATCTTTTCGATTTCGCCCTCTTTTTTTCGATACAAATGCGCCAAGATAATAATAAAGGTGCGGAATGTAAACAACACACGTCAATTTAAAGAGGTTCAACCCACCTAGGGCCTAATCCTCTACCACCCCAGTATATCCGGGATGGATTTCGAAAAGAAAAAGAATTTTATTAATTACCAAAATTAATACAAATTCAACTTACAACACCTTGAAGAGCACCACACTCTTCTTCAACACCACCTTTGGAGATTACCACAATCTCCCTTTTGAAGATCACCACAATCCTCAACGGCACCTTGCGAAGATCACCACAATCTTCCGACTTGAAGAGCACCGAACTCTCCAACACCACCTTTGGAGATTACCACAATCTCCCTTTGAAGATTACCACAATCTTCCTTCAACGGCACCTTGTGAAGATTACCACAATCTTCTTCAACCTGAAGAATACCAAATTCTTCAACACCTCAATAAGAAGATTACCACAATCTTCTTCACCTATCACCTAGATCATCCAAGTGTGCTCTTACCACAAGAACACTCACAAGGATATCTTGTGTTTGAATGATAACCAAGAATCAAGATTACAACTCAATAATGAATAATACAATTTGAGTGCGAAGTGTAATCAAGAAAAGCCTAGACCTCAAAGATGTGAAAGTGATAAGCTAGGGAATTTTACAACAAGAATAATAACAATGAAAGACCAAGTGTTTGCTTGAAGTGTATCTTGTTGTGTTGTATCTCAATTGTTGTGTTGGTTGCTCCAAAACTTCCTCTATTTATAGGAGATGATTGATCAAGCATAGGCTCCTCTTGGGGATTGAAAATCTCTGAAAAATACAATTAAAATCAAGAATATAGCTGTTAGAAATCAATCCCACAATTTAAGGAAATGTCCTTTGTCAAACGGTCATATTTTTTTTGTCAATACGGGGGCGACGGCCGTCGCACAGAAATAAAAGAAAATAAAAACACTTTGAAAATTACAACAGGCGGCCGGTCGACGAGGCCCGACCGGTCGACCCCTGCCTCAACCGGTCCCCCCAGGCACAAAAACGGGGGTTAAGTTCTGTTTCAACATGAAACTTGCAGGTACGGCCGATCGGTGCGCGATCGGCCGACCGGATCGGTCGACGCCAGAGCGACGGTCGACCGCTTGTTTTTGCTTCCGTCTCATTTTTCTGTTTCTAATAAACATCTTAGTGCACGGGTTGCCCTATGGGCGGTGGCCGACCACGAGATGAAATATTGTCACTCCGAAAATTGTGTAAAAACATTTTAAACCGATCGAGAGTATTTAGACAACATTTAGGAACCTGTTATAGGAGTAAAAACTCATTGATAAAAGTGTTGTCCATTTTTAATAAACTTGAGAAAATACTCCGGAAAATATTAAAACCATTTTAAACCATTTAGGAGTATTTGGACAACCTTTAAAAAACATTGTTTTGGTGATAAAATAAAATCATCAAAATTAAGATAAAAACATGTATCAAACAATCTCCCCCTTTTTGATGATTACAAACCAAAATAATTTTAACGAGATCGATTTTGAAAACAAAACAATTTTACCGGTTAAAGAGAACTATCCGTTGTCAGTGACAACATTCCATGCAATAAAAACACAAGGATGGGAGTAGAGATATTCAAACACATATAGCAAATGCTCCCCCTATCAACATGCACAACAAGAGTTATATAGAAGCAACTTAAACATAAGCTAAAATATTAGCTTTTCAATATTGAGCTTAAAACTCCCCCTGTCAAAGAGACATCATTAAAAACATATATAAGTCCATACTACAACCAACATTCCATGATTCATACATAACCATAATGCACCAAGTGGACTAAATATGATCCACAACTTATGGCTTTATGAAGCCATAACTTATAGCTTCTTTTTGTTAAGCTTATCTTAGCTTTTATGAGCTAATGAGCTTATAACCTGTTTCTCCCCCTTTGGAATCATCAAAAAGAATGTTAGCACGATAAATACATCATATATTCTTATCAAAGTGCGCAAGTAAACCGATGTATCGAGCCATTTGAACATTTAAGCTTTTAAACCAAATAGAAGAGTCGAATCATACGACTTGTAGAAGCTTATGAAAAATCATTTGATTTGCAAAAACATGATCTCTATAATATATGAGACTTTTGAAATCGAGAGAGTCATGTAGGTGATGAATTTTTCATTGAAACGTTTTATCGAACACTTGGCGGGCGTCAAAAATAGAAAAAGTTATATATAGCCCTTGTAAATGAAATCAAGCCAAGTTTTTCATCACCAAATACAATCTAACAAATATCATTCATCAACAATCAATAAGCTCATCACAAACATATATGAATTACATCAAGAAAAATACATATAAGCCACAAACTCAAGGGTTCAACCCAATTGAGCTAAAGATAGTGAAATTCTTACCATTCAATCGGTAAAGTCGAGCAATGATGATGATAACCGAGCTAGATAATCCCCAAAATATAAAATGTATGCAATAAAACAAATTTGGAGTGAAAATTGTGTGCAATTTGCGAAGGGGACGAAAAATGGACAAAATAAGCCAAAATGGTGAAGCCTGGAAAAGTAACTATTTTTAGCCAAAAAAAATCATCCGGGCGGCCGGTCGGGCATGGGCGGCCGGTCGAGCTAGTGGGCGACGGTCGGCCTCGCCCTGGCATATTCATCATTACATTTGAAAAATTCAAATTTTATCCAAAAATCCGATTTTTCGCCCCTAAGTTTTAAAAACGTGCAAAATGCAAATGTAGACCTCATTCAATATACATTATATTACAATCAAGCTCGAAATGAGGTAAAATACTCGGCGGTGGGCGATTTAAAAAGTCCGCGAGTTATCCTTGAGACGGAATTAAACACATCTCAAGTTTTTGTTAAAAATCACAATCCCTTAAAAAATATATCGAATCTCAATATGTTTAGTTCGATTATGACGAACCAAATTTTGAATACGAATAACCGTATAATAGATATCAAACTTGTTATCCTGAAAAAATAAGAACGTTTTAAAGCTTTGGATACAACAAGTTATAAGAAGAAGTGCCTTTCAAATATTCGAAAATGTCTTTTAATGGCACTTTAATGAGATCCGTTGGGATAGTTCTTGAAGTCGAGCATATAGACATAAGGCATATGGAATGTCGAGTCTATAGGAATAATACAAGAAGACATACCTCGAATTTGTTTGTCAACCGACATGCTTTTCTCAACCTTTGTCAATCTTTAGCCATAGAGGTTGAGATAGTTCTTCTTTCTTCAATGCTTAACTTCTTCAAGAGTTCTTTTGAAATATAACCATCTTCTTAGCATTGAATGATTTGAAGTCCAAGCAAGAAATCATGCTCATTTCAAGTACACCTTGCATCATCTTAGAAAACCATATCTTGCACAAATATTCATTAGTAGCACCAAAAATATTCTCATAAATAAGCACAAGTTTAAACAATATTGCCCTTTTTCACAAACAAAGAGAGTAGTATCAACTTTACCTTTTGTAAAATCATTTAGCAAAAAAAAAGCTAAGTCTATCATACCATACACGGGGTACTTGTTTTAAACCATACAAGGCCTTAAAAACAATCATTTGGCCTAGAAAAATTTTAAACCCCGGAGGTTGTTTTACATAGACTTCTTCTTGAATAAAACCATTTAGAAATTTGGATTTAACATCCATTTGGTAAAGCTTGAAATTTTCTTAAAACAAGAATGGGCAAGTAAAATGCAAATAGCTACAAAATGTGCTATGAGTGCAAATGTTACAACAAAATCGATTACCTTCTTCTTGAAAATACCTTCGAGCTACTAACCTCGCCTTAGTTCGACCAATGTTGCCTTGGTCATTGAGTTTGTTCCGGAATACCCTTTTTATCTTTTTCATCACTATTATCATAGGGCATCCAATTGATCTAAGGTGTTCATAATAGAACATTTACATCCAAATATTTGGAGTACTTCATTTCTCATCTACACAACTTAACAAACTCATTAACGGCATCGCTTATATAAGCAAGAGAAAAATAGCCCAAGTGTAAAAACATGCCTCAATTATCAATCACAAAATATCTTGCATAAGAGCATAGTTGAAATAGACACTATATATATATAGACCATGAAGCAAGAAGCACATACTATGCTTTTAGAATATCATCAAGAATCTAATAAGTCATGCAAGTTCAAATAAGCTTAAAAAAGCTATAAAAGGTATCTTTTGAAATTTGCAAATCCGATAGCATATAGTTGAGACCTTATTTAAAAGAAGTATTTGAACAAGAGTTGACAAAGCAAATATGTGCAATCAAATATCGAATAGTGCCTTTCAAAAATCTAAAAATCCTCTTAATGGCACTTGTATGAAACACTAGGAAAAAACAAGCACATAGGCATATGGCAATACATATATCGAGTCTATAAGAGTAAGAATAACACAAGTAAACGTACCTCGATAATTTATGCCTTTTCTTGACAAATAATGATGAAAATGGCCATTTGTGAAAATATGTAAATCCTACACAATTCTTAAAACAAATCTAGCACAAATCATAATGATAAAAGTGTAGGCTAAGAGATATCACAAGAAAGCTCATGCCATAAAAATCCATAAGAGATGATAACATACTATAGTCTTCAAAAATGCACAAGAGTTTTTTTTTTTTTTAAAAATATCATATAAGGTCTTCTTTTTTTCAAAAATTTAAAAGCACAAATATATATTTGAAAACTCATTTTGCAATAAAGACACAAATAAAAGCATGCATAATAAAATGCATATTTAAATAGGGAGATACGGGTTACCAATTACGCCATTTCCATGGATTGTGTCGTTCCCATTGTTGATGATATCTTCCCTTTGAGAAGTCACTTTGTTGATGATGACTTCTTTGATTACTCCATTTCCAAGGTTTGTTGCCTTCCCATTGTTGAAAGTCTCTTCTTCTTTGAAAATCATCTTGTTGATGATGTCTTTGCCATTTCCAAGGATTGTGTTCTTCCCATTTTTGATTGTACCATCTTCTTGGAAATTGGCTTTGTTGAGAATAGTTTCTCCTTCTTTGATCAAATGAAACGGTCATTTGATGCCTTCTTGTCGGTATGAATTTTCTTCGATCATTATTTCGCCGGGTACCTAATATGACATTGTTTTGTGGTACCCTCATGTGTTTGGGTCCTTTGGGATTAGTCTTGAGACTTTTAGGTCTCCAACAATAATTAGAGCTATTTCTAGCCCGACAAGTATTTTTAGTATGACCCTTTTTACCGCATGAAAAGCATGTAATAATTCTAGGAGCATAATGACCAATATGCATAGTGACTTGATCTTTTTTCATATGATTAACAATATTAGGCTTATGATCAAGTCCTTTATCACAATTATGAATATCAACAATATTGGACATTATATTGGTACTCAAGTTGGATTTTAATAAATCCTTTTTCATGCAATCAATATTCTCAACAAGAGTACTATTTTCTTTTTCAAGGTTTCTAACCTTATCAAGAGTGGTGGTGTGAGCACATGATAGTGATTCATAGGAAGTAAATAAACTATCCTTATCATTTTTCAAAACAATGAATTCCTTTTTCAAATTTTTGTATTTAACAAGTAAGTTTTGGAATTCATCTTGTAGCTCATTATAATCATTTTGCAAGTCACTATATTCCTTTTGCAATTCATTGTAATAACAAGTAGAGGGTTTAGAACTTACCTTGTTTTCTTCTTCGATGCCCATAAGACATTTTTCGGCTTCATCATCGGAATTTGTAAGAGAACTTATCCCATATTGTTGGATTTGATGTTGTATCCATTTGAGAAGTAGATGCTTTTGAGTTGCTCCTTTTATTTGCATATACTTCATAGATGGCTTCTAGTTTTTGCCATACTTCATGTGCCGATCGAATACCTACAATATGATCAAATTCCAAAGTGGTAAGTGAACAATGTAAAATATTAAGAGCTTTACCATTTAAGGAGATGATTCTCTTCTCTTCATCATTGAGCTCTTTGAAGCCTTTAGAGGTGTGTGGTGTATTCTTCGTCGGAATGGATTCTCCATTGATGACGGTGTTCCAAATATCGAACCCGCAACTTTATAAATAGCATTCCATTCTTTCTTTCCAAAATATAAAATTTTTGGAATCAAACCGAGGTGGCTTGGTGGTGGAGGTGCGGAAAGTTGAGCTTCATTCGTAGCCGACGATCGTTTCTCTTCACTCGCGATGTGAAACGAGCTTGCCAAAGAGTTTGGCTCTGATACCATTTGTAAGTCCAAGCGGCTACGATAATCTAGAGGGGGGGTGAATAGATTATCTCCATCTTTTCGATTTCGCCCTCTTTTTTTCGATACAAATGCGCCAAGATAATAACAAAGGTGCGGAATGTAAACAACACACGTCAATTTAAAGAGGTTCAACCCACCTAGGGCCTAATCCTCTACCACCCCAAAGATATCCAGGGATGGATTTCGAAAAGAAAAAGAATTTTATTAATTACCAAAATTAATACAAATTCAACTTACAACACCTTGAAGAGCACCACACTCTTCTTCAACACCACCTTTGGAGATTACCACAATCTCCCTTTTGAAGATCACCACAATCCTCAACGGCACCTTGCGAAGATCACCACAATCTTCCGACTTGAAGAGCACCGAACTCTCCAACACCACCTTTGGAGATTACCACAATCTCCCTTTGAAGATTACCACAATCTTCCTTCAACGGCACCTTGTGAAGATTACCACAATCTTCAACCTTGAAGAATACCAAATTCTTCAACACCTCAATAAGAAGATTACCACAATCTTCTTCACCTATCACCTAGATCATCCAAGTGTGCTCTTACCACAAGAACACTCACAAGGATATCTTGTGTTTGAATGATAACCAAGAATCAAGATTACAACTCAATAATGAATAATACAATTTGAGTGCGAAGTGTAATCAAGAAAAGCCTAGACCTCAAAGATGTGAAAGTGATAAGCTAGGCAATTTTACAACAAGAATAATAACAATGAAAGACCAAGTGTTTGCTTGAAGTGTATCTTGTTGTGTTGTATCTCAATTGTTGTGTTGGTTGCTCCAAAACTTCCTCTATTTATAGGAGATGATTGATCAAGCATAGGCTCCTCTTGGGGATTGAAAATCTACAGAAAAATACAATTAAAATCAAGAATATAGCTGTTAGAAATCAATCCCACAATTTAAGGAAATGTGTCCATTTTGTCAAACGGTCATATTTTTTTTGTCAATACAGGCGACCCAGGTGGTCGCATTTAAATAAGAGAAAATAAGAACACTTTGAAAATTACAACAGGCGACCGGTCGGCGTCGACGAGGCTAACGGCCGGTCGACCCCTGTCTCAACCGGGTCCCCTAGGCACAAAAACAAAGGGTTAAGTTCTGTTTCAACATGAAACTTGCAGTACCGGTCCATTTGGCGGCCTGGTCGGCCGACCCGGTCGACGCCCGAGCGGCGTCGACTGCTTGTTTTTGCTTCCGTCTCATTTTTCATTTCTAATAAACATCTTGGTCACGGGTTGCCCTATAGGGCGGCCGGTCGACCACGAGACAGAAATATTGTCAATTTTTGTCGAAAATAAAACTCAAGAAATACTCGAAAATTGTGTAAAAACATTTTAAACCGATCGAGAGTATTTAGACAACATTTAGGAACTGTTATAGGAGTAAAAACTCATTGATAAAAGTGTTGTCCATTTTTAATAAACTTGAGAAAATACTCCGGAAAATATTAAAACCATTTTAAACCATTTAGGAGTATTTGGACAACCTTTAAAAAACATTGTTTTGGTGATAAAATAAAATCATCAAAATTAAGATAAAAACATGTATCAAACAGTCCCCACTGATGAATCAATAGACGAAAATAATCAGATAAAAAAAATCGAGCATTACATTCTGCATATTGCCCATTTCCTCCTTGATAGCTTGAAAGTTCTCAAACATTCTGTTGTTCGCTGTTGTTCCGGTTTTGCTGTGCTACTAACCGGAACTGAATAAAGTCATTGTATCTTAGAGGCGAGCGCCGAAACCGTAAGCACTCGGTATACGGGGCATTTTCGTCTTGCGGAGACTGTATCCAATACAGGCCTCGACTTTCTCTATACACAATCTCAGCCATTTTCTTCACATACAAAAACCTTCAGAATATTTTTTCCTACAAGCATGAGTATTGACTAATTGATTTACTTTCCTGAATGAATTGCTTTATTTGATGATTGATTGTCTGATCAACTTTTGATTGTTTTGAGGGAACAATTGAGATCTAGGGAAGATATTATTCCTGGACTAAATTTATTCAGGGGGTTGTTTGATAAATGGTTTTATCATGATTTTGATGATTTTGATTTTACACCAAAACAATGGTTTTAAAGGTTTTCCAAATACTCCTAAATGATTTAAAATGGTTTTAATATTTTCCGGAGTATTTCTTCAAGTTTTATTTTCGACAAAATTGGACAACACTTTTAATGATTTTTTGTTAATGTATTTTTACACCAAAACAATGTTTCTAAATGTTGTCCTAATACTCCCGATCGGTCTAAAATATTTTCACTATTTTTTGGAGTATTTGTTGAAGTTTATTTTCGATATAAAATTGGATAACACTTTTGTTTTGAGGTCAACCGGTCGCCGTATAGGGCAACCCGTGCACTGAAAGTTGAGGAAAACGAGAAAACTTCATGTTTTGCGAGAAAATGGTCGGGGCAACGCCGCCCTATAGGCAACCGGTGCCGTCGACGTCGCCCCTATAGGAGACCGGTACTAGAGCAAAAATTGAAAGTAAGCGTTTTCTTTCTTCCAAACCCATGAGGGGGACCGGTTGAGGCATAGGTCGACCGGTCGAGGTAGACGTCGACCGTCGCCCCTGTGTAAATGTGTAGTCTCTTTTTCAAACGTCTATTTGTGTGCGACCGATCGCTCTTAAGCTTGACAAAAAAATGTAACCGTTGTCGTGAGACATCTTTTCCTTAATTTGTGGGATTGATTTCTAATGACTCTTTTCTTCAATTGTCTTGCAATTTTTCTGAAATTCATGTTCCAAGAGGAGCCTATCATGTACAAGACATCTTCTATAAATAGAGGAAGAATTGAAGCAACATATCATGAGAGAAAACTACAACACAACAAGATACACTCAAGAATACACTTGTTCTTACATTGTCTTATTTCTTGTTGTAATTTGCCTAGCTATTCACTTTCACATTCGTGACGTCTAGGCTATTCTTGATTACACTTGCACTCTATTGTATTATCAATTATCGAGTTGTAATCTTGAATTTTTGGGTTATCATTCAACACAAGATATCCTTGTGAGTGTTCTTGTGGTAAGAACACACTTGGGTGATCTAGGTGTTAGGTGTAAGAAGATTGTGGTAATCTTCTTGTTGAGGTGTTGAAGAATTTGGTATTCTTCAAGGTTGAAGATTGTGGTAATATTCACATGGTGCCGTTGGAGATTGTGGTAATCTTCAAGAGAGATTGTGGTAATCTCAAAGGTGGTGTTGAAGAAGAGTGTGGTGCTCTTCAAGGTGTTGTAAGTTGGTGTTGTATTAATTTTGGTAATTAATAAAATCTTTTTTCTTTTTGAAATCCATCCCGGAGATACTGGGGTGGTAGAGGATTAGGCCCTAGGTGGGTTGAACCTCTTTAAATCGATGTGTGTTGTTTACATTCCGCACCTTTATTATTATCTTTGAGCATTCGGTTCGAAAAAGAGGGCAAAATCGAAAAGATGGAGATAATCTATTCACCCCCCCTCTAGATTATCGTAGCCGCTTGGACTTACAAGTGGTATCAGAGCCAAACTCTTTGGCAAGCTCGTTTCACATCGCGAGTGAAGAGAAACGATCGTCGGCTACGAACGAAGCTCATCCTACCGGCACCTCCACCACCAAGCCACCACTATTAGATTCCAAAAATTATATATTTTGGAAAGAAAGAATGGAATGTTACTTACAAGGTTGCGGGTTCGATATTTGGAACACCGTCATAAATGGAGAATCCATTCCGATGAAAGATACACCACACACCTACAAAGGCTTCAAAGAGCTCAATGATGAAGAGAAGAAAATCATCTCCTTAAACGGTAAAGCTCTCAATATTTTGTATTGTTCATTTACTAATTTGGAATATGAACATATTGTAGGAATTCGATCGGCACATGAAGTATGGCAAAAATTAGAAGCCATCTATGGTGTATTTGCAAATGAAAGGAGTCAAACAAAAGCATCTACTTCTCAAAGGGATACAATGTCAAATCTAAGGAACAAGCCTCTTACAACTTCCAACGATGAAGAAGTTGAACATTGTCTTATGGGCATCAAAGAAGAAAATGAGGTATGTCTTAAACCCTCTACTTCCTATGATATTGTTATTCAAAATGATTATAGTGATTTGCAAAATGATTTTGACGATCTTCAAAATGAATTTCAAAATTTACTTGTTAAGTACAAAAATTTGAAAAAGGAATTCAATATTTTGAAAAATGAAAAGGATAGTTTATTTATTTCCTATGAATCACTATCATGTGCTCACACCACCACACTTGACAAGGTTAGAAACCTTGAAAAAGAAAATAGTACTCTTGTTGAGGATATTAATTTCATGAAAGGGGATTTATCTAAATCCAACTTGAGTACCGATGAAATTGTTGATTGTTGTGATAATTCGAAACTAGAACTTGATCATAAGCTTAATGTTGTCAATCATATGAAAAAGAATCAAGTCTCTAAGCATGTTGGTCATTATGCTCCTAGAATTATTACATGCTTCTATTGCGGTAAAAAGGGTCATACGGCTAATACTTGTCGGGCTAGAAATAGCTCTAATCATTATTGGAGACCTAAATGTCTCAAAGCTAATCCTAAAGGACCCAAACACTTGAGGGTACCACAAAATAATGTCATATTAGGTACCCGTGAAATAATGATCGAAGAAAATTCATACCGCCAAGAAGGCATCATATGACCGTTTCATTTGATCAAAGAAGGAGAAACTATTCTCAACAAAGCCAATTTCAAGAAGAGGGTATAATCAAAAATGAGAAGAACACAATCCTTGGAAATGGCAAAGACATCATCAACAAGATGATTTTCAAAGAAGAAGAGACTTTCAACAATGGGAAAGCAACAAACCTTGAAAATGGAGCAATCAAAGAAGTCATCATCAACAAAGTGACTTCTCGGGGAAGATATCATCAACAATGGGAACGACACAACCCATGGAAATGGCGTAATTGGTAACCCATATCTCCCTAGTTAATTACGCATTATATTTTATTATTATGCATATGTTTTTTTTGTGTCTTTATTACAACATGAGTTTTCAAGTATTATTCTTTTTTAAATTAAGGTCTTCAATATATATGTGTGTTTTTAAAATTCTTTGAAAAGAAGACCTTATATGATGTTTTTAAAACTCTTGTGCATTTTTGTAGACTAAAGTGTGTTATCATCTCTTATGGATTTTTATGGCATGAGCTTACTTGTGATATCTCTTAGCCTACACTTTTATCATTATGATTTGTGCTACATTTGTTTTAAGAATTGTGTAGGATTTACATATTTTCACAAATGGCCATTTACGTCATTATTTGTCAAGAAAGGCATAAATTATCGAGGTACGTTTACTTGTGTTATTCTTACTCTTATAGACTCGATATATGTATTGTCATGTGCCTATGTGCTTGTTTTTCATAGTATTTCATACAAGTGCCATTAAGAAGATTTTTTTTAAAGGCACTATTCTATATTTGATTGCACATATTTGCTTTGTTCAAATACTTCTTTTAAATGAGGTCTCAACTATATGCTATCGGATTTTCAAATTTCAAAAGAGACCTTTTGTAGCTTTCTTAAGCTTATTTGAACTTGCATGATTTATTAGACTCTTGATGATATTCTAAATGCATAGTATGTGTTTCTTGCTTCATGGTCTATATAGTATCTATTTCTACTATGCTCTTATGTAAGATATTTTGTGATTGATGATTGAGGCATGTTTTTACACTTGGGCTATTTTTTCTTGCTTATATAAGCATTGCCGGTAATAAGTTTGTTAAGTTGTGTAGATGAGAAATGAAGTACTCCAAATATTAGTTACCTCAAAATATTTGGATGTAAATGTTCTATCATGAACACCTTAGATCAATTGGATGCCCTATGATGATAGTGATGAAGAAGACAAAAAGGGTATTCCGGAACAAACTCGATGACCAAGGCAACATTGGTCGAACTAAGGCGAGGTTAGTAGCTCGAAAGTATTTTCAAGAAGAAGATAATTGATTTTGATGTAACATTTGCACTCATAGCACATTTAGTAGCTATTGCATTTTACTTGCCCATTCCTGTTTTAAGAAAATTTCAAGCTTTACCAAATGGATGTTAAATCCAATTTTCTTGATGGTTTTATTCAAATAGAAGTCTATCGGAGTTTAAAATTTTAGGCCAAATGATTTTTATAAAAGGCCTTGTACGGTTGATACAAGTATCCCATATATGGGTTGATAGACTTAGCTATTTTTTTGCAAAATGATTTTACAAAAGGTAAAGTTGATACTACATTTCTTGTTTTGAAAAAAGGCAAGGTTGTTTACATGTGCAAATTTTTGTTGATAATATTTATGGTGCTACTAATAAGTATTTGTGCAAGATATTTTTCCAAAGTCAATGCAAGGTGAACTCAAGGTGATCATGATGGGGGAGCTCAAATTTCTTCATTGGACTTCAAGTTAATCAATGCCAAGAAGAGATTAACAAAGGTTGAGAAATACATATCGATTGGCAAACAAATTCGAGGTATGTTTTCTTGTATTATTCCAATAGACTCAACATTCTAGATGCCTTATGTCTATTTGCTCGACTTTAAAAAACTAATCCAACGAATCTCATTAAAGTGCCGATAAAAGAAATTTTCAAATATTTGAAAGGCACTTCTTCTTATGACTTGTTTATCCAAAGTATTAGAACGTTCTTATTTTAGGGATAACAAGTTGGTGTTTACAATTTATCAAAATATGGTTCGTCATAATCGAATTGAAAAATATTGAGATTCGAATGTTTTTTTAAGGGATTGCGTTTCTAAAACGTAAAACTGAGATGTGTTTAATTCCGTCTCAAGGATAACTCGCGGATTTTTTTTAATCGTTAACCGTCGAGTATTTTATCTCATTTCGAGCTTGATTATGACATAATGTATATTCAATGAGGTCTACGTTTGCATTTTGCACGTTTTTAAAACTTAGGGGCAAAAATCGGATTTTGGATCAAATTCGAATTTTCAAATCGAACAAAAAAATGGTTTGCAGGCGGGCGGGGCCGATTGGTCGCCCACTAGCTCGACCGGTCGCCCATGCCCTGGACCGGTCGCCCTGATCGAATTTTTTTGTTAAAAATGGTTCTACATTTCGGACTTAGTCATTTTGGCTTATTTTGTCCATTTTTCATCCCCTTCGAAATTTGCACACAAATTCCACTCCAAATTTGTTTTGTTGCATACACTTCATATCTTGGACCTATTTAAGCTTGATTATCATCATCATTGCTCATATTTACCGATCAAATGGTAAGAATTTCATTCTCTTTAGCTCAATGGGTTGAACCTTGAGTTTGTGGCTTATATGTATTTTCTTGATGCAATGCATATATATTTATGATGAGCTTATTGATTGTTGATGAATGATATTTGTTAAATTGTATTTGGTGATGAAAAACTTGGCTTGATTTCATTTACAAGGGCTATATATAACTTTTTCTATTTTTTACGCCCCGCCAAGTGTTCGATAAAACGTTTTAATAAAAAAAAAAAAAATTCATCACCCACATGATTCTCTCGATTTCAAAAGTCTCATATATTTATAGAGATCATGTTTTTGCAAATCTAATGATTTTTCATAAGCTTCTTCAAGTCGTATGATTCGACTTTTCCCTCCTATTTGGTTTATAAGCTTCAATGTCCAAATAGCTCGATACATCGGTTTAGTTGCGCACTTTGATATGAATATATGATGTATTTATCGTGCTAACATTCTTTTTGATGATTCCAAAGGGGGAAACAGGTTATAAGCTCTTTAGCTCAAAGAAGCTAAGATAAGCTTAACAAATAGAAGTTATAAGCTATGGCTTCCTAAAGCCATAAGTTGTGTATGATTCTTAGTCCATTGGTTGTAGTATGGACGTATATATGTTTCTAATGATGTCTCTTTGACAGCACGCTTTTAAGTTATTGATACTTAAGCTCAATATCGAATAGCTAAGATTTTAGCTTATGTTTAAGTTGCTTCTATATTACTATTGATGTGCATGTTGATAGGGGGAGCATTTGCTATATGTGTTTGAATATCTCTACTCCCATCCTTGTGTTTTTATTGCATGGAATGTTGTCGCTCACAACGGATAGTTCTCTTTAACCGGTAAAATTGTTTTGTTTTCAAAATCGACCTCGTTAAAATTATTTTGGTTTGTAATCATCAAAAAGGGGGAGATTGTTTGATAAATGGTTTTATCATGATTTTGATGATTTTTATTTTACACAAAAACAATGGTTTTAAAGGTTGTCCAAATACTCCTAAATGATTTAAAATGGTTTTAATATTTTCCGGAGTATTTCTTCAAGTTTTATTTTCGACAAAATTGGACAACACATTTAATGATTTTTTGTTAATGTATTTTTACACCAAAACAATGTTTCTAAATGTTGTCCTAATACTCCCGATCGGTCTAAAATATTTTCATTATTTTTCGGAGTATTTCTTGAAGTTTATTTTCGATATAAAATTGGATAACACTTTTGTTTTGAGGTCAACCGGTCGCCGATATGGGAAACCCGCACTGAAAGTTGAGAAAACAGAAAACTTCATGTTTGCGAGAAAATGGTCAGTGGCAACCGGCCGCCCTATGGGAGACCGGGTACCTAGGAGCAAAAATTGAAACAGAACGTTTTCTTTCTTCCAAACCCATGAGGGGGACCGGTTGAGGCATAGGTCGACCGGTCGAGGTAGACGTCGACCGGTCGCCCTGTGTAAATGTGTATTCTCTTTTTCAAACGTCTATTTGTGTGCGACCGATCGCCCTTAAGCTTGACAGCAAAAATGTAACCGTTGTGCAGCAGACATCTTTTCCTTAATTTGTGGGATTGATTTCTAACAGCTCTTTTCTTCAATTGTCTTGCAATTTTTTACAGAATTCATGTCCCAAGAGGAGCCTATCATGTACAAGACATCTTCTATAAATAGAGGAAGAATTGAAGCAACATATCATGAGAGAAAACTACAACACAACAAGATACACTTGTTCTTACATTGTCTTATTTCTTGTTGTAATTTGCCTAGCTATTCACTTTCACATTCTTGAGGTCTAGGCTATTCTTGATTACACTTGCACTCTATTGTATTATCAATTATCGAGTTGTAATCTTGAATTTTTGGGTTATCATTCAACACAAGATATCCTTGTGAGTGTTCTTGTTGTAAGAACACATTTGGGTGATCTAGGTGTTAGGTGTAAGAAGATTGTGGTAATCTTCTTGTTGAGGTGTTGAAGAATTTGGTATTCTTCAAGGTTGAAGATTGTGGTAATCTTCACAAGGTGCCGTTGGAGATTGTGGTAATCTTCAAGAGAGATTGTGGTAATCTCAAAGGTGGTGTTGAAGAAGAGTGTGGTGCTCTTCAAGGTGTTGTAAGTTGGTGTTGTATTAATTTTGGTAATTAATAAAATCTTTTTTCTTTTTGAAATCCATCCCGGAGATACTGGGGTGGTAGAGGATTAGGCCCTAGGTGGGTTGAACCTCTTTAAATCGACGTGTGTTGTTTACATTCCGCACCTTTATTATTGTCTTTGAGCATTCGGTTCGAAAAAGAGGGCGAAATCGAAAAGATGGAGATAATCTATTCACCCCCCCCCCTCTAGATTATCGTAGCCGCTTGGACTTACAGGGGTTATATATGAATCTGAGATGTATTATCTAACTTTGTCTTAATGAAAATAGCAAATTATGTTGGGATAGTCCTAATCTGTGAATGTGTGAGTTATCGATCTAAGCACTTATTGTTACATGTTTGTTATATTTGTTAACCGCATGATCAATTAGTTGATATTATGCTTGCAAGTTTGATGAGATGAATCGAAATCCTAGACTTTGATCCATATCTTTTTCTCAAAGTTTACTCGTGTTTAGTTTGATTATTGTCTTCTTAATTGTTTTCCTTTAGTTTATTAAAATTATAAACTGACGATTAGAGTGTTTAGGATTTACTTTTTGTTTATTGTGAAACATAATAATTATTTGCCGGCTAAGTTTTCCTTGAGAGACGGCTTGTGGTCAACTTGCTACCCTACGATTGATCTCGTTCTCTTGCGAGGATTGCTAGATTTATTTTAGGTGTTTAGCTGTCGAACAATTAGATACTAAATTTTGTTATTTGAGCAAAGATTGTTCAAAATATTTAAATACTAAAAATATGTACTATTTCTTCGTTCTTACTAAACTATTACATATATAATTATATTACTAATATAAATTATCAATAATTTAAAATAAATATATATGTATATTTAGTATACGAAAATAAATTTATTCGTATTATTTATAAGAGTATAAAAATTGAAAATTATTTTTACATTGAACTCAATTAATCAAAATATCTACATTCAATATTTTTGTATATTTGTTATACTCATATATAGTTAAAATATATTTAAACTTTGAACTAGTTAAGTTACAAATTGCTTTTTCTAAAAAAAATTGATTTAAATAAAGAGAACAAAATCAAAATTGAGGTAAATTGTTAAACATGCTAAAACATTTGTTATTAAAAGCAATTTTGTTCATACATTATATTTTCCTTTGATTCAGGAGGGTAAGTATTACATTGGCAAGTTCAGGGTAAATGAGTACATAGAGCCAAGTTCAGGGGTGTTGTTGTCTTTTTGCCCTAAAATCTATTGTAGATCTTAGGTTTATAAATGTTAGATTTTTTTTTTTTGTTTTTTGTATAAATGTTAGAATTGAGAAGAGAGAATTTTAAACAAAAGGGTATAATTGGCATTGCATTTGACATAAAAGTTAAAGAAGTTAGTGATCATTAATGGTTGTGGCACAAGAACAAGGGTGTTTGTATTTTTGATTTTTTTTTTTGGTATTTTCACTAAAATACGAGACATTCTATGCATCATACGATTTATGCTGTTAAAATTTACTTTTGTCTCTTTTTAAGTATCAACTAGTTTTTGACCCGTGCGATGCACGGGCTGTGAATTTATGAAGTTGTGTTTATCATCGTACGTTGGCTTTTCATAAAGAGTAATGAATACAATTAATGTATTTTTTTCCCTTTGAAATGGTGTTTGTATGTGGATTCTTTGGAATTTTTTTAAATACTTTTAGGATGGAAATGTATAGACGACTATTTTTTTGGTTGTTAATCTTAAAAGTAATATCCTTTCTTGTATATGTTTTTACATAAATAAGTCCCATGAAATCATATGCCTACATGTAACTACTATGTGTTCTTATAGTTATTGTACATACAAAATATATGAAAATAGAGAAAGAAATGGCAGAAATGATATTGTTTTTAAGATTAAAAAAAACAAAAATATTCATCAATATATCCACAAATATATCATTTCTTATATATGTATTTGTTGTACCGAAAATATATTTGAGTACTATAGAATAATATTCTATGATGTTCTCATAATTTCTCTCCTTTGGTTAAATTTCCTTTTGAATCAATTTACAATAATACACATATAAGTGGTATTTTAAGGATATGTAACTTAAAAATACAACTATTTTGTGGCTTAATAATAATAATAGTTTAAGAAAGAAAATACATTAATTGTATTCAGTACACTGTATCTCATAATCATGTATTCCATCACCTTGCAATAAGAAAACTTGACATTCTACAAACTTTTATGCTACAATCAATTTAAATATTGAGAAGATATTAAAACAAATAAATTCCGGACCTCTGCGCTATGGAATACACATTCTAAATTGTTCATATAGTTTCAATTATTATACGATGGTTTCTAGTAGAGTCGGACCAGACGGAGTTTCATCGCCCTTTTTTGCTTAACCATATCGACATCCTTAATGAGTGTGAGCATATGTGTTTCATTTGTTTACAACATGAGATAAGTATTGACAGAGGAGTTTATTAAGATGAGTACTCGAATTGCACAAAAAAATCACAGTAAGAAAAACTACATTACAAATCCATATTTAAAAAATGAATTAGCGAGAATAATTAAGGGAAATTTTCGCTATAATTATTTGTTATATATTATAACCTTAATAGCACTTTTCTAATTTCCTATATTCTCTTTCAAAATCTCTTATTCAATATTTTGTAATTATTTTGAAAGAATTTCAAATTAGATATATTTTTGGATATTTGTTATGCAAAACCTTAATACCATATTTTGATTTCCTATATTGACTTTCAGAATCATTTTTTCAATATGTTGTATTTCGTGGAATAGTTTTGAATTTGTAATTGAGATTGAACCTCATATTTTTGGAATATTTGCTATGCAAATAATATTATTACAAAATTATCAACCGAAAATAATCAAGGATTCCTTTATTATTATTATTATTTATGGATAGAAATTTGATTGCAATAGTTAGTCAAACTTTCATATAATTGCAAGATTTACTATAATCAATGTATATTTGGAATAAATAAAATCAATGAATAATATATAATTGTAAATAAACTAATTAGAATCCTGAAAAAAGTATTTTGTAGTTTTAACAAAATCTGGATGATTACTGAAATCGTGTTTTACTAATTCTAGAAAGGTGGTTTAGACGGAAAATATTTTGACTACTATTTCTAAGTGACTTGGTTCATATATATATAGATGTATTGATTAAACAAAATCATGTTTTATATTTGGCAGCATAATATTAGGAAAAACTGAAATATTTCAAAAAAAAGTAAAAATTATTAATTTTTATATATACACAGATATAAGAAAGAAGTATCAAACAGAAAAATTCATTTCAAATAGTCCAAATATCAACTTTGAAGCTTTAATATCAAAATATGTTGAATATAAAAATAATTTCTATTAACCTGAAAAGTATGTTAATTAAATATTAATAATAATTTCCTATATAGAAAAGACTATTATGAATATAATTTTATTGAAATATAAATTTAATTTATTATTACATAAATAAATATAATGTTATGTATGGATATATATAATATATATAGAACATATACTATTTGGATACATATTATGATATATTTTCTTCATTTAAAATAAATATTTTTAAATTGGATTTAATAAACTTAAATACAATTCTATATAATTATGAAAAAATGGGCTAAGCCCACATAATATATACATATATCACAAATACCAAAATATTGAATTTACAAATTAATGTCCAATAGCCCAAATGTATAATTATTATTGCCCATTACAAACTAAGATTTTTTTTTGTAAATATATATCTTATATCATATAATTTTATGTGTATTTTTATTTTGTATATACAATATGGGTGTCAAATCGATAATCGTAAAAAGACGATTAATTTGATATATTATACGTAAAAAGAGATAAAAAAATAAAAACGTTATTAAATTTTATAAAAGAAAAATAAAAGGACAAATATAATAATTAATGCAGTACACACATAGATTTGGAAAGTTTATTTGTATATAATGCTTTTCTATTATATATATATATATATATATATATATAAATTTTTCAGAATTAATTTACTAATTACCAAAATCAATGTTACCTGTTATAATTATATTTTACTAATTATAGAATAGTGTTTTAGGCGGGAAATTTTTTTGATTACTATTTATAAGTGACTCTCTTTTTATATATATATAGATTTGAAAATTTTAGTTAAATTGATTTAGCACCACTATTCTAAAAATCACGCCAAATTCCACCTAGTCACCGCATAGGCGCTAGACTCTCCTTGATCGTCTATTTTTGTCTCCCTTCGATAGGTCCCACCAAATCTTATATATACACTGTCTAATCTCGTTCAGGCTTCCACCTAATCTCTAGTCTCTAATCTCCCGCTTGACTAGCGACTAATTATTTTTAGAATAATGCTCACTAAAGTTTATGAGACCCCATCACATGCATCTTTTACCATGTACATTGTTTTCATAAGAGACAACAAAAAAATTTAAAAAATAAAACAATAGAGTACACTAGGACTAGGAGGCTTTTCTTCATTGAAAAACGGTGGTAACTAAATTTTGAAACATTAAGTTCATGTTTGTTTGTTCAATTAAATCCCTCCCCAAATTATGGCATAAATTCACGAAGACTACAGTAACATTAACATACTTGGGCTCTAAATTGGCAGTATAGATGTTGTCCTTCTTTAAAAAAGTCATTTAATTTTTTAAAACACTTATATAAATATCTTGTTGATTTATAAGATAATGTATATGATTAATATTATACTTAATGGGATGTTCCCTTTGCGTCGAATGAGTTTTTATCTAATTTTCCTTAAAAAGTCGTTCACTCTATATCAACCTTAAATATTTGCAGTCCTAATATTATTTATAATAATTTTTTATTCAATGAACACCTTATAGTTATATGTATAATATTTTTTTAAATAAATTATATATACGCTCAAATAACAAAAAGAAAAAAGAAAAAGAACATAAGCTTCCATTAAGATAACTGAATTGCATATATAAAAAAGCAAAATTTTTACAACATATACATTTCACCTAATCTGAACTTAGCTAGCTAATCGATAGAAAAAAGTTAAAAAAAAAAAAAAATCATGTTTGGCGCATTCTAGCACCCCAAGACATTCTCCCTCTGGAAACTCGGTTCACGTCCCGTCGTTTTAGCGCATCCAGTTGAGATTCCCATCTGGTTTTCCACTCCCCTCTTTCTTCCATTCCCTGTTCCATAAAGGAGAACAAAAAATAAGAAAATATTTTTAAAAAAAAAAAAAAAGGATATTCAAATTTTCTGTTGTAAATCAATTTTTTCCATCTCGGATGAATCAATTTAGTACCTGATTATATTTGCGAGGTTTTCCAGCAGAAGAGGCGAAATCGAAACCAGCAGCCAAATCTCTATCGTACGAAGCTCTGCTCTGTGGATTGGACAGGGTCTCATACGCCTCATGCACCATAATAAACCTCCTCGTGTACTCGTCCACTCGGTCCGGTGGGGAAACGTCCGGATGATACTTTCTGGCCATCTGTTTGTACGCTTTTTTGATATCGGAGAAACTGCTCCCAGTCTCTGTGACTCCCAGCAGTTCGTAAAGTGTCTCCGTGGTTTCCGCCGGGGCGGCGTAGAAGGCCTCAATTCGGGCTGTGATGGATCGGGCCCTGCACGGCCCGACTGGGTTCCTGATAGAAATTCTTGATTTCGTCACCTGGGAACTGAACGAAATGCAGGAAATATTTTCGGGGACTGCTTTTTTGGAAGATTGGTTGAGCTTTGAGCAAAGGTGGAGGGTTGGTTCAGCACTTGAAACCACTTTAGAACTCATTGTTATTTCTAATTTCTGGTTTTTGATGATTTGGGTTTAATTTATTTTTATTTTTGGAAGTTTTTCTTTTCCTCTGGTTTCTAATCCTGTGAGTTTGCAGAGGTATTTATAGAAAGGGAATACAGTGATACAGATCTGGGCCTGGTTGACATGGCACTAATGTGGATAAGTTTCCGGAATATTTTTTTTTAAAAAAAAAGGAATTGGTTTTTCTTTTTTTATTATTTTATTTATTTATGAAATCAGTGTACGGACTGGGATACAGGTGAAGCTCTGTTTTTTGCGGTTACTGTGGGCAGTTAGGGGGGTTGAAGTAGGCAAGACAGAGCGGCGCTAAATTAGTGGGTTTTGGGGCTACAAAAAATTAAATGCACCTGTCATGTCAACGTAAATATTTAAATAATCATCCTTATCTTAAAATCTAAATTTTTTAAGTATTGTGAGTTTGTGACCATCGTCTATGTATTTTCAAGTCCATTTCCAGTTTCAACGGTTGGAATATAAATTTTATTAATTTTTTTTTTGGTGAGAACTGAAAATATGTTTAAATTGTTATGTTATATGATTAGAAATGATAATATGTTTGGTTATAATTTGTAAGATATATTTTTGACATAAATTTGTGTGATTGTTGTGAAAAAAATTTAATAATAGCTTTTGAAGTATTATATTAGATTTGTGTTATTGTGGTAAAAAAATATTTGGTTTTGATCCTAAAGGAATATTTCTATAAATAGATTTCACTAAAAAACACTCTCCAAAACAAACATGAATTCATTTTTTTGGAACAGTTAGGCTATGTTTGGTTAGCTTCCCCCAATCACCCACTTCCCCCAATCACTTCCCCCAATCACCAACCAAACATATATTACGTTTTCCGATGCATTTCTCTACTAATACACACATTTCTCAATACATCACATCAAACTCTCTTCCCACAATCACTCTTCAGAAACTTCCCCTAATCACTAAACAAACATACCTTAGAGAATGTAAAATAATTTTTTAAAACACAACCATACATGGCTTAGAGCACTGGTAATATAGCAATAGCTTGTTTTTTTTCTGTAATAACTCAGCTTCCAGGTTTACGTCTAACTATGCCTGAGGACAACAATTTTGGCTCTTCATGCTGCCGTCAAGGTAAACCGCGGGATGTGGATGACCGACGGCGTTCTAATGGGTTTTTTGACGACGACAATCATGTCCTCCCAGGTAAAAAGCCACAATTATGTTCGACCCTGCAAATCTAATAATAATGATCTCTCCCCGTATCGAACCCACACAGATCTTTATTCAAGATGAGTTCACCAAATCTTTACTGAAAACCGCATATGTGATTTGTCTTATTATTACTGCTTATGATAATTCTAATATTTGCATAAAACTAAAAATTCTAATCTCAACATTACAATTTGTGACCTTCGCTTCCTTTGAACATTTCATTCTTCACTTCCTCAACATTTTTAGTAGTTTATTCGTATTACAGGTCACATATTTGATGCTTTATATTATCAGGGAATAGAATTATCGTCACTCTTAATTTGAAGATTTTACTACGTCAATATATAGGGAAAAATCCAAATTTAGTCCTTCATCTACAGGAGAGTTGCAATATTAGTCCTGTAATATTTGAAATTGCGATTAATCCTATATGTTTTACATTTTTTCGCAATTTTGGTCCCGTAAATTTTAGATTTGTGCAATTATAGTCTTATAAGTTTTAAGTTGATGCAATTTTGGTCCTAAGGACCATTTCAATATTTCAATTATACCAAATGCCCTTGATAACCAAAATAATCAATATACCTAAAATCAAGTTTAAAGATATCAGAGCTATATTTTATTCACCTGAGTATAATTTATTTGTCATTTATACAATAGATTGCCTAATGAGGGAACAATATTAGATTTATGAATCAAAATCAAAATTTGAGATAAGAGTTCTACAAGTATTATTTTCTAATTATTAAAATACAAAAATACGTACAAATATACCAAAACTGGTTATTTTGAATAATATGATTGAAATTACCATAACTATAAAATAAAGATTAAAATTGTCAAATCCTAAAAATTACAATTCAAATTGTTATTTTTACTAAGAGAAAAAATTATCACAGAACTAAATTTGATACTTTAAAAGTTATAGGGCTAATTTTCCAACATCCTTATTAGATACAAGGCGAATTTTGCAATTTTCCTTCAATATATATTGCCTTAATTCCGTCTTTTCCACTAGCCAATTAGTGTTTTTTTTATATTAACTGTGGACTGCCAAACGCAAGTCATTCTGATCCATAGAAAGATTCTAGAATTTTCAGGATAAGGGCCACACCATTGAACAAGTTTATCCTTTTTTCCTATATATAAATTTATTTTTATATGCTGGGACCAACGAGGTGAGGGGTTGGGGGCGCAAGAATAGTACGTAGCGTGTTCTGACGAGTTTGTCGTTGAATTCACATGGGGGTGCTATGAACGTGGCTTGCCCACTCCTTCGAGGGACACCATAAAAAAGCTGCTACTTTTGCCACCCAAATTACTCCTCCATGCCGACGACTAAGGCATGTGAGTCTTAGGCTCTTAGCTAAATGGCATCTATCTTAATTAATCATGATTACCAATTATGCGCGCGTAGCAAAATAGAAAATCTAATGAGTTCTTACTAGTGTATAAAGAGTTCTTGAGACCAAATGTGTTAATTTCGTATTCTCACGTCTGTAACACTTGTTCGGGCCTGTTACGCAAGTTTACCTAAGTTAAAAAAAAAAGGGATGAGCCCATCCATGAGAGTCCTTACTGCCCTTGCCCTAAAGCTTTGTAGAGGAACTGAGTCACGTGATGTGCCTAAACAAGTCAGGGTCCTGAGTTGCTGATAAGTGCATTTTTATTCACATTTTTATAACTTTTTTTTTGTCATTTTCTTTAACTTTTTAATTTATTGATCAACAAATTCAAGAAAAATCAATTTGGCTTGTATTAAATGATGAAGGTAAAGACTTGGAGCAAAGTCTTATGGATTTCGTATCAAATTCTTATACGAACAAAAATAAAGGAAGTCAAGCATCGATCGAAAAGAGTGCGAGAAGACTCAATTTCGAACAAAACACACCCCTAGTGTGTTGGAAAACATGGCCATGCTTCAAAAAGCACAAAAACAAGAAAAACAGAAAAACGTGCCCTAACCGTGCTTGAAAGCGCGACCGTGTTCGACCCTCCCAAAAGAAAACATGGCTATGCCGTGTTTAAAAGCACACCCTTGCCAAGAACTTCCAAAGACGTACGAAACACGGCCTGGCTGTGCATTTAAGCACGGCCGTGCTTTTCTTCCAGGCTGAGACTTTTTTGGGCGGAAATTGTGGAAGCCTTCCCTTTTTGCTTTTTGACAACTTTTATACAAATTTTACATCTCATTTTGTTGCACTAAGCTCCATTATTACCTCAATTATCACATGAAAACAAGGATTCAACAACCCAACTATGGTAGTAGAGCAATTATTTGTCAAGAGATGACATTGTTAATGTGTTTTTTTACAAAAACAATGTCTATAAAAGCCAAGAGTTTGGGCTGGAGGAATTATTCATTCACTCTAAGTTTCATCCCTAGTTAGAAAGCAAAATACATTGAGAGGATAAAAGAGAGGTAGAGTTAGAGATTGAAGAGCCTTTGTACGTAGAAAAGGCTTTGAGCTAAACATCATTGAAATCATCAAGGTGAAAGTCTTGTTTAGTCTTGAATAAAAGATAAGTACACCATGTCTATTTCATTCAAATCTTCTTGAGTAACTTATTCTTTTGTCAAAATCATGTGTAGCTAAATTCCTAGTGTTTGAATGTAATGATCTCTAGAATGAATTTGTGATTAAGGATTGTATGTTTTTAATAAAATCTTCACGTTTTGTGTGCTTCACTTATTTTATGCTTTGTTCATTCGAGTTAATATTTTCGGTATATTGATTTGAAATCTATTTCTCATCGGGTAATCGAGAGATTTATGGTGAGAAAGAACTTTTATAAGTGAAAAGAGTTGCATGCAATCCTAGATATAGGACGACATAAGTCTTCTGGATTAGGGTCAAACCTAATATGAGAATTCATAAATCGTTATAATGCAATCTTGGGGGTTTTAACTAGAAAGAGGTTTCAGTTAATCAACTTGAGATTAGGAGTTTTTTACCTTGAAAGAGGGTTTAACTTAAATCGAGAATTTCTACGGTCCATGAAACATGAGATTTTATTAAACGAGGATGATTTTTACTTAAGGGCTTATGGTTGTATTTTTATCTTATTAAATCACAAAAACATTATAGAGGGATTTACATTCAAACACATTTCTAGCTCTTGATTTCTTATTTTACAATCTCCTTTTTTTTGATCTATTGTAAGTTGTTGATTATTTTAAATTCTTTATTTCCAATTTTATCCAACAAACCTCTGAAAATTGTTAGATTAGATAACAAAAAGACGGTAATTACTAGTACTTATAATCCTCGTGGGAATGACACTCGATACTCAATAATCTATTCTATAAAACGATAGGTGCACTTGCGTAAGGTTTTTAAAGTAGCTTTTGAGCCATCAGTTGCCATACACTGAGTCACCACACAGGAAATCCTCCTCCACCCTGTTACCAGAGAGATTCGAACCTTCACGCTACGGATGCCAGCAAGCAGACAACACGTCACTCGAGTTTTGCTTAAGTGCGGTTAATCTATCTGGCTGACCTGGTTTGAGATCTATTAGCTCCCACAATATAAAAATAAGGCTTAATTATAATTTTAGTCATGTAACTAAGAGAGTGTTTGACTAAGCTTATAAATTTATTTGGTAATCCTTTTGAAAAAAGATCATATAAACGCTCAAAATAAGATGTTAGAAGTTTATATGTTATTTTTAAAAAAGGTGGGGGATCCCAACCTTTTTTTCAAAATAAAATTTTATTTCAGCAACCTTCTTTATTTTCGATTATTTTAATTCAGTCGGTATTTTTTTAGCCATTCCCAACAAACCAAGATGTTTTTTAGCCCTCTTTTTCAAACACATCTTTTTTAGCCATTTTGGGGTGTGAAAAATCCAATTTGCCTTGAGCCAATTTAACTGCACAAAAACCCACATTCCTGTGACTCGAATTCGAGTTACTGTAAACAGTTGTTAGATAAATGTTTTTATCATGATTTTGATGATTATGTTCGATTTTGTTCAAATATGTTTTTAAACCAAAACTATATCCCTAAATGTTGTCTAAATACTTCCGATCAACTTAAAATGTTTTTACTATTTTTCGGAGTATTTCTTGAAGTTTATTTTCAATAAAACATGGACAACACATTTGTTTCAGACTCGACCGGTCGCCCTATAGGGCAACCCGCACTGAGTTGAGTCGAGAAACAGAAAATGGGACGTAAGAAAAACAGGGGGCGGCCGGCCGACGGTGGGCGATCGGTGTGGTCGACCGGTCGATCGGCGGGCGACCTGACCTGCAAGTTGGATTTTGTTCCGCAGGACTTCTCTGTTTCGTAAAATCGCTGGCGGCAACCGGTCACATTGACTAAGGGCGGCCGCACTGCCCCCTTCGACCGGTCCCCTGTGTAAAAATTCGCAGAATTCAATTTCAATCTTATCTCTGCGCGACCGGTCGAACCCCATGTTTATCAGCAAACTATCCGTTGCGTTTTCAGACAACTTTTCCCTATTTTGTGGGATTGATTTCTAACAGCTATATTGATCATTTTAAATGGTTTCTTTTGCAGCAAATCACTCCCCAAGGAGGAGCCAATGTCTGGAAATGAAAGCCAAGTCCTCTCCTATAAATAGAGGCTTCATTCAAGCAACAAGATACAACACACAATATACAAGCAAAGAGCAATTGAGCAAACACTTTCATATATCTTGTTGTATTAGCCTAAGCACTTTCACTTGCACTTATTTGAGGTCTAGGCTTTCAATTCTTGATTACACTTGTACTCATATTGTATCAATCATTATTGAGTTGTAATCTTGATTTTGGTCATCATTCAACACAAGACATCCTTGTGAGTATTCTTGTGGTAAGAATACACTTGGGTGATCTAGGTGATAGGTGTTTGAAGGTTGTGGTAATCTTCAAAGGTGTTGTAAGAGGGTTGTGGTAATCCTCAAGGTGGTGAAAGAGGGTTGTGGTAATCCTCAAGGTGTTGTATTAATTTTTGGTAAATTAATAAAATTTTTTTCTTTTTAAAATCCATCCCAGGAGATCTTTGGGGTGGTAGAGGATTAGGCCCTAGGTGGGTTGAACCTCTTTAAATCAACGAGTGTTGTTTATTTTCCATGATTACATTCTTGTTATCTACTCGTTGTTTCGAAAAAGAGGGTAATTTGCGAAAAATCGGCATAATCTATTCACCCCCCTCTAGATTATTGTAGCCACTTGGACTAACAAGTGGTATCAAAGCCAAACTCTTTGGCTAGCTTGTTCCGAGTAAAGAGGAAAGATCCATGGCTACAAATGATGCTCATCTCACCACCGGCGCCTCCACAAATAAGCCACCACTATTCGACGCCAACAACTACGCATTTTGGAAAGACCGTATGGAGTGCTTCCTACAAGGGTGCGGGTTCGACATTTGGAATGTGGTCATTGAAGGAGTTGATCAACCAACAAAGAAATCGGAATATGGCACTTTGACTCCTAAACCTTTCAAGGAGTTTGATGAAAACGGCAAAAAGGCTTTCTCTCTAAACGGTAAGGCCTTAAATATTTTGCATTGTTCTCTTACCGCCACCGAGTACAATCGCATAAGAGGCATAAGGTCGGCACATGAGGTTTGGGAAAAATTGGAGACAATCTATGAAGGGACTAAGAAAGTCAAGCAAGCAAGAAAGACCATGCTTGTTAAAGACTTCGAAAACTTTAACATGTATGATGGCGAAAGCATCTCCAAGATGGTGGAAAGGCTTGACAATATTGTCAATCCTCTTGTGGCCCTTGGCAAGGCCATCTCCGAAGAAGACAAGGTGACCAAGGTATTGAATGCACTTCCCGGGTCATGGTCCGAAAAAGTAACGGCAATCACGGAGGCACAAAATCTTGAGACACTCAAGTTTGATGAACTTATTGGAAATCTACTCATATATGAAGTCTATCTCAAGGAGAGGAAAAATTCCAAACCATCCACAAATCAATCGGGTATGCAAATTATTTCTAAAGGTCTTGCTTCTTCTTCTAATAATGCATACTATGATAATGATGATGATGATGAGGAGACGGCCGCACTTGTTCGAAAATTTGCAAAATTTGTAAATAAAAATAGCAAGCAAGAAAACCAAGAGATAATGCTTGCTTTAAATGCGGAAAACCCAGGCACTTCATTGCCGATTGCCCGAAGCTCGATGAAGAGGAGCAAAAGAAAAGGAAGCCTTTCACAAAAAAGAAGGCTCTAAATGCGGAAGTCAAAACATGGGATGAACTACTCAAACAACCGATGAGGAAGGAGAAACCGAACATGGTCTCATGGCTATAGACGATGAAAACAATGAGGTACACTCAAACTCTTCTACTTCCTCCATAGTTGATGACTTGCAATGTGATTTTGATGAATTGCAAATTGAGTTTCAAAATTTAATCGTTAAATACAAAAACTTGAAAAAGGAGCATAAGGAGATTAAAGTTGAAAAAGAAAAATTATTTACCTCTTATGAATCTCTAGACAAAGCTCATGCTCTTACTCTTACTAGAATTCATTCTCTTGAAACCGAAAAGGAATTGCTCACAAAAGAGATTGAATGTTTGAAAAATGATATGCATCGTTTCAACATAAGTACGGATAAAGTTACAAAAATTTTAGATGCACAAAGAGGTGAGCATTCCAAATCGGGACTTGGTTATAAGCCATTTCAAAGTGTTTTTAAGAAAAATAACCAAAGTCCGACTTTTGTACGTGCTAATAATACTCCTACTTGTTTTTATTGTGGCAAAGTTGGACATTATGCTAATAATTGCAAATTGAGAAATAGCTCAAGACATGTTTGGAGACCCAAAGGTCTCAAAACTAACCCCATGGACCCCAAAATTATAGGGTACCTAAAAGAAATTCTTTTGTAGGTAATAGGGGCTATAACCACAATGGAAGATTCAAAATGGCTCGTGGACAGCGGATGTTCACGCCATATGACCGGGAGGAGAGAACTTTTTACCAACATCAAACTCCAAGAAGAGGGTATGGTCATGTTCGGCAATGGCAAAGGAAAATTTCTTGGAAATGGAGAAATTGGTAACTCTTCTTTCTCTCTTAGTAATGTTCTATTAGTTGAAGGGCTTAAGTTTAATTTGATAAGTGTTAGCCAACTTTGTGATTCAAAATATGATGTTTCCTTTAATAAAGAAAAATGCCTTATACTTAAAAATGGTGAAATTATTTGTGAAGCAAATAGAAAAGGCAATCTTTACAAAATTTGTACAAGTGATTTGGTTAGTCAAAATGTTTCTTGTTTAGTCGCCAATAATGATTTAACTAGTTTATGGCATAGGCGACTTGGACATGTTGGATACAAGAATTTGAAAAATATTTACAAAAACCAACATGTGAAAGGACTACCCAAATTGAATTTTGAAAATCTTGACTTATGTGACACTTGTCAAAAGAACAAATTAGTTAAAAGTAGTTTTAAGCCCAAAAATGAAATTTCCACAACCAAACCTCTACAAATGCTTCACCTTGATTTGTACGGGGACATTGGTACGGCTAGTCTAAGTGGAAAACATTACACTTTTGTTATAGTCGATGATTTTTCGAGATATACTTGGGCTCTTTTTCCTACCAATAAAAACGATGTCGTTAATGAGTTTGTTAAGTTGTGTAGACTTATTGAGAATGAAAAAGAAGATACTATCAAGTCTATTCGAAGCGATCGAGGTGGAGAATTTGATGGTGAATTTAGAGTATTTTGTGAAACCAAAGGATATGCTCATAATTTCTCGGCTCCAAGGACACCTCAACAAAATGGAGTAGCCGAACGGAAAAATCGGACATTATAAGAAATGAGTCGGTCCATGCTCAATGAATTTTCACTTCCAAAGTATTTTTGGGCCGAAGCCGTAAGTACCGCTTGCTATGTCATTAATCGAGTTTATATTCGTCCTAAAATGAATAAAACTCCATATGAGCTTTGGAAAGGTAGAACTCCAAATATTAGTTATTTCAAGATATTTGGTTGTAAATGCTTTATTTTGAATACCAAGGATCAATTGGACAAACTTGATCCTAAGGCCGATGAAGGGATATTTATGGGATATTCAACAAAAAGCAAAGCATATCGGGTTTACAATAAGACTAGTGGAGTTGTTGAAGAATCCATCCATGTTAAATTCAATGAAGCTTCGGAGTTGAAAAATTCCTAATGATGAAAGTGATGAGGAGGATATTATTGAACAAATTGTTCAAATTGATGATCAACCATCTACATCAAATGATCAACCGTCCACTTCAAATGGTTCTCAAGAAGATAGAGGTGATATCTCGGATCTTCCCGTTGCATTGAAATTTAAGGAGATCACCCAAAAGATCTTATTATTGGTGATCCCTTGACAAAGTGATGACTCGGAGAAAATTGCCGAGAAAGCTCTTATTTCTCAAAAAGAGCCTAAAAATGCTAAAGAAGCTATTGAGGATGAGGATTGGTTTCTAGAGATGCAAGAGGAGTTGAATCAATTTGAAAGAAATGATGTATGGGTATTGGTACCTTGTCCTCCTTCTCAAACCATTATTGGCACAAAATGGGTTTCCGGAACAAACTTGATGATCAAGGCAACATTGTTCGAAATAAGGCAAGGTTAGTAGCTCAAGGGTATTGTCAAGAAGAAGGTATTGACTATGATAAAACTTTTGCACCCGTAGCACGTTTAGAAGCTATTCGTATTTTGCTTGCCTATTCTTGCTTTAAAAATTTCAAACTTTACCAAATGGATGTTAAATCCGCCTTCTTAAATGGTATTATTCAAGAAGAAGTCTATGCAAAACAACCTCCGGGGTTTGAAAATTTTTCTAGGCCTAATGATGTTTATAAACTTAAAAAGGCCTTGTATGGTTTAAAACAAGCACCCGGTGCATGGTATGATAGACTTAGTTCTTTTCTTTTACAAAATGGTTTTATAAGAGGTAAAGTTGATACAACTCTATTTGTTTTTGAAAAGGGGCAAGATTGTTTACTTGTGCAAATATATGTTGATGATATTATCTTTGGTGCTACTAATGATTCTTTGTGCAAGAAATTTTCTAAGTTAATGCAAGGAGAATTCGAGATGAGTATGATGGGGAGCTTAACTTCTTTCTTGGACTTCAAATTAAGCAATGTCAAGAAGGTATTTATATTTCGCAATCAAAGTATACAAAAGAACTTTTGAAAAAGTTCGGCATTGAAGAAGGAAGAACCGTCTCTACTCCTATGGCAACAAATGTCAAAATTGACAAAGATGAGAAAGGCAAGTCCGTGGATGAATCAAAGTATCGAGGTATGATTGGTAGTTTACTTTATTTAACCGCTAGTAGACCGGACATTCTTCATGCCGTATGCCTATGTGCTCGTTTTCAAAGCAATCCCAAAGAATCTCACATGAGTGCCGTTAAAAGGATTTTTCGATATTTGAAAGGCACCATTCAATATGGTTTATTTTATCCAAAGAATGAAAATTTTTCTCTTAAAGGTTATAGTGATTCGGACTATGCGGGAAATATTGATGATCGAGAAAAGTACTTCTTAGGATCATGTCAATTTTAAGCGATTGCCTAGTTTCTTGGTTTTCAAAGAAGCAAACTGTTTCTCTCTTTCAACTACGGGGCCGAATATATTTCCGCTGCATTTTGTTGTACTCAACTTCTTTGGATGAAACAAACCTTAGCGGATTACAAATGCTCTTTTGAAAATGTACCTATCTTTTGTGATAATATATCCGCTATAAATATTGCTCAAAACCCGGTTCATCATAACCATACTAAACATATTGAGATTCGACATCATTTTCTAAGGGATTGTGTTTCAAAACGTAAAATTGAGATATCCTTTGTACCATTTCAAGATCAATTAGCGGATATTTTCACTAAACCGCTATCTTCCGAGACTTTTTCATCAATACGAGCTCGGTTAGGCATAATGCATATTGAATGAAGCTTACGTTTGCATTTTGCACGTTTTTAAAACTTAGGGGCGAAAAATCGGATTTTTGGTTGAAAATTCGGATTTTGGAAAAATTGACAAAACAGTGGGCTGAAGGAGTTGAGGGCAACCGGTCGCCCTCAACCTCGACCGGTCGCCCTAAGCTATATTTTGGCTTTTAAACGTTCTGTCTTCAGCATTCTTCATTTTAACAAATTTTTGGCCATTTTTCGTCCCCTTTGCCAAATTCACTCAAATTTCATTCAAAAATGGATTTCATGCATCTCTTACACAACATGGACATTATATAGCATGATCATCATCATTATGGCTCACTCTTTCCGATCAAATGGTAAGAATTTCGCTTCTTTTACTCAATTGGGTGGAACCCTTGAGTTTTCGAGTTTCTTGAAAATTTTTGATGTAATTTTCGTATGATCATGATGAGCTTGGTTGTTGTGTTGTTATGTATGATGAGTGACTTGAATTGATGTTGAAAATTTTTGGCTTGAACCATTTACAAAGGTTATATACAACCTCTTCTATTTTTAATGCACACAAGGTGTTCGATGATATGTCGCAATGAAAATTTCAACTTATACATGATTCTCTTACTTTCAAAAGTTTTCTATACTTATTGAGATCATGTTTTGACAAACAAAACAAGCGTATGAACTCTTCATATTACATTTCTCCCATTTTCCTTGGATTATTATGCTTTAATTGCTCAACGGTTAATAAATCGTCCCTTTGGCGCACTTTGATATTATTGTATGGTGTTTTCACCATTCTAACGTTCTTTTTGATGATTCCAAAGGGGGAGAAACATGACATTAGCTCATTAGCTCAAGAAAAGCTAATAAAAGCTCGCAATAAGTATTGTGGACTCTAATACCTAGTCCATGGCTTGAATTTTGGACTCGGATGAAATTGTTTATAAGTTTTGTGACAGGGGGAGCTCCTTAGCTCATGATGCATTCTATATAAGCTTGTTATAGCCTGTGCTTCTTACTTATAATAATCGTTTGTTGATATGCTCATAAATAGGGGGAGCTTTATATGAAATACTTTAACGGATAGTTTACTCGTAAACTCGTAAAACCGTAAATTTTATTTGGTTTTTAAAATCGTCCTCAAGAAAATTGTTTTGGTTTGTAATCATCAAAAAGGGGGAGTTTGTTAGATAAATGTTTTTATCATGATTTTGATGATTATGTTCGATTTTGTTCAAATATGTTTTTAAACCAAAACTATGTCCCTAAATGTTGTCTAAATACTTCCGATCAACTTAAAATGTTTGTACTATTTTTCGGAGTATTTCTTGAAGTTTATTTTCAATAAAACATTGGACAACACATTTGTTTCAGCTCGACTTGGCCGCCTTATAGGGCAACCCGCACTGAGTTGAGTCGAGAAAGAAAATGGGACGTAAGAAAAACAGTAAGGTGGCGACGGCGGTGTGGTCGACGGTCGACCTGCACTGCAAGTTGGATTTTTGTTCCGCACTTCTCTATTTCGTAAAATCGTGGCGGCAACCTTGGTCACAAGTTTCACGGCTAAGGGCGACGGGTCGCACCCCTTCGACCGGTCCCCCTGTGTAAAAATTCACGAGAATTCAATTTCAATCTTATCTCTCTGTGACCGGTCGAACCCATGTTTATCAAAGAAACTATCCGTGCGTTTTTGCACAACTTTTCCCTATTTTGTGGGATTGATTTCTAACACTATATTGATAATTTTAAATGGTTTCTTTTGCGAAGCAAATCACTCCCCAAGGAGGAGCCAATGTCTGGAAATGAAAGCCAAGTCCTCTCCTATAAATAGAGGCTTCATTCAAGCAACAAGATATAACACACAATATACAAGCAAAGAGCAATTGAGCAAACACTTTCATATATCTTGTTGTATTAGCCTAAGCACTTTCACTTGCACTTATTTGAGGTCTAGGCTTTCAATTCTTGATTACACTTGTACTCATATTGTATCAATCATTATTGAGTTGTAATCTTGATTTTGGTCATCATTCAACACAAGACATCCTTGTGAGTATTCTTGTGGTAAGAATACACTGGGTGATCTAGGTGATAGGTGTTTGAAGGTTGTGGTAATCTTCAAAGGTGTTGTAAGAGGGTTGTGGTAATCCTCAAGGTGGTGAAAGAGGGTTGTGGTAATCCTCAAGGTGTTGTATTAATTTTTGGTAAATTAATAAAATCTTTTTCTTTTTAAAATCCATCCCAGGAGATCTTTGGGGTGGTAGAGGATTAGGCCACAAAGGTGGGTTGAACCTCTTTAAATCAACGAGTGTTGTTTATTTTCCGATTACATTCTTGTTATCTACTCGTTGTTTGAAAAAGAGGGTAATTTGCGAAAAATCGGCATAATCTATTCACCCCCCCTCTAGATTATTGTAGCCACTTGGACTAACAACAGTGACTCGAATTCGAGTTACAGCAACCCAGTTATTTTTTTTTCCAAAAAACTTTGAATTCACATAACTTTTTCGTTTTAAATCTATTTTGCATGTATAATATATCAAATTAATCCTCTTTTTGATATCTATAATTCAACACCCATATTGCATATTTATAAATGAAAAATACAGGTTCGATTTCTTAAAAAAAGATTTGAAAAAAAGAGTAAGAAGATACATAGAAATAAGTGAAAGAGAGGGAAATAACCCAAATATCAAACAAACATGCTAGAAGGGTATGGATGTCATTTTACACCCTAAAATGTCTAAAAAAGATGTTTCTACAAAACATGGCTATTTTTAATCTTTATATTTTATAAATGGCTATTTTGTACCATTACCACTATTTTAATTACAAAATTGTCATTACTAACTTCTTAAAAGCTACAACATCTTATTCTATCGAAACCCTTCAACAATTTATTGTTAAAATCAGATCTAACATCTTACAAGCTTTAAAAACATCTATAAGACGTAAGAGATTATAAGATATTTTTTAATAAGCTTAGCCTAACACCGTCTAACCCATAGGGGTTTTCAAGCTTAGTCTTGTAACTTCTTAATGTAATCGTTTTGGTCCTTAACGTTTTTACCATTGTTGGGGGCAAAAAGTCTTTATTATATTATTATTATTATCATTATTATTATTACTATTATTATTATTATTATTATAATCCGTTTTATATATTTATTCAATCCCATTAATAACCCTTTAATTAGTGGGCTATAGATAGAGTAACTCAGCCCACGGGGCCAGGATACAACCCACGCACCATTTTATCCTATGCGGCCCATGAGGTCCGCTACCTAGACATATAAAGGTCCCTCCATCTCATTTGTAAGTCATATTCACATAATTCACATTTATATGCATTTAATATTCACTTTACCGTCTAATATTTTCTCTCGTTCACTGTGCTGACTTGAGCATCGTAGGGGTCTCCCTAGGACAACCACAGGGCCCGTCTAATATTTGCTGGTGTTGCAGGCAAGTTCACATCACTGAAGACTTCTAGCTTCGGGAGAAGAGGACATAGACTTTATCCGATACCTTAACTTGAAGTGATCTACCCTAAAAAGCAGTATCAACCATTTAGTGAAAATATCAATTTCAGTCTTGTAGCTTTTAAAGTTCAATGTAGTTTAGGTATATTTTATATTTTGGCTAAATGACAATGGTATTGTGATAACAAATTATAGGAACAACTAGTTGTGACAAAAATTGCACGAAAACCATTTCTCTCTCTAACCCTTTTTTCTCTCCCTTCTCTCTACAAAAAAACCCTAACACAAAATCTTTTTCCCCCTCCATCTTCCCATCTCAGTCGCCACCCCCTCTCTCCCCTCCCCCTCCATGCTTCCGGCTCGAGGGCCAACGATGGCGGTCCCTTGTGACATCCAGAGGTGGCCAAAATTTTTGTTCCAGTGTGAAAGCGGGTTGGATCTTCACGGAGGTGTCTCGGAGCTGAGTAGACGATGGGCTGCAGCAGTAGATTTGGGTGAGAGAGAGGCATTTTTCTTTTTTTCTTTTTTTTTTTTTTTTCTCGTTTTTAGCTTTATTTTGTTGGAGTTTTCTTATTTTGTTTGTCGTTTCTTTTCCCAGTTGATTTGCGAAACTCGTAGGCGGATCAATTTTAATCTATTTTGTAGTATGTAGTGGTTGCTTGTGTCCGATTTTAGTTTTTTTTAGTGTCTTACAGTCTCCATTAAGGAGTGTTCAAGTCTCCCGGCGTGGGAGTGGTCTAGTTTTGGGTGTGAAATTTTTAGTTTTTGGAGTGGATCTGAATTGGTCTTGCCAATTCCCTGCTTGGCTTTTATTTAGTCAAGTCGGCTCATAGCCAGTTAGCTACATTTGTAGTTGTAATTTCAGTTTTTTTGAGTTGTTCTAATAAAATACCATCGTTCGGGAAAAAAAAGTTGTGACAAAAATCGCACAAAATTAGAATGTGTGGACTAAAATTACACAAATTATAGTTTATGGGATAAAAATTTCACAGAATCAAAATCTTATGAGATCAAAATTGCTACATAAAATATTTACATGACCAAAAGCCCCTATAGTTACGAGTTACGACACCATTTTTGCAATTAAGACCGACTCAGGTTTGGAAATTGGGTTGGGTGTAAAAGTAAAGAGATAATTCCATTTTATCCCTCAAACTATACGAGTTTTTGGAGTTTACCACCTAAACTTTCTCGTGTCGTACTTTACCCCTTAAACACCAGGAAATTTTTCACGGTGCCATATATTGGCCACCGCCGACGGAATATTCCCAGACTATTCTGTCACATGAGGGCAAAATTGTCATTGTCTCATTTTGTTTTAAAAAAGTTGTTATATTTTGCCACCTGAACTATGTTTGACTTGCACTTTACCCTTATAAACTTGCATTATTTCACTTTGCCACATAAAATTTAAAAAAAAAATAAAAAAAGTTATATATTTATACATGTATTTTATATCTTTTTTTTCTAATTCTTTATCCACAAAAATTAAATAATTATTTTGGTTAAATATATTATCAACAAAATTACACTATAAATTCTTCATTTTAATATTTCTTGTAAAATCATAGTTTATTTTCCTTTTACTGAGTTAATTTTTACGTAATAATTAAAATTATAAATGATCCTTTTAATTTTCTAGGTTAATAGAATTATAAATATTTACCAAAGGTAATTTGACATAATATGATGCATTTAACTTTCTTTTATAAGTAAATTATTAAAAGAAAAAAGTATTACAAATTTAATGCATTTGATAATTTTTACATTTAAGTACTGTATTATATTTGTAATAAAGCAAATTTATTATCAATGATATTATTTTATAATGTATTATATTTAAATTTCTTGAAGAAATATTCCTTTCGTCAATTTAATTTTATAATTTTCTAATTAAAAATTATGAAAATTAATTTACTTTACTACAAATCTTATACACTACTTAAATGTAAAAATAATCAAATTCATTAAATTTGTAATACTTGTATTTTTTAGTAATTTTACTTACAAAATAAATTAAAGTTAAATGCATCGTATTATGTTCAAATTGACTTTAGTGAAAATTTATAATTTTATTCATCTAGAAATTGAAAAAGATATTTTATATTTTTAATATAATGTAAAAACTATCACAATAAAAGAAAAATAAACTAAGGTTTTACAAGAAAGTTTAAAATGAAGAATTTATAGTATAATTTTATTGATAATATACTTAACCAAAGTGATGTTTTATTTATTGTGGATAAAATATTAGAAAAAAAGATATAAAATAAATGTATAAATATATGATTTTTTTTTTTAAAATTTTATGTAGCAAAGTAAAATAACGCAAAGTTTAGGGGGGTAAAGTGCAAGTCAAACAACTTACAGTGGCAAAATGTAACAACTTTTTTAAAAATTTGAGACAATGACAATTTTACCCTCACGTGCAAGGCAGGTGCCGGAATATTCTGGGAATATTTCGCCGGCAGTGGCGCCAATATATGGCACTGTGCAAAACACGGAGTTCAGAGGGGCAAGTGTGACTCGGGAAAGTTTAGGTGGTAAACTCCAAAAATGTGTATAGTTTGGGGAGTAAAATGTACGTAATTATCTCAAAAGTAAATTCCTTATGTATTTATTCATAAATGGGCTTCTTTTAATAGGGTGGAAGTGGCGTCTTAAAAAAAGGGTAGAAGAGTCAAATATAAGGATGACAATAGGGCGGGTCTGCGACGGGTTTAGCCAAAACCCAGAACCCGCCCCGCGAAGAAAAATTTGGACTCGGGACCCGCCCCACCTTGGGACCCGCCGGATCCGCTATGAATGAAATTTAAACTGCTCACGTCTGCTGCCAGTTTTGTATTGCGCTGAGCATTCAAACCTCTGTGCTTTTAATTCATTCTAAGAACTTCTTACTGGTCTTTGTTGTAATTATTTTCTAAATTAAAATTTTTATAATTAATTTCTCAATCATTTCAAGGTTGTGAATAATGGTGGCGCCCCTTAATTGATTAATTAATCATTTTTTTTTCAATTCTGCAATCTGCAAACATAAATTAACATAAATTAGACTCACAAAAAAAGCCACACAGCAAACTTATACCTAACCGGTACGCAGCGACGAAAGTTTCAAATCCAGTTGCGAAGAAAAATTTAAGAAATGTACTGCTGTATGCCTAAAAGATTCAGTTTGACTTAAAAATTAATATAAAATTTGACTATTTAATTGTATACGGGATGGGTCTATAAGGACCCGTTACCTGTCCCGTTTTCTTATAACGGGTTCACGACTTGTTACGTGGCCCGTTTAACCGGGTTTGAACCCGCCCTGAACGAGACGGGTCTAATGCGAAGTCGGATTTTGACCCGTTCCATTGCCATCCCTAATCAAATAACTCATTCATCCATCATAGTATTTGAATTTTCAGTCTTTTTTTTCATGCAAAACTCGGTCAATGTTTCAATTTCTAGTTATGTACAATTATAAATTTAATGACGATGCATTTGACCTTGGAAGTTTCTGAAGAAAATTAGAAGTTGGCAGATAGAAATACAAACTTTTCTCTGCTGTGGATGGATGAGATACTTTTTTTGCAAAATTTTCCTTAAATTGTGTTTCCCCCAAACATGTGATTGTTGGTAGAAAATTCTTCTCATTAACATTACATTTCTCACTCATTCTTACTTTTCAATGATAAAACACATCAAATTATTATTTTACTATAAAACGTCATTATGAACTATCATCAATTTATCATTACACAATCATATCACAAATATCGTTCTCTCTTATTTCAAATCACTAATCGCATCCAACCATTATTTTACTAAAAACTATCACATCAACTATCATTATCACATTTTCTTGTTATATTTAATCACACTCTCGAAAGTTATTCATTTTTTTTCAAAATAATTTTTACGAACTATCTCTGCATAAATAGAAAGAAGTGGAATAAAAAGCCAACCATTCACATCCTTCATGTTCAGAGGTTTTTTATTCTACTTTGTATTGTATTTTATAATAAGTTTAAAAAAGATACACAAAATGTATATGTTAATTTTACGATTGTGCCTAACAAAAAGAGAGGGAGACAAAGAGAGGGACGCTTTGCGAACCAATTAAATTACTCATTTTTTGCCTCATATGGCCGATGTAAATTAATTTGGACAGATGAACAGTTCCGGGCCATTTGAATACTACTGCTTTAACCATTTTTGAAGAGTGGATTTTGACATTTTATTAATTAATTTAAGTTTTCTTTCCTTCAACTAATTTAATAGTACTTGTGTACGTAACGTCTATTAGACAATGGAAAAATAATTCTTTTTGGTATTCTAATTTAGACCACTTATAGATTTAGTCATCTAAGTAACCACTTTTAAATTTTGATCCTAAAGAATTTAAAGGTCTCAATGTTCAAGGATAAAACACACAAAACAAAGTGTTGCTATAAGTGTCAGTAACACTTATACCAACTCGCAGCGGATAATAGAAAACACAGAGATAAAATTTGTCTACAAGTATAAAAATACTTGTAAACGTGCCAGCAGGGCGAAATATATTCACTAGTTGAAGTATCGTTTACAGAACTCACTCGTATGACTCAACTAGTACGAAACCTATCAAAACTCCTATATATGAGTAGATCCATACTTTGTAAAACAGCTCGTCCAAAAAGAAAGAATATAAACTATTCAGAACTTCTATGAAAACAAAATATGGACGAAAATCAAAGAAACAAAGACTCTCATTATTCAGGTGTTGTACTGAAACTGCAACAACACTTCATTCAACACTCTGATCTGCGCAGACTATCGTACTTTGTTTCTTCTCGCAGACTCGAACTCTCTCGTGTATATGCTCTCTAAATTATAATTTTGCATGCTTGATTTATGTGAGGGACGTCCTCCTTATATAGGCGCTCATTTGAAGAGTCCAAGTCCTTACAAAATAAGGAAAGAGAGACATAATAGAACTAGGATTCATAATCACATATAAAGTATGACTCTTATAATCATTCCTTACCAAAATAAGATCTTTCCATATTAATCCAATATTTGAGAGTCAGGTTTTAAAACAATCCTTTTATAAATCAACTTCCCTTATTTATTAAATTCTATTACAAGAAGCAACCAAGAAAGGCAAAACACTTAAAAATAAAATTTTCGAAAACAAGGAAAATATTATTAGAACTTGAGAAAATCTCGTTCTAACAATCATTTCATCAAAAAGGATCATTTCATATTAATCCAATATTTGAGAGTCAAGTTTTAAAACAATCCTTTTATAAATCAACTTCCCTTATTTATTAAATCCTATTAACCAAGAAAGACAAAAAACTTGAAAATAAAATTTTCGAAAACAAGGAAAATATTATTAGAACTTGAGAAAATCTCGTTCTAACAATCATTTCATCAAAAAGGATCATTGTTTGTTTGTCTCGTTCTAACAATCTCGTTCTAACAGAGACATTCTGAGCAGGACTCAAAAGAATCACTCTATTTCTCAAGCTCAAGGCAAGGTTTTTGAAGGCATAAAAACTACAAGGAAAGAAAAGATAAACTATCGAGATATGGTAAGACTAGTTTATTTGTCTTCTACTTGTATGATGGTATGCACTTCTCAATGTGTTTCGAATTTTGAGTCTATGAATGTGTTTGTTGCTTTGAAAAATGATTTCTGGACAAATGCTATGCATGAGAAATTTGATCATTTCATCAAAAAGGATCATTATTTACATAGTGATGTCTTAACCATTTATAATGATAATTATAGTGCTATAGATATTTCGAAAAACCCAGTATATCACTCTTGTACAAAACACATAGACATAAGACACCATTTTATTCGTGATTTGGTTGAGAAAAATATTATTCGCATAGAATACATTAGAACTGAAAATTAGTTGGCTTATATTTTCATCAAAGCTTTAGATTTTGAGAGATTTTCCACTCTAAGGAAGTCTCTTGGCTTGTGGTGCTATTTAACACTGTTCCTAAAAGTGTTGCAGCACTCACAACAACACTCGCTGCAACACCTTTTTTCCCTATTTTTGCATTCATGCATTAGTTAGATTTGCATTTGCACGACTAAATCAGTTTGACTGAGTTTTGGTAATGAACCCAAGATTGTTCACTTGATAAGCTGATGTGAGTGGATGTTTCCAATCTACAAAATCATTATATTTTTACCCAGACGATGAGTTTTATAAAAACAAATACATCGACCATGTTTTGAGGCCTTTGAGGGAAACAACTACCTACCCCAGTGAGTGCAGCTAATCCTTTTGACCAATTCTTACCTTTTAAAAGTGTTTTAAGCGACATGATCTTGTGATAAAAAGCAACCATTGAGATTTTATGTGTAAGCTACCTTTGGATAAATCGACATGTGTCTTGGAAAAATTAAAAAAAAAAGGAAAAATCATATATGTTGGGTATGCGGATCGCTATTCATTGAATCGACATAAATATGTCTCTCAAGGTGTTACAACACTCGGTACCATGTCAGCTGATATAAGTCTCCCACTTGTGTGCGCATTTTTTTTTATTTTTTTGTCACATTTCTAGGCATAATTAGGACATGCATATTTGGTGAAATTTGAAGAAAAACTGAAATTCGGATTCCCTTGGATTGTATGTGATCTTGCATTTTCTTTCCTTAATTATTGGATCTCTTGGGATATTAGGTCTTTGGTGTTATATGCAATGTGATATACTTGGAATGATTTGGAAAATCTTTGCATTGGCTTATCTATATTTGCGGTTAAGAGTTTAATTATCTTCAAATACTTAAATTCAAAAATCAAATTTCGGGAAGGATTTTATTTTGGATCCAATTTTGTGTTCCAATTTTTAGGGTGTGAATCTCACGAGTTTATTTCTGTTGAGTTTCTTGATTTTGAATTCTTGAATCTATTTAATTATCCCAACTTCACACATTATCACCTTATTAATCTCCATCTCTCTTATTTTCTCTTGATCTTTCACTACGCATCTATCCCAAATTTCCTTTGAAATTTTTCCTCTTACATACTGTTTCGCTAAACCAAAGATGAAGATGGAACTGAAGAATTTCCTCATCTGCCCCTAAAAGTGTTTCTCAGGGTGTTCATACCAATGTTCCTAAAAGTGCTACTAACACCTCTGATATCCCCCTACCTGCATTTAATACTTCTAGTGTTATTTCTGTTGTAATGAATTTTATGCAGGGACAACGTGTGGTTGTTGACCATCAGATTGCCTTGGATAAGGAACACATCCAATACTATGAAAACTACAGAGTTCACATCCACATCATGCTCTCACCTCTTTCTGGACAAAAAAAAGGGAAGAAGGAATTCGATTTTGATTTGAATTGTATCACTTTAACAAGTGATTTGTTTTGATGTGTTTTGATAAATATTATTGCTCTGATACTTCTGTTTTGGTTTTATGCTCTGATACACCTAACACTTCATGGTTTCTTATTTCTTTGAACTACTTGATAATTGTACTCTGACTTCTTAGAATAACTATTTTAGTATTCTAATTTGCTTGACTTTACACTCTGATACTATTTTGAGTATTGTTTTCTGCAGACTTTAAGTGTTCATGGAAGTGCTCTGACATCTGTAATAACACTTTTTGAAGCAGGGCGGTTTTTTATTAAGGGGGAGAAATTATTTTTGAAACTCCGATTTCTGATTAAGGGGGTGAAAATTTCTTTATCACTGATTTTTAACTAAAGGGGAGTTACTTACTTATTTTAATAAATCCTATAGTTGATTTTCTATGTTTTATCCAGAAAGGCAAAAAGGGGGAGATTGTTACAAAGAGACTAGTATTTTGCCCGTGCAATGCACGGGGTGGGACGGGTGCGTGGGATGTGTTGTTGGATGTAAATTGCATGCCTATAAAAATCATATTATCGATGAATATAAAAATGTATAAAAATGGGTAAACATATAAAAATTGGTGGCTTTCATAAAAATATTTCTCTTAGACATATTTGAAGATGTAGTTTGTGATACTCCATGTCCGATTTTCTGGAAAAAAAAACTGATTGAATAAGTTGTATAAAAAATGAATGTTGTAAAGAAATATAAACACATACTTCACAATTATTGAATGGGTAAACATATAAAAGAAATGCATTTTTCTTATATATGTCACCAAAAAAAATATTAATTTACCTAGAAAATTCAAAAATTATAAAAAAATATTCAACACTAATATCCTATTAATTTATCTTCTGAATATATTGATAAGTTTTAAAAATTAAAATATAACATTTACAATAAGTTGGTATCTTTTATTATATATTACACCAGTTTAATTGAAATAACATAGATTATTACTTAAATTTATAACTCAATATCTTTTTAATTTCATTACATATAATATTGTTCTAACAAAAAATAACTATATATTATTTCTCAATCATTTCTCTTACTTCCAGTAAATATTTAATATATTATATATGGTTGCCATAGTTTAAAAAACTGAAAAAAGAAATCTAATTTTTTTGAGTAAAATGAAATATAAGATAATTAGAATTAATGAAATTTAATTTCAAGACTATTTAAAAACAATAAAATAAAGACAATTTATGTTAAGAGCCCAAGCACAAATAAAAAATTACAACCCAATAAATATTAAATATTTTGAAGGCCAGGTCCACAGTAGAAACTTTATTTTCTTAGTTTTCGTTTAGATATGTGTTTCCCCCAATCAGAATTCATTTATACTGTGTGATATTTGCTTTTCGTATATTACTGTGTACTCTATCTCGCTGCAGTAATAGAAATCACAAAGACATCAGTCGATATTATATGTGATAAGTTATTAATAATGGTAAAATAAAAATCGGACCTCCGAGTCGTGAAAAACACATTCCAAACTATTTGTATTCGTTCTATCAGTGTATGATGGTTTCTCGTAGAGACGAATTAGACGTAGCTTCATAGCCCATTGCTCATTGTGATTTTGACATCTTAATGTCTTTGATATGAGAAAGCATTGGTGCCATTTTTTTAGATAAAGAAAGTAACGACAGATGATTTTTCGAAATGAGATGAAATATGAATGCGAATTTTCACTGCAAGGAAACTCATATTTATAGGTGTTTTGAAGAATATTTAAGTATGGAAAATATATATTATAATTATATTTGATCAGATTTTAATTTATATTATTTAAATGTGTACTGTGAACTATTTTGTATTGGATCCCAAAAGTTTTGGACTTTTTGGAATAGTTAGATATCAGGATATGAATTTTCGATTCACATCAATAAAATGATTTCAATTTGTGATTTTTTCTTTTTTTTCCCAGTCTAAATCAAAATCGTATCACAAATATTAATTACTTGTCAAAAATAAATATTTAATTTGCAATATTAATTCAATTATTATCAAAATCTGTAGTTAATAGTGATTGATATTAACATAAATAATCGGATTGCAATCAATTATGATTCTTAATATTAATCCTACCATAATAACAAATATTTAATTCTAAAGTTAACATTTTCAGAAAATAAATTTCCATATTTAAATTTTGTATGTTAATTTTCTATAAAAAAAAAACGACAATCATGAATTATGGCAACAAAAATCAGCAATAAAGAAGGTCATATTCCCATTTTAAAAACAATCTTCCATATTAATCAAAAATTAACAAAAAAAAGTCACCAAATTTTTTAGCAAGTCTCTTTAGGCGGGAAAACATATTTAGAAACCATTTTGCTTTTATACATATATAGATATAGATTTTCTCAAGTTCTAATAATATTTTCCTTGTTTTCGAAATTTTTTTATTTTTAAGTATTTCGCCTTTCTTGGTTACTTCTTGTAATAGTTAAATAAGGGAAGTTGATTTATAAAATGATTGTTTTAAAACTTGACTCTCAAATATTGGATTAATATGGAAAGATCATATTTTGATAAGGAAGGATTCTAAGAGTCCTACTTTATATATGATTATGATTCTAGTTCTATTATGTCTCTCTTTCCTTATTTTGTTGGGACTTGGACTCTTCAAAGGAGCGCCTATATAAGGAGAACTTCCCTCACATAAATAAAGTACACAAAATTACAATTTAGAGAGCATATACATGAGAGAGTTCGAGTTCGCGAGAAAAAACAAAGTACGATAGTCGCACGCACGGTCAGTGTTGAATGAAGTGTTTTGCAGGTTTGAGACAACACCGAATATTGAGAGTCTTTGTTTCTTTGATTTTCGTCCATCTTTTGTTTTCATAGAAGTTCTGAACAGTTTATATTTTTGCTTTTTGGACGAGCTATTTTACAAAGTATCGATCTACTCATAGATAGGAGTTTTGATAAATTTCGTACTAGTTGAGTCATTCGAGTGAGTTCTGTAAACGATACTTCAACTAGTGAATATATTTCGCCCTGCTGGCACATTTACAAGTATTTTTATATACTTGTAGACAAATTTTATCTCTGTGTTTTCTATTATTCGTTGCGAGTTGGTATAAGTGTTACTGACACTTATAGCAACACTTTTTCTGTGTGTTTTATGCTTGAACATTGGGACCTTTAAATTCTTTCAGGTCCAATATCTTTTAAAAAATTAGACATTTGGTGATTTTGTTCGAGATTTTGACATGTTTGTATCTTAACCAATATTTTTAAACTCGGACCGGATATTGAATCGGACAAAGAATTGGGTCACTAGTCCGACCGACTAAACCATTTTAGAAAAACCGGTCAAACCATATATACAAGTATATGAGCAATAATTTATTATAAAAGTTTATATAATTGTTGAATACGATTGATAAGCTTATTTATACTCAATTCAATGTTAATATCTCTTTGATTGTAATCTAAAGTATTGAGATTAGATTAATTATTTAAAAAAATACTTAAATCTCTACTATAAAAAATAATTATGAAATCTTTTAACACGGTAAATTCCTTTCATATTTCCATATTCTTTGTCCTAAGTTTACTAATTACCTTATTTATCCTTTTTTTTCTTTTTTTTAGAATAAGGCAAATAAATCGGGTCAAATGGGGTTTGGGGGTCACCGATTTTTATCCGGGTGACAACTATATTTTCGCCACCCGGTTTAGATACACAATCGTCTTGCGGTCTTTGCGACCGATTTTCGATTAAACTGTCGAGCGGCCGGTCCGGTCCAATTTTGAAAACATTGACCTTAACAGTCATAGTCCGCAATTTACGATAAAATTATACATTTTTGGTTAAAATTGGACTAAATGTCCGAAATTTTAATAGATATATATTGTATCAAAATTTGAAAGTTACTACTTAAATGATTAAATATATCTCTAAATAGTCCAACTTACAAAACTAAAAAAATAATTTTCCCGTTAAAAGTTTTACCAATTTGGTACATACGATGTAATTTGGGGGAACTAAAAAAACTATTTTCCCTTCAAAACTTGTACCAATTTAGTACATGCAATCTAACTTGGGGAACAATACATGTATTTGTTCATTAATTTTTGCCAAAAATGTTAACACGCTATACCTATCTTTGTTAAGGGTGTAAGCCCGAACATAGATCTTGTTCGAGATTGTTTGAATTTTTATCACACTTCAAAATTTGTGTTAATTGAATCGAGCTCGTACGAGCTTCAGTCGAGCTAAACTAATTGTCATTGAGTAGCTTGATAATTTTACACAGAATTCATTCTTTTTTATACTAATTGAGTCGAGCTTGAACCGAACTTTACATATTTTCGAACATAAAATCGTAATCAAGCTTAGTCCGTTAGCAAGGTTTTAATGATCAAGTTTAAGTTGTGTATCGAATAATTTGATTTGTTTTTTAGCCATATATGTTGTATATACTCTACGTATTTAGTCCATATATCGACTTGGATTTATCCCCTTTTGACATTGAAAACTGAAAATATTTTTCGCAAAATATTGCGCATTGAAGTATAGTTATAACGTATTAATGTCAAAGCCATTATCCTAATTGCCAACGATGGAATAAAAAAATAGATGTCGAATGAGTGATATTTACTTTTCCTTACAAAAAATAAATAAAATAAGTTTTTTTTTTTCCGAGGAGGGGGAATTTTTTAAAAATTAATTTTTTTTTTATTTATGATATCCCCTTCTATTAATTACGAATATATAATGTGTTAACTAATTTTTCAATAAAGTTTGTAATCCATCACCATTTAAAGTCAACGATGACATAAATGCAATAACAAATAAATGTCCAAACAGATTCATGCACACACAGTCACACACACATATTTTACATTTTTAGTTCGATCGCAATCGAACCGAACCGAATCGAGCTTTTGAGTGTTTGAGATTGACTCGTTTATTATCGAGTCGAACTCGAGCCTGAATTTATCGAACATATCGATGGCTCACAAACTTTCTCGAGCTTAATCGAGCCTAAACGAACTTAATAAATATTAATTATAAATTAAATTATACTCCAATTTATTACAAAAATAAAATTATATATATCTAAAACGCTTAATATATTTATTAAAACTTATAATTTTATTCTAACAAATAAATTTATTGAAATATTTATCATAAGTAAAAATATGAAAAATTAAAATTAAAGTCAAATTATTAGTTTAATTTATACGAGCTTACCATCGAGCCTATCCACGAGAACTACTAATGAACATTCACGAGCTAACGAACCAAATATCTCTAATTTTGAGTTTTGCTCATTTATTTTAAGAAGCCTCATTAAACAAACTAAACGAGCTTTTATCGAATCGAAATTTACACGAATAAATTTCATGACGAAATTTTGTTCGTTTGCATTTTCTACATTTTAGTGTATCATAAATACTCCTCAGACTTCATGAAGTTTATAAGATGTAGAATCCTAGTCATAGCTTACAAGAAATCGCCGACTTGTAACGTGGCACTCTGTCGAAACTCAAAAATATTGTCGGTAGCCGCTCGTTAGGCGCCGTGGCCAAATGGAAAATTTACATGTGTCGGTTGATCCCAAAAGTCATGGCAAACTTTCTTTTCTTTTTAGTTATCTATTTATTGCCGTGGATCCAAGTCAAGCAACACTTGACTTGAAACATTAGTTATTACGAATTTCCAAGCACACTTGTTTTCGTTTATTAGTGGATCTAAAACGAGATGAAATTAATGCGACACCAGCTATAGCCTATAGGTAATAGATATATTTAGTGAGTGGATAAACAGATATTCCATTTCCTAATTAAAGATACATATAAGGGCACCCACCAATTATTCCAAATATTTGTGTCCACGTCATCAATCAAATATCCACTCTTCTAATATTATATATATCACAATCAAATATATTAACAACCACATATTTATGGGTCCAACTATCACTTTATCAAATATTTATTATCACTTTATCAATATTTATTTACACATATTGACATTATCTATATCTATTAATTTAATATCTTTAATTTATATTAAATTATTTTATATATCTTAACGTTTATCTAGTATAAATAAATTTAATATAGAAATTTTATTTTAATAAATTTGAAAATTTTAATAATTCAACCAAGCTCATTCCTTTGTTTGAAATGAGCCATCAGCCAACTCCTTTCAAGTGCAAAAAACTATATTCAAATATAAAAAAATGAAAAAAAAAATGAAAAAGCAAAATAAAGTAGTTGTGCAGCTGTGGTGGGACATTGCTTCAGTACACTCCCACGCGCCGTGGCTGTCACATTCCTCCTTGCTTTCAGGTGTGAAAAGCACGCATGCTTCATGCAACATTTTTACCTTTTTCTTTTATCACTCAAATATCCAGGCACAAAGTTTGCTCCAGATATTTGCCATGTCATCAAAGTATTCCCCTCATAATGGTTATTGAACATTTCACAAGGACATTTGGAGAAATATCCTGCCCAAATGCTCCTCATTGTAGATGCTCTAAGGGCCACAGTTCTTAACAAGACACGTCAACTAGGGGTGTTCATCGAATCGAATTCTGAATTCTTCGACTTCCTCGAATCGAATTTAATCGAATGAACATTTTAAACCCCAATTCGAAATTCAACCCTAATTCGATTAATTCGAATCGAATTTAAACAATTGAATTTTCGATTTCGAATCGAATTCGAGTCAATCCAAAAATCTAAATTTATCGATAAAGTGAATAAGGTTTGGATTCATAACATAATATTTTTGGACTATACCCAATAAAAGTCCAGATTTAATTTTTTCAAAATTTCAAATTATCGACTAACCATTTTTCATTGTTTAATTTAACTAAAGACTGTCATAAATTCATAACGAACTCTCTTATATAAATTTTAATAAATTATTTTGTGTCGATTTTATACCAGCACTAATTACTTGATAAATAACTTTTATACTCAAATATGAGGTATCAAATTGACAAAGTGTATGTGTGTAGATAAAGTGATATAGTTTGTGTGTCATATAATTTATTATTTTAATATGATATGATGATAAATATATGTAATATAGTGTACAAATGTATAATGTATAATGCATAATGCATATTGTAATAAGAATTTAAAACAAAGGAAAAAGTCAAAGACTATATTGTATAAATATATAATGTATGTTGTATAGTGTACTTTTCCATACAATGGACATAGCTGGTGCAATATTCTTATAGATTATTTCACTACATCCCCTCCACGTGAGACTGTAAGAGCGAAATAGTTTTACCTAAAATATATGTTTTAGCACAAAAAATGATCATATGAATATGGTCTAAAGATAGAAATTTGAAGTAATGTAAAATGTATTTCATACAATATTAAGTATAATTATTTCTAACAAAAACTAAAAAACAAGAAGGAAAGAGCATATATTTATAATTTTACATTTTCATTTAAACATTAGTGTTTTATTCATATATATGTATATATATATATTATAAATGCATGTGTATAATTTACATATATACAATAATAATTATGTATATGTGAAATATATACATATAAATTTTGGATTGAAATAGAAATTCGAATTGAAATAAGAATTCGAATTGTAATACGAACTCGAATCGAAATACGAATTCGAATTTAGTCGAATTTCACCTCGAATTAGGATTTTCGAATAGAATTTGAAAAAAAACCTCAATTCGTTATTCGATTCAAATATTCATATTCGAAATTCGATTCGAAATTCAAAAATCCTAATTCAAAATTAAAATTCGAATTCGAACCGAATCGAATTTCGAATCCATTCGAAAAATGAACACCCCTAAGTCATCAACGATAATAAAATAACATGTTAGAATTTAGTCTTATCATGTTGTATCGATCTATAATTAGGGGTAGAAATAGGCTAGTTTATGCTAGACTTCTCATTGGATATCATGGGCCTCGTCCATGTTTCTTTCCTTCGCGTCTTCATTAATTCTTTCTTTGACTCTTGATCTACCTTTTGGGACGTGCTATCGCTTTTCTTCCAATTGGGCCTAAAGCTACATATTACACGTAATAATTTTTCTTAAAGCTCAAGTCTGGCCTATTTACATTAATAAGTCTCATTTGATCCTATTAAAAGCTCATTAAAGACTTACAAAGCTATATATATATATGTATATATTTTAATATTATATCTATTTTCATAATTTATTAATTTTATAAAAAAGAGTAATATAATAAAGTATACAATATATATTGTGTTTTTTTAATATTTGTATGCCATAAAAAAGGCCAGCCTATTCTTGAAAGAATTTTTTTAAGGCCCGAGCATGTCATACTTACATAAATGGGCTTGTTAAGAGGCCTTAGCCTGACTCATTTAATAAATATGTTAGGTCAGACTCGGGCGAAAATATGCCAAGTCATAGGTCTATGTCAGGTAGTCTAACCTATTTTTATCCATAACGATAATGATTGTATTGAATATTTGTTGAAAAGATATTTGTATGTTTTAATTGGGTGCTTTGTAGTTCGTATTGTGTATTGTTGTGTAATATATATCATGCATGTCGTGCAATATGCTATCGTATATTAATGTATAATGCTGTATTGGTCAAATTTAGTTGGGTTTTTTTTTCTTAAAATTATGGTGTTAAATTGGGGAAAATTGGAATTTTGGTCCTGTAACTTGTCATGTTCAGACTTTTAGTCCTTTATCTTGTCCAAGTTTGGTTTTGGTCCAATATCTTTACATTTTTCAGAGATTTGATCCGATTTTACCGGAACATTTAATTTATGCCTGAAGTTGCTGACTAGGCGCCGATTTTTGCTGACTTGGCAATAAAATTTTAGGATTTCATAATTTTGACCACAAACTTGCCATTTGGACTATTTTTGACCAAACAAAATAAAAATAAAATCACATTACCATTTGGAGGGAACTTACCTCTTAATTCCCTCCATTTTTGTCTACCTAAAAAGTAAAACCCATGTGCTCCCACAAATTGGATTAATTTAATATGCCAAACCCATCAACATGTCTGGAAGATTCATCTAGTTAATGCAATGCACCATTTTTTACTTTTATTTTTTTCCCCTTTTGCACCAGTTTTTTTCATTTCACTTAGTGCGGGCTGCAGAGGTCTTGGAGTTGGAGTTTAACATATTTCTTGCCCCCTTCAATGCTGATTGGCTTCGAAATATTTGGGATGAATTGTCCTCCAACAAATGCATCTCTCAATCCAGAATTTGATGTTTGTGATAATGTTTGCTGGCCAAAATGAAGTAGAATTACCAATTAGCATAAAATAAGGAATTTATCACAATCACAATCAAATAAATGAAACAATACCTGCAGTTTGCAACCCCTCTTGTTATGCCCCTCAACAGAGCATTTCAAGGTCCTCTGCTGCCTTCTCATATTATTCTCTTTATGAGCATTTGCTGGTTTTCCTCTTGATCTCTTCTTCTTCTCTTCTGGTTTAAGTTAGGGTTTTTTGTCTTCCCTTTTTGGGAAATGGATCGTGGCTTTTGGATCTCTTTATTAGTGAAATGAGAGGTAAGTTCCCTCCAATTTTAGATGCTCTCAAATTTTTATTTTTATTTTGTTTTGGTAAAAATAGTCCAAATGGCAAGTTTGTGATCAAAATTATGAAATCCCCAATTTTTTTTGCCAAGTCAGCAAAAACCGGTGCCTAGTCAGCAACTTCAGGCATAAATTAAATTTTTCGGTAAAATCGGACCAAATCTCTGGAAAATGTAAAGATATTAGACCAAAACCAAACTTGGACAAGATAGAGGACTAAAAGTCTAAACATGACAAGTTACAGGACCAAAATTCCAATTTTCCCTGTTAAATTGTGTCATGTCGTGTGAAAAGGCCTCTCACTGGCGAGATCTTCTCAAGATTCCAACCCGATCCTCAGCTAGCCTGCAAAAGACTAACCGGAGAGAACTCCGGCGTAAGCACTCCGACGATCAAGTTAGTGGAAGGGAAGAAGAATAAAGACAAATGTATAAAATATAAAATCGAATAAAAATGTCAAGCCTCTCTCATTTCTCACCTTCTACCTCCTTTTATACCCAAGCCCTTTGGTCCTTTGAGGTCCACGTGTCTAATCGGGATTGGGAGATAGATCAAGGCGGGAAATCGTCTATGTTGACAAAAAAAACTAGTCACATCAGTCAGGTCATCCCCGGGGATAGTTCTTGCTGTCAAATCCGCTTTTAGGATATTAATTACTTGTCGTCTTTCTCTTGGAGCGATTATTGCGCGCAGGTATGACCTGACATTTAATAACTTCATGTCAGGTCGTCCACCTCTTTTAGTAACTTCTTGCCAGGTCGACCAAGGTTTTAGCCTTTTGTAGTCAAGTCAATCGCATCTACTAGTAACTATTAATCAGCCTGTCGTCGTCTTACAGTTACTCTCTGTCAGCTCGGTCGTACTTTCTAGTTACTCTCTGTCAGCTCGGTCGTACCTTCTAGTTACTCTGTGTCAGTTCGGTCGTACCTTCTAGTTACTCTGTCAGTTCGGTCGTACCTTCTAGTTACTCTTTGTCAGGTCGGCCAAAGCTCTTAGTGCTCTGTCAGCTCGTCCAAAGCCCTTAATAGTCTTATCAGGTCGGCCGAAGCTCTTAATACTAGCAGGTCGGCCAAAGCTCTTAGTACTCTATCAGGTCGGCCGAAGCTCTTAATACTAGCAGGTCGGCCAAAGCTCTTAGTACTCTATCAGCTCGGCCAAAGCTCTTAGTGCTCTCAGCTCGTCCGGAGTTCTTAATATTCTATCAGCTCAGCCGAAGCTCTTAATACCCTATCAGGTCGGCCAAAGCTCTTAGTGCTCTATCAAGTCGGTTGTACCATTTAGTTCTTTGCTCACTCATCATATACTCTTTGTTTAGGATCGCTCCTTTTATATGTACTTAGATACGCCGAATCAACTAGTCCCCCTACTCTCCTAGTTTGAGCGTAGGTCTAAACTTGGAGAGTATAAAATGCCAGGTCTCCCTAAATTTATATGCACTTAGATACGCCGAATCAACTAGTCCCCCTACTCTCCTAGTTTGAGCTTAGGTCTAAACTTGGAGAGTACAAAATGCCAGGTCTACTCCTTTGGTCCCCGTCCTCTGCTGGGTCAGGTACGTCGCGGGTTTGTTCCTAGAAACGGGCGGTTATTTTTGAATTTTGAATGGCTCTTCGATTCTCGTGTATGACCGGTGCATTTAATGCCTTGTCAAATCAAGTCACCTCATCATCTCTCCTAATCTTAGCCATTGATCCATCCATCATCCGACGGCCCTTGACTGGCCACCTCCTCATCTTCCTTACCTTTGCAGTATGAATAACCCTTCCCCTCCCATTCTTCCTCTTCTTCCTCCATTTTTCTTCCTCAAAGCTCTGTGGTTTCTCCATATTTTCGAGTATTTCCTACCATTTCAAGCTTTTTAATACCCATTACATTCATCATCCTCGGAGCATCCATGGCCCACCGATCAAGTAAGTTTTAATTTCTCCTTTTTTCCATTTCTCTTCTTTTTTCTCTTTACTCTCCCCTCCTCTCCTTTTTTTTTCTATATATATATATATATGTATATGCTGGTGTATGCATCCATCCTCTCTTCCGTGTACGTTTCGCCTTCCTCGTTCCGACCGTGACCTCTTGATCGAATTCTCTATTCACTTTCCCCCTCTTATTAAAATGGCTTCTTCGAGTAACAACCCAGCTCGGCCAAACATCTATAGCACCCTTTCGGAGGGCTCCTTACATAACCTTCGAATAAACGCTGGTATTCCGGCGGAGTACGAGCTGCGCCTTCCTGGGCCTACAGACGTTCCTTATAACCCTCCCCAGGCTTTGCCACTTTTTTTGTTGAACAACTTGAGGCAGGGCTACGCTTCCCTGTTCCCGACCTACTAGGTCGGGTCTCTCGTAGTTTCGGCATTCCCCTTACTCAACTAGTCCCCAACTCCATTAAATTTTGCTAGTTAGCTTTTCCATAATAATCCAACATTCCCAAGAAGAGCCTTTGACTCGAAGGACATTCTACCAAGCCAAGACTTCGAGCACTCCCGGGTTCTTCTATTTCACCGACAAGAAGGTTTGGCCAAATTTATAGATGGCACCCCTTCGCCTAATAAAACTGGAAAAAAGATTTTTCTACATTTCTTCTCCCCGACCCAGGCCTTCCCGACTCGTTGTATTGACGACCTCCCCCATCAAGGTCGGGGTGGGAAACCTACTCCGGCTATTATTTCTCTAGCTCGGCGTTTAAACACGAATCCCTACCACACCCAGCTCTTGGTCGATTCGTGGCCTTTGTTATACCATTTTCACTTGAGTCCGAAGGCGGTAGACCTTCCCCAAGACCTAGGTATATATTGCTCCACTATTCCCCCTCCTTTTTCTTTATTTACTCTTGTGTTAACTAATTCTTTTGCGAGCAATCGATGGTGATCGCTTGCCGCCGGGCGACAATAGGAGGTCTTGGTCACCAATCCACCCGAGGGGAAGGTCACATTCCTCTCACAAGCAACCCGGGAGCAAGTCCCCCCGCTTCCCATACTTTGTGCCTCGACACCCCAGGCCTCCCATGACCCATCTCCTCCTCAGGCTAATTTGATCGTCAAAGGAAAAGGTCGGCCCATGTGCTGCGCTCCCAACTCAGACCGCATCCTATCAGGCCACGCTTGAATTTGGAAGATCTTCCTACCGGGGACGGGGACTCCCCTCTGAACATCATAGTGCCCGAGCTCAATGCAACTTGGGTGGAGAACCTGGTCACCCCTGTTCACGAACGAGCCCTGGGGAATGCGGACATCCAAGTCCGTATCCGTGATATGGCTCATTATGCATCTAAGGTAATGAATTTTAAACCACGATTTTAAATCACCATTTTAATGTTGTTCTCTTACGCTTATGATTTTACAGATGATCCTGACCATGGGCTCGATTGTTCGAGATGCCGTGTAGGTCCGGCCGTCTGCGATCGAGCTTCGTCGGGCTAACGAAATTTTGCAACACAAGTTCGATCAGGATCTCTTCCAGGGTCGCTGCATGGATACCGAGCTTTAACGCCTACAGAGATCCGAACTTGAAGGCTCGGCTAGTCTTTGAGGCCGAGGCCAAGGTCAAACTTCGGAAAGAGGGCACTTTGAAAGGCGAGGAAGAGATCCCCGAGCTAAGGAAGATGGGAGGATCTCCGGATATGAGGCGGGCAAGGCCGAGTGGGCTCTGAAAAGGAGAAGTTCCTTGAGTCCGACGAATATCTCGACCGGTGGAGATGCGGCTCTCTCCCATACTTGGAACAGGGCTTGCTTATAATGGCAAGAGGGCCCAAGCCGGAGGCTTTACCCGGGAAGTACCGAGATCTCGAAGGAGGCTATCAAAGAGTTGCCCGAGGCCCAAGCTAACCTCGTATCGGAGATCTTCCAAGTAGCTCGTGCTTCCATCCCCGCCTCAACAAGGTCCCCCGCAAGTTCAACTCTCTCTACTCATCCTGCTCTCCAAACTTTGAGCGGTGATAGCGGTGGAACTCCCGACTCCTCCCCCTAGTGTAAATGAGCAAGAGGATGTAGTTCCCTAGAATATCCAGAGCATTTGTAATTATGCTTTTGTCCTTTCAATCGGTGTAATTATATTTTGCTAACGAAAAATGCACTTATGCTTCTTTTAGCTTGTTAATTTCGTGAATTGTGCAATTAGACCAGGTCTACTTAGCCATCATGTTTCCGTCATAAAAATCTCAAAAAGGCCTTTGAGCTCGTAAATTTCAAACTTAGTATCATGGGATGGGTGGCTTGAGCATGCTTGACCCTTGGGGTAAATTTTTCCCAAGGGATTGGAGTTTGTTTTTCGGAGCATAGAGCTTTTCCAAGGGACCTGAGATGGTTCGAGCTGAGCTCGGCCATTCCTGGGTTTGACCTTGTTTAACCTTCGGAGATCGCCTTCCCAGAAGGACATGAGATGGTGTTGAGCCGAGCTCGACCACTCGGGGTTTGAACTTGCTTTAGCCCTCGGAGAATAGTTTCCCCAAGGGACCTGAGATGGCTCGAGCTGAGCTCGGCCACTCATGGGTTTGAGCTTGCTTTAACCCTTGGAGATTAGTTTCCCCAAGGGACCTGAGATGGCTCGAGCTGAGCTCGGCCACTCAGGGGTTTGAGCTTGCTTTAACCCTCGGAGATTAGAGCTTCCCAAGGGACTGAAATGGCTCGAGCGAGCTCGGCCACTCGGGGTTTGAGCTTGTTTAACCTTCGGAGATTAGAGCTTCCCCAAGGGACCTGAGATGGTACGAGTTGAGCTCGGCCACTCAGGGGTTTGAGCTTGTTTAACCCTCGGAGATTAGAGCTTCCCCAAGGGACCTGAAATGGCTCGAGCCGAGCTCGGCCACTCAGGGGTTTGAGCTTGTTTAACCCTCGGAGATTAGAGCTTCCCCAAGGGACCTGAGATGGTACGAGTTGAGCTCGGCCACTCAGGGGTTTGAGCTTGTTTAACCTCGGAGATTAGAGCTTCCCCAAGGGACCTGAGATGGTACGAGTTGAGCTCGGCCACTCAGGGGTTTGAGCTTGTTTGTAAACAATATATAGCTGCCAAAAACATCGATTGCATTCAGACTGGTGAATTATACATAAAATTTCCTCAGATGACATACATTCCAAGGCCTAGGAATCCTGGTGCCTTTCATATCTTCCAATTCATAGGCTCCCTTAGCAATTATCTTAGTGACCTTGTAAGGCCCTTCCCAATTTGCCTCTAGCTTCCCTACTGGTTTCAAGGCGTCGGCTTGTCTTAAGACCAGGTCTCCCACCTGAAAACTCCTCTTTCTTACTCTCCTGTCATACGTTGATTTTAACAAACTTTTGCTAGCTTCCATCTTTAGATATGCCTGCTCTCTCCTTTCTTCCACTTGGTCCAATGCCTCTTTTAGTAGTTCTGTGTTGAGTTCTTCCTCAAAGTTCTGGATGCGGTGACTCTCCATGCCGATCTCTACAGGTATAACAGCTTCAGTTCCATATACCAAACTGAATGGGGTTTCTCCTGTTGCCTCCTTGGGAGTAGTGCGATGAGACCATAATACAGAATGCAGCTCGTCCACCCATCCTCCTCCAGCTCGTTCCAGCCTTGCCTTGATTCCTTTGACGATAGATCGGTTTGTGACCTCTACTTGACCATTTGCTTGAGGGTGGGCTACGGAGGTGAAGTGTTGCCTGACCTTCATCACGGCTAACCATTTCCTGATCTTCCTGCCCTGAAATTGAGTTCCGTTGTCCGATATCAGATCTCTCGGCCACCCATACCTGCTAACCAAATTCTTCCAGATGAAACTTCTAATTTGTGACTCAGATATTGGCCACGGGTTCTGCTTCCACCCATTTGCTAAAGTAATCCACCGCTACTATTAAGAATTTTCTCTGTCCTGATGCCCTTGGGAAAGGTCCCACGATGTCTATCCCCCACTTTGCGAAAGGACATGGTGAGCTCATAACCCCTAGCAGCTCTGCTGGCTGATGTATCAAGAGCTGTGTCTCTGGCAACTATCACATTTCCTTACTATCTCCTCGGCAGCCCTCTTCCATTTGGGCCAAAAATATCCAGCTCGGATCACCTTTTTGGCTAAAGCTCTTCCCCCGATATGAGCTCCACATGCACCCTCATGTATCTCCCTCAACACATAATTGCCTTCCTCTTCAGATAAGCATCTTAAATAGGGTAAAGAGAAAGCCTTTTTATACAACAGCCCTCCAATTAGCCGAAATCGCACAGTTCTTGCTTTTAACCGCTCTGCCTTCCTCTTATCCTCCGGCAGGTCGTTCTTGCTTAAGTATTTGTGGAGATTAGCTCTCCAATCATCCCCCTCTCCTATTTCTGTGATCTCGGCTCTGATGCTTGGCAGGCTGTCTATCAGAACCGTTATGTTTCGTGATTCATTTTCCTGAGCTGAGCTAGCCACTTTCGAAAGATGATCTGCCATTGTGTTCTGTCCTCTTGGTACTTGAAGCAACTCAAATTTGTCGAATTTTTTCACCAGCTCTGCCACCACTCCTACATATCTCCTCATTCTATCTTCTTTGATATCGAAGTTTCCCCCGACCTGATTAGTTACCAACATTGAATCGGAGTATGCTATTACAGCCCTGACTCCCAGATCTAATGCCATTTTGAGTCCTCTTACCAAAGCTTCATATTCGGCCTCGTTATTCGACGCTTTGAATCCGAACTTAATCGCAAACTCCAGATCTTCCCCAGATGGGTTGGTTAGGACAATCCCCGCACCGCTTCCCCCAATTGAAGCAGAGCCATCCACATGCAATAACCAGACCTGTACTGAGGAGCTAGGTTCCGAGGCCATTTCTTGCAAAAAATCCGCAAGAGCTTGCGCTTTGATGGCCATTCTAGGCCTATATTCCAAATCGAATTCCCCCACTTCTACGGCCCACTTTATCATGCGACCTGACACTTCTGGTTTACTCATAATGTGCCCTAAAGGCATATTAGTAAGCACCACCACCCTGTGAGACAAGAAATACGGCCTTAATTTCCGAGTAGCCGTTACCAGGGCCAGCTCTCCTTTTTCTATTTCTGAATATCTTGTTTCCGCCCCTTTCAAGACCTTGCCAACATAATAAATCGACATTTGCTTATTTCCCTCTGACCTTAATAAAACAGAGCTGACCGCCCCCACTCCTATGGAAAGATACAGATACAATTCCTCACCTCGGCTCGGTTTGGTAAGCAACGGAAGTGCCGCTAGACATGCTTTCAATTCCCTAAAAGCTTGCTCGCACTCCGGTGTCCATTCAAAATTTTTAGCCTTTCTTAACACCTTGAAGAAAGGCAGGCTCCGCTCCGCCGACTTAGAGATGAAACGGTTGATCCGCTATATGCCCTGTGAGCTGTTGTACCTTGCCGATGTTCGTGGGTGATTCCATTTCTACTACTGCCCTTACTTTCGGGATTCACTTGATGCCCTTCTCCGTAACCATGAAGCCAAGGAACTTCCGGACGACCTTTGAACGAGCACTTAGCTGGGTTTAACTTCATTCCAAACCTCCTTAATGCTACGAACGTCTCTCCCAGATCTTCTATATGGTCCTTCTCCTTCCTACTCTTTACTAACATGTCGTCCACATAGACCTCCATGTTGCGGCCCAATTGGCTTTTGAATACTCTATCCATCAACCTCGATAGGTAGCCCCGGCATTTTTAGCCCGACGGCATAACTACATAACAATAAGTCCCAGGAAGTGATGAAGCTCACCCTTTTCTCGGTCCTCTTCTCGCCAACCTCGATCGATGATAACCTTGATATGCATCCATCATACTCAACAACTCATATCCCGCCGTTGAATCCACCAACCGATCAATCCCAGGGTAACGGGTAATGATCTTTGGGACAAGCCTTATTGAGGTCTCTGAAGTCGATACACATCCTGAACTTTTCACCTTTCGGAACCAGCACCGCGTTAGAGACCCATTCCGGGAATTGGATCTCCCTTATGTGTCCAGCTTGTAACAATTTTTCCACTTCTTCTTGAATGATCTGGTCTTTCTCATACCCAAACGGCCTCTTCTTCTGCTTGACAGGTCTTACTAAAGGGTCCACGTTCAAATGATGTTCCACCATGCCAGGGTCGACCCCTTGTAGGTCTCTAGATGACCAGGCGAAGACATCTATGTTTTTTCTTAGGAAGTCCATGATTCCTTCAGTTAGCTCGGATCCCAATTTAGTTCCTATCTTGACCACTTTTGACGGATCTCCAGGGGTTAGCTCTACCATCATCAACTCTTCCTCGGGCCTGACACTGAGCAGGTCTGGATCCTTTTTCTTTTCTTTTTTTCCTATTTTAATGGGCTTGGTTTCCTTGTCCATTTCTTCCACCTTTCTTTTGGATTTCCTCTGCTCTCCCTTCCTTACTGCCTCAACGTAACATTTTCTGGCCACCTGTGCGTTTCCCAATACTTCACCTATCCCATCCCCTACCGCAAACTTAAGTTTCATGTGGAATGTAGATACAACAACTTGAAAAGAATTAAGGGCAGGTCTACCAATTATAACATTGTAAGTGGACTAAGAGTCCACAACAAGAAAAGTTACCATCCGTGTTTTTTGCATGGGGAGATCTCCTAGAGACATAGGCAAAGTGACCTGTCCAAGTGGTTCCACCATTCCTCCTCCAAAGCCAAACAGGGCGGTCTCTACCGGCTTGATCTCCATTTCCAGCTCCATCCTTAAGTAGGCTTCATGGAATACCACATTGACTGAGCTTCCGGTATCCACCATAGCCCTGGCTACCTCGTAATTTGCTATGGTTGTTGTGATTACCATAGCGTCGTTATCTTGTGGCGGACACTGTTCATCTTTCGCCCGAAGGATATTTCCGGGCCTTCCCTTTTTTCCCCAATATTGAGCACCTCTCCCGAACTTCTGGCGTACGCCTTCCGCGCTCGATTTGAGTCTCCATCCGTCGGTCCTCCTACAATCATATGAATAGTTCCTCTGGATGGAGCTGGCTTGGCCGAGGTGGCCATGTTTGCCCTCGGCAGGCCTGTCTCGTCTATCAGGACTTCTATCTGACCCTGGTCGTAGCTCGTGCTCCTGTTTAACCTTGATTCGCCCGCAACCATCCTTTTCTCACCATGCATTCTTCAGTGGTGTGTCCATACTCGTTATGAAAGTCACAAAAAAAATTGGACCGAGGCCTAACGGGGACAGTAGAGTAGTTCCCTGGCCATTTCAACTCCCTATGCCCCCCTTTGTTTCCATTAACACTGTGCACGGGGGCGATCAAAGCGTGTACTTTGTTAGGTCGGGCGCCCGATTAAGCCAGTCAGGTCTTCCGGCTCACGAAACCGCTTATGTCCTACCGACGGCACCTCTACCCTATCATTCCTCTTTTCCCTACTTTCGTCCTTCTTTTCCTTCCTCGTGCTTCTTCCAAGTTCACGTCTTTTCAGCCCTGGCCAATAGATCGTCGAAATTTTTGGCGGGTCGCTTAGCTATTGACTTGAAGAAATCACTTTCCGCAATCCTTGAGATAAGGCACCTTTGGATAACACCTCTTGTGTAGCGAGGTACATCCGATCTTTGAATGAATCTCTTCACATACCCCCTAAGGGGTTCATGCTCTCCCTGCTTTATACCGAAGAGAGTCAGAGCGGTCTTTTGATGTTTCCGCGAGCTTGCGAATTGGTGCAAAAAGGCCGAAATTTGAACTCATCAAAAGAACCAATGGTATTGTTAGGGAGTTGACTAAACCATTGTTGAGCTGATTTAGCCAGGGTGGTCAGAAAAACCCGACATTTCACTCCATCCGTGTATCGGTGCAGCAAGGCTGAATTCTCAAACCGACACAAATGCTCCTATGGGTCCGTGGTTCCGTCGTAGTCATAACTTAGTGCCCTGAAATTAACGGGGAGATCGTCCGCCATGACCACTTCCTTGAACGGATTTCTCTTTACCACATCTTGCCACGACATTCGCCTCTTCATCTCCCTCACTTCTCCCCGTAACTTCTCCAGCTCGACAATGGTTCCTCCTCGGCGCTACCCTATCCTCCGCTCGCCCCGCTTCCATTACAAAGAATGACCTCCTTTTTCGGCCCATAAGGTATTGACCGCTCGGACTATGGATGACAAGCTGGTCCCCGGTTACTCGGATCGACTCGCCGCGAACAGGGCCTCCAAGTTTGCCACCGGCATCTCATCGTAACAGAGTGGAGGGCACCCCGATATGGTGACTCCTCCCCTCCGCAAAGTGGGTCGCCTCTACCCAGGGTATAGTGATTCCATCTCGCCGGGCGGGGTCACCCTACCCCTCGGAAGATCCTCCCATACCAACCACCTCCTTGCCTTTCGAACCTAAACTCGACATCCTCACGTCTCAAACTCAAGTTCCCACAGACGGCGCCACTTGAAAAGGCCTCTACTGGCGAGATCTTCTCAAGATTCCAACCCGATCCTCAGCTAGCCTGCAAAAGACTAACCAGAGAGAACTCCGGCGTAAGCACTCCGATGATCAAGTTAGTGGAAGGGAAGAAGAATAAAGACAAATGTATAAAATATAAAAACTGAATAAAAATGCCAAGCCTCTCTCATTTCTCACCTTCTTTCTCCTTTTATACCCAAGCCCTTTGGTCCTTTGAGGTCCACGTGTCTAATCGGGATTGGGAGATAGATCAAGGCGGGAAATCGTCTATGTTGACAAAAAGAACTAGTCAAATCAGTCAGGTCGTCCCCGGGGATAGTTACTGCCTGTCAAATTCGCTTTTTAGGATATTAATTACTTGTCAGGTCTTTCTCTTGGAGCAGTTATTGCGCGCAGGTATGACCTGACATTTAATAACTTCATGTCAGGTCGTCCACCTCTTTTAGTAACTTCCTGCCAGGTCGACCAAGGTTTTAGCCTTTTGTAGTCAAGTCAATCGCATCTACTAGTAAATATTAATCAGGTCGGTCGTACTTTCTAGTTACTCTCTGTCAGCTCGGTCGTACTTTCTAGTTACTCTCTGTCAGCTCGGTCGTACCTTCTAGTTACTCTGTGTCAGTTCGGTCGTACCTTCTAGTTACTCTGTCAGTTCGGTCGTACCTTCTAGTTACTCTTTGTCAGGTCGGCCAAAGCTCTTAGTACTCTATCAGGTCGGCCGAAGCTCTTAATACTAGCAGGTCGGTCAAAGCTCTTAGTACTCTATCAGCTCGGCCAAAGCTCTTAGTGCTCTCAGCTCGTCCGGAGTTCTTAATATTCTATCAGCTCAGCCGAAGCTCTTAATACCCTATCAGGTCGGCCAAAGCTCTTAGTGCTCTATCAAGTCGGTTGTACCATTTAGTTACTGCTCAGCTCTGTCATATACTCTTTGTTTAGGATCGCTCCTTTTATATGTACTTAGATACGCCGAATCATCGTGCAAACATGAAAAATTTTGTATTCCTGATCATGTATGCACAATCCATTATTGTATTGTGTTCGTGTTTGAGTCTATCGTGTTGTATCGTTATCATGTTGTGTCGTTATCGTGTTGACACGAAATACGACACAATCATACAATTCGCCAACCCTAGACATATGCGGATGAAGATGTCACATGGAGAGTATGTGCGGTATACCGTATATCATCTACGAGATCCTAAAATGACTAGTTGTTTGTGCGAGAATAGTATGTAAATCTCCTTTCGGTATGATTGAAATTTAAAATTTGAAAATATGCAATCTAATTATCTCGGTCCTCAAATTCTTTGGGCTAAATGAATACATTTTTTATCAATTAAAAATTTAAAATCACCTACGTCTAGCTAATAAATACGGTATAGACAGTAGACTATAGAGCCCCATTAATTTATACTTAGATATATACATAAATTCATAAGAAAAAAAGGACGGTATTTCCATGTAAATGAAATTGCATTTTAACGTGTTGCTCAAAAAAAAAAAAAAAAAGAAATTGCATTTTAACGTGTACAATGGGAATGAAATACTATTCAAACATGAGTGTCTTTTTTCAGTTATCAGTATCACTTCATTCGCTGAAAGTTTCCCCCGTTTATAATTTTATTCACATCCATATTTATATTTTCTGTGTTTATACAGCATGACTTTTTTTTCCTACGATTTTCTTCACATAATCACATACATGTATATATTGGGAGTATTCGTAAAATTTCTACTTTTAGAAGAAATAATTTATTATACAAAAATAAAATTTGTTGACAATATCATAGCAAAAGTAAAAATAGTTGTAAATTAGAGGTTGATATTTGCAAATAAAACCAAAGTTGAGAGTGTTTGGTGAAAAAAATTGTAAACCTGATTATTTGTTTGTAAAAGTCAAACTAGTGTTGGAAAAGAAATTGGTGGTGTATATCGAATGGCTGAAAAATCGAGCAGAGTTTCGATACGAAAACAAATATTGAGGCAAGAGTTGGACTCTTTCTCTTTAAGACAAGATTGCCCCGCTCACGGTACGTATGGGATGCGACGATTGTCTCCCAAGATACAACGACAGACGATTTGCGATAGTTGCACTACAAATTGCATGTACAACGAACACTGTGATGTTTTTGAACTCTCTATTGTGAACTTATGCGAGAATGAAGCAAGTAAATTCTAAATTTTCTGATGTGTTGAAATGAATTCTGGGGGCTGCTTTATATAGAGCTTCTGGTGCCTCTTCAGACTGGGTGCAACCCCTGGTTCGGATCAGTCTTGACCGTCAGATCGCGCCCTGTGGTTAACAGCTGCGATCTGATGGTCTGATCGCATCTGACTGACGGAACACACCCTTTGGCATACACCTCTACACACTGGACAATTGTGTCCAGTCACGATACCCCATCAACAAACATACGTATCCATTCAGCGCCACGTGTCGCCACTCAGACGATTCTGCCAAGTCACTGCCACCTGAGCTGCCCTGCCACGTCACCGAGCCACTGGACTGAACCCTGGTTCGATCTTCCAAAACTTTAAGGCTCCTCAAAATCCCTCGCGACGATGCGTATGTGCAAAGTGCAAAGTACGCCTCTAAAGCGCCCAATGCGACTATGTGAGGCGTGCGCGGGCCTGGACCCAGCTCCGACTCCGGCTCGGAATGTGCTCCGCACCATCCTCGGTGCTTTTTGAGCTAGCCAAAGGTTAGTCAAAATTGACTTGGTCCACTAGGGTGTACCATAAGGAGTTCCACATGATTACTCCTTATTAGTGGTGAAGCTCTTTATTAACTAGTCAAACATTTAATATGTTTCCTATGTGGGATATGTCTTTCCATATTCCCATCCTTTTATATTCCATATATAAAAATATTTTAAGTGGCCAACTTCATACATTTATTTCTCATTCACCCGACATTGGTTTTAAGAAATTCAAAATGTTAAACTCATCTACCCGCGGTGTAGATGACGTTTATCTCATTTATTTCATACATTGATAAATGAACCCACTTAAATATTGGTCAAAATCGGGTCAAAATCCAATTTATTAAAACCAATTCCAACAATCCCCCACATGAATGAAAATAAATGCAAATGAGTATGCATACACTAAAGGGAGTTCAAGCGAAAAGCTATTGCATTGAGAGAGGTAGCTTGTGGCTTTGAACCTTCCTTAGTGGAATACTATCATTTACTAGCCGCATGATGGACGCGATGTCTTGAACTTTTCAGCTGTTTATATAAACCAAAACAGCAGTATCCACACAATATCTTTCCTAACACCATTTGGTTCTCATGGTTGTATCCATTTTGGCATTGGACAACATCTTGGATTCATAAGTGTTTCGTTGAAGTGGCCCGTCTTCACACTTATATAGGTGATATCCGATTAAGAGTATCATGCCATACTCCACTTCTTCAAAGTATAGGAATCATTAAAATTTTATAACTTAACCTCACCACATTCAGCAGGTTTCTCCACTTGGACATGAATGAGCTGTAATATGTTCCAAGTGTTTATCTGAATATTCATAACTTAGTTGTCCCATTGAACCAAGGTCTTGAGATCTCCAATTCACAAGGTTGGGTTACCACTATGAACACTCTTATGTTGTGGATTTTAAGCCCATTCCTTTCAATAAGCTGCATACTTGATCTCTATTCAAACCTTTAGTTAACAGATCCGCTAGGTTTTCTTTCGATTTCACATAATCGATTGTAATAATCCCATTTGAGATCAACTGCCTAACGGTGTTATGTCTTCGATGTATATGTTGAGACTTACCATTGTACATACTATTTTAAGCCCTTCATATAGCCGACTAACTATCACAATGTATCATGATTGCAGCTACCGACTTAGGCTAGCAAGGAATATCCTCTAAAAAGTTGCGAAGCCATTCTGCTTCTTCACCAGCTTTATTCAAAGCTATAAACTCTGATTCCATCGTGGATCGAGCTATACATGTTTGTTTAGAGGACTCTCATGACACCGCTCCACCACCAATGGTAAAAACATAACCACTAGTGGACTTGGAATCTTTGTGTCAGATATCCAATTATCATCAATGTATCCTTCTAATACTTCTGGATATCTTGAGTAATGTAATCCATTATTTAAGGCGAGTCTTAGATACCTAAAAACCCTTATCAATGCCTTCCAGTGGTCATTTCCAGGATTACTCGTAAATCTACTCAGTTTATTAACTGCGTAGGTAATATCCGGACATGTACAATTTGTTACATACATTAGACTGCCAATAATCCGAGAATATTCTAGTTGGGAAACAGGCTCACCCTGATTTTTAGCTAAATGTAAGCTTATACCAACAAACATTTTAGCTGGAGGACTGTCATAAGCATTGAACTTTCGAAGTACCGCCTCAATATAATGAGACTGTTATAAAATAAGTCCATCAGATGTTTTAGAGATCTTATTTCCCAGAATAACATCTGCTACACCCATATCTTTCATATCAAAATGTTTGGTCAACATTTTCTTAGGATTATATCATGATTACTACCCATAATCAACATGTCGTCAACGTAAAGACATACAATCACATAAGCATTAGGTGTGTCTTTAATGTAAACGCATTTATCACACTCGTTAATTTTGAAACCATTTGACAACATAGTTCTGTCAAATTTCTCGTGCCATTGTTTTGGAGCTTGCTTAAGGCCATATAATGACTTAACGAGTTTGCACACCTTCTTCTCCTGCCCAGGAGCAGCAAACCCTTCGGGTTGTTCCATGTAGATTTCTTCTTCTAATTCACCATTTAGGAAAGCCGTTTTCACATCCATTTGGTGTATCTCAAGGTTATGCAATGCAATAATAGCAATGAGAACTCTAATAGATGTGATTCTTGTCACAGGTGAATACGTATCAAAGAAATCAATGCCTTCTCTTTGTTTAAATCCTTTACCTATTAATTTGGCCTTGTATTTATCAATAGTTCCATCAGCTTTATATTTTCTTTTAAGGATCCACTTATATCCTAAAGGTTTATTTCCCGGTGAGAGATATACCAACTCCCAAGTATGATTTTGCATAATGGAATCTATCACACTATTAATAGCTTCTTTCCAGAATGGAGCTTCTGGACTGGACAATATCTTCACCAATTGTCCTTGGTTCTTCATCACTTTCATGATCACCATCATCAGTATCACGTGTTCTTTTGCCAGAATTAGCTTCTTTCCTTTCTTGACAATGAAACACGTCTTCGAAAAATACAACATTCCTTGACTCAATAATTGTACCTTCTTGTACATCTGGAATTGCTGATTTGTGCACTAAAATCGATATGCACTAGTGTTATTTGCATATCCAATGAAAATGCAATCGATTGTTTTAGGCCCATCTTGACTTGTTTTGGCTTAGGTATTTCTATTTTAGCCAACCCCACACTTTCAGGTATTTGTAGGAAGGTTTTCGACCTTTTCATAACTCATACGGAGTTTTATCTTTATTTTTGTGTGGTATGAATGTAGTTAGCTAAGAGAATTGCTTCCCCCCACAAATTATGAGGTAAACCCGAATTTATCAACAAAGCATTCATCATCTCTTTCAGAGTTTGATTTTTGCGTTCAGCAATACCGTTTGATTGTGGTGAATAAGAAGCTATCGTTTGATGAATAATACCAGAATCTGAGCAAAATTCATCAAAAGGAGTTCCATATTCTCCACCTCCATCACTTCGAATTATCTTAATTCGTTTGCTAAGTTGATTTTCTACCTCATTCTTATAGCTTTTAAAAGCTTCTAAGGCCTCATCTTTACTTCTCAAAAGTTTTACATAACAGTATCTTGTGCAATCATCGATAAAAGTCACAAAATACTTTTTCCCACCACTAGTTTGCACAAACTTTAAATTACATATATCACTGTGAATTAACTATAGAGGTTCTGTTTCTCTTTCCACTGAGTGGAATGGTGTTTTGGCCATTTTTGCCTCAACACAAATTTCACACTTGTGATGTGAATCTATTTTAAAGTTAGGTAGTAATTCCAAGTTTACTAACCTTTTCAAAGTGTTAAAATTCACATATCCGAATCTAACATGCCATAAATTTGAACACTCAAGCAAATAAGAAGAAGCATTAATTTTATTGCTTTCAAAGTTTCGGAAAACATTCATTACATTCATCTTGAACAGTCCATTATCTAAGTACCCATTCCCTATGAACTGTCCATTTTTTATTAGTACAAACTTTTGAGCCTCAAATACTAATCTAAACCCTGCCTTGACCAACACGATCCTGACAATAAATTCTTTCAAATGTCTGGAACCTGAAGGACATCAACGAGGATCAGCTCCTTGCCCGAGGTCATCTTCAGCACCACCTTGCCAAAACCGACAATTTCAGAGGTTGGCATAATTTCCCATGTATAACTTCCTTCCGTTGATAGGAGTATACATTGAGAACATGTCTTTGTCGGAGCATATGTGGCGTGTAGCACTTGTGTCCACCCACCATTCTCTCAGGTTATCCACCATGTAGCACTTGTTGGCTTTAAACACAACAGCCGAGAGATTAAGCTTTGACATATCAATTGGTACTGATTTGTCCTCGGTCATATGCACCTGGTTCCGACTGGCTTTCTTAGGGTAATTTTTAAAATTCTTCCACAGAGGCGGTAGCTTCTCTATAATAGCAACTACTTGAAAGGATTCACTCAGCACCATTCCTTCTGCAATTATATTGTGCTGAATGACCTGAATCTCTTGAACCTGGCTGATCACCGTCTTGGTGTCAACCATCTTAAACTCAAGAAATTTGCCGACAATAAATTTTTTTGTGCCGTCATCTTCCGTTTTATACTTCTTTTCTAAGGAGCTTCACAACTCCTTAGCAGTTCTTACCGAACACTACACATTATACAATGTGTTGTCCAGTCCATTGAGAATATAGTTCCTGCATAGGAAGTCGCTTTGACTCCTAGCATCGAACGCCATTTTGTTCTCCTTATCAGTCTCCTCTTCCCCCATAGTTGGGGCATCCTCGGTCAGGAACGAGCAAGGTTCAGAGTCGTAAGATAGAACAACATCTTCTATTGCCATCTTTTGAAATCTTAACCCCAAACTTCTCCGGTTTCTCTTATGGTGCTGGAACGGATGGTGCGAGAACTAATGATGATGAAGCCATTTATTATACATGAAAATCTTGTCTTAAATTGTTGGAAAAACATTGGTGGTATATATCGAATGGCTGAAAAATCGAGCAGAGTTTCGATACGAAAACAAATGTCGAGGCAAGAGTTGGACTTTTTCTCTTTAAGATAAGATTGCCCCGCTCACAATGCGTACAGGATGCGGCAATTGTCTCCCAAGATACAACGACAGACGACTTGCGATATTTTGCACTACAAATCGCAAAGTACAACGAACATTTGTGATGTTTTTGAACTCTCTATTATGAACTTATGCAGAATGAAGCAAGAAAATTCGAAATTTTCTAATGTGTTGAAATGAATTCGGGGCTGCTTTATATAGAGCTTCGGTGCCTCTTGGACTTGGTGCAACCCCTGGTCGGATCAATCTTGGCCGTCATTGCGCCACTGTGGTTAACGTTTTGCGTCGATGGTCTGATCGATATCGATGAAGGAACACACCCTTTGGCATACACGTCGCACCTTTGGCGCCGTCGTGTCGATCCTGATGCCCGTCGTGACAGGCGTATCAATCGGTGCCAAGTGTTGCCACTCGGACGATCTCGCCAAGTCTGCTTGCCACGAAGTTGCCCGCCACATCATTGAGCCTGGTGAACCCTGGTTCGATTTTCCAAAACTTTAAGGCTCATCGCGATGATGCGAAGTGCAAAGTGCACCTCTAAAGCGCCCAATGCGACTATGTGCGACGGGCGCGGGCTCGGCTCTAGCTCCAACTCGGACGGTGCTCCACACCGTTCTTGTTGCCACAGAGCTAGCCAAAGGTAGTCAAAATTGACTTGTTCCACATTATTACTCCTTATTAGTGGTGAAGCTCTTTATTAACTAGTCCAACATTTAATATGTTTCCTATGTGGGATATGACTTTCCATATTACCGCCCTTTTATATTCCATATATAAAACCATTTTAAGTGGTCAATTTCATGCATTTATTTCTCATTCACCCGACATTGGTTTTGAGAAATTCAAAATGCTAAACTCATCTACCCGCGGCGTAGATGACGTTTATTTCATTTATTTCATTCATCGAATAAATGAACCCACTTAAATAATTAGTCAAAATTGGGTCAAAACCCAATTTATTTAAAACCAATTCCAACAACTAGAAGCAGAACCAAAAATCTAAAATGCCCATTTTCCTGCTTTAAGAATCTAATTAAATGAATAAGAATTAGAAGAAATTGGTATTTGCAAACAATAAAAAATAATTTTTTCAACCAAAGTTGAGAAACACTTTGTTTTAGTGATTGCAAGCACTCAATTGTCTGTATTTATACAACATAATTTTTTTTTCTCAAAGGGTGAAAGGAGAAATAGAATGTCCTCGGAGGGGAAGAGAATGAGATCGAATGTGACTCTGCTCGCTAGTAACACATTATTTGACCACTTGGACTATATGTGAATCCCTTATACAACATGACTTTTAAGACTTCAAATAATCTAAAAAGACAATTTTTTGGGATCTGAAACTATGAACCTCAAATCCATATAACAAATCCATTGAATTTTTTTTCTTTTTTTAAAAATGGATAAGTCATTCTACAGTAGATATCAAATCATTAGATTCTATTATGTGCTGTTTTTGGAGTCATTGGTGAATTTCAAATCCAGATTATTTGGAACAATTTGAAATCCTTTCTTCAAATTTTCCCCTTAAATCTAGATTCTCTAATCCAAATGCAACCTTAGGTTTTGAGACATCATCCCTTGGTTAGACACCAACAAAAATCCCCAAAACATGGATCAGAAAGCTAGAAAATCAATATCGTCGTGACCTATTTATTACAAGTCCACCCTTAGAAAATCGATAGTAAAGAAAACCCACTATATAATTAAGTTGGTTTAGGAACCATATATCCTACAATTTCCTTTAAAAAAAGGAAAACGATAAGAGGAACCATCCCATAATTGAAGACAGACGTGAGACTATCAGATCACATCATGCTAACTAGCAATATAAATATATGAGTCACAAAATGAGTGTGAGAAAATTGAAATTCATTCTTATAAGCTTATAAATAACGAAAATTTTAATTGGCTCAAACTTAGCTCGTAAAAATATATAAACTCAATTTGAATGGTCACACTCATGACTCAACTCTTGAATTTTGCTTCCTCAAATTAAGTGTGTGACAGTAAGATGATTTTGAGCTTTAGCTCAGTTGACATTTAGAGCTTAAAAGGATGACTGATGTCAAAATATAAGATTGGTTGGGCCGATGGATAGTTAGGTTACCCACATAATTGCTTGATTGGGCCAGCAGATAGAACTCCATATAAAATTAATAACCCATATGAAATCTGCAGTTGTACGTGGGCCGTTTCCTAACAGGCCTGTACGATATTTTGTATGATAAATTAATGACATTACATTTGTAACACTGATTTTAGTTTGTCATTTTTCAATTTTTTATGTAAACACAATGGGGCTCTTTTTCCCCCTCTCATGGAAACCTATGACCAGCTCTAACTAAAATGGAGGGGAAAAAAAAGGAAAAAAAAAAGAGGAAAGACAAACAAAAAGAGGAGCCAAAAGGGGAACATTGGAGGAAATTACTGTAACAATGAGTAGTGAGTACGATAGATGAGAGGATGAGCATGAAAAAAGAGATATTTATAAGACGACGCTTGGGGCGGCAGTGCGGCACGAACCACATGGTTGGTGGAAAAAGGAGGAGAAGAATGGAAAAAATAAAAATGGAAAAAATATGATACTAGTATAAAATATATGATACTTATTTGGCAATTAATGTACATCTCATATGACTTTTATGCAGTATCTTGTAGAAATTTATACAGTACTCTCAAAGTATTTATGCACCATCTCCAACGCGATAAATTACAGTATAAAAAGTGTGGATTGAAAATACCAATTTTTGTTTGATAAAAAGTAACTACCTTAGTTGACGCGATTTTGGGGGCAATTTGTTTTTTCCCAAAAATTTTACTGTTTTTCGGGATCATTTATACAATAATACCCACCATTAAAGATAGTATAATTCTTAATTCTACTCGTGGGAGATAAGCATATTTAGTCTCTTTTGCTGCTTAGACGGCTCTTAAATAATGCGTAATTAATTGATGTTTGGTGCATAGTTTTATGGCATATGATGATGAAGTATTTATGCGCCATCTTGTAGTTATATATGGAGTTTTCCAAAAGTATCTATGCACCATCTCCAACGCGAAAAATTAAAGTATAAAGAGTGTGGATTGAAAATATCAATTTCGAGTTCTCCCTCATCGCAATCTTCTACCATGTTGTACATACATGAGTTACACATTCGTAACTAATATATGTACAATATGCTTATGTGCATCAATTTAGAGATACATATGCCAATTGTTCAAATTTCAATTATGCACCATCTTGTAGTTATTATGAAGTGTTTCTAAAGTATATATGTGCCATCTCCAAGTTAAATTCTCTATTGCTACAACCTTCTACTATGTTGTCCATTGGATTTCTATTTGAATCATTAGTATTGCTTTATTTTCAACATTATTCATGTTCTTCAACACATTTTCTCACTGTAATTTTTTCTTCCTCGCGTGAATGGCGTGAACTATGGAGCAATAATCTAAATTTGGGATTGATTTCTGATATGGGGCGTTATGAAGTGATCGAGATAATTAAGGATTGTGATAGATCATGATAGATTCTATTTCGATTGTGTAATCATTTTTGTATGATTAGTTATCGATTAAGGTTGATTTTACATTGTTACCCTTTCTTTGATTAAATTAATTATTTAATATTATTTTTTTGTTCATTTAATCGCAAGCACTAATTGATTTATGATAATAGTTAAGATCAGTCCATACGGTCTCATCGCAAGCACTTATCTCATTAGATCCGACTCTCTCTCTCTCTCTCTCTCTCTCTATATATATATATATATATATATATATATATATATATATATATATATATAGGGATATGATCAAATGTGGGGGGGACTTCTTTGTGTGGTAGTGTGGATTGATCTCATCCATTAATTCAACAAATTTAAAAGTCCAGATTTTTTTTTATTTTTATTTAGTTTTCGCCCATTTAAGGGCACAATTATCATTTTAATTGTAAAATAAATCGATTATTATTATGGTAACTACTTATCCTAGCCGATTTTAATGGGATTTGACTTAGGATTTGTTTACATCTTCACAGTATTTTTAGATGATGTACAATTAGTTATACAATGATGTACAATTAGTTATAAAATGATGCACTGTTAGATATAAAATGGTGTACAGTTCATCCCAAACGATTTTAATGGGATTTGATTTAGGATTTGTTTACATCTTCACGATTTTTTTAGATGATGTACAATTAGTTATACAATGATGTACAATTAATTATAAAATGATGCCTTTATTAGATATAAAATGGTGTCTGATTTAGTTATTAAAATGGTGCACAGTTCAATTATGGAAACATGATCTTTATCACATCCATGATTGTAGGGCGTCATTATGGGAAGGTGGTTACATCATTTTGTCTTTTTAGTTTTCTTATATGATGTACAATTAGTTATACAATGAGTGCACAATTATCTATTAAATGGTGCACGATTCGATTATGGAAACGTGATTTTTATCACATCCATGATTGTAGAGCGTCATTATGGAAGGTGGTTACACCATTTTGTTTTTTTATAGTTTATTGAGATGATGTAGAATTAGTTATAAAATGATGCCTTTATTAGGTATAAAATGGTGCAAAGTTCAGTTATTAAATGGTGCACAGTTCAGTTATGGAAACGTAATCTATATCACATCCATCATTGTAGGGCGTCATTATGGGAAGCTGGTTACAATACTATGTCTTTATATCTCCTTTAGATGATGTACAATTAGTTATACAATGATACACTGTTAGATATAAAATGGTGCACATTTCCACTATTAAAATGGTGCGAGTTCAATTATGGAAACGAGATATTAATCAATCCCACGATTGTAGGAGCGTAATTTATGGCAAAGGTTGTTACACCATTTTGCTAGTTACTATTATGCCCTTTACACCTATTAATTAATTGATAAATCATGTATTTTTGGTATGAATTAATCTAGACCATTGATTAAAGAGTGTGCATGGATGAGATCAATCTACACTTTGCCACAAGGTAAGAGGCCACACGAGATTTCATCCATATATATATATATATATAGGGATTGGTTCAAATGAGACCAATCCCTTTAGGTTAGTCCATAAGAACAACATGGACTCTTGATTTAAAATTTTGAATGGTGTAGATCATTTTAGTTAATTTAGGCATATAAGGGTATAATTGTACTTTTATATTTAATTAGTTATGTTAATTGGACGGTTATTAGCTATTTTTAAGGAAACATAATCCTACATTTTTAGTTACCCGATTTTAGGGAGGAAAAATCATCAACTTCAAGCATTTTTTTCAAAATTGATACTTATTTCCGCCATATTTGTGAACAGTTGTTTTATTGTATACTTAGTTCATTGAACTTGTATACTTAGTCATGTTTTATTGTATATTTAGTTAAGTGAATTTGTATACTTAGTTCAGTGGAATCATATTCTTAGTTATATAAGTAGTTTAGTAAGTAGTTTAGTGAATTTGTATACTTAGTTCGGTGGATTTGTATACTTAGTTCAATGGAATTGTATACTTAGTTATATAAGTAATTCAGTGTAATTGTATTCTTAGTTAAATGTTTCTGTATACTTAGTATTATTTTAATGTATAGTTAGTTCAATGTAATTGTATACTTAGTTAAATGTTTTGGTATACTTAGTAAAGTTTTAATGTACAGGTAGTTTAGTGTAATTGTATACTTAGTTAATTGTTTATGTATACTTAGTAATATTTTAATGTATAGTTAGTTTAGTATAATTGTATATTTTTCATTAATTGTTGCACGATTTTGTTTCCATATTTGAATAATTTGCAGGTTCGAATGGGAAGGGAGAGAAAGGAAAGGTGAATAGCTTGATTATGGGGATGTGATCAATACAAAATCACGTCCCTAATTTTTAGGAAGCGGTTACTATATTTAATTTCCGGGATTCCTATTTTATCCCTTCTGTTGTATACTTACTTATGAAATGTTGTATATATTGTAATATATCTTGGCCATTGATTTACTATTTGGATGGTGTTGATTTAGTCCTATGGACTAACTAGGAGGGTGGTCTCACGGGATCACCTCCTATATATATATATATATATATATATATATGAGATGAGACCACTACCTTAGGTAAGTACGTAAGAACATATCTAGATCACAAATCAAAAAATTTCAATGGCTTATATTAAATAGGCCTAAAAAAATAATTCCTAATTAAATAGTCCAATAAAAATAATCACTCCCAAATCTTTAAACATAATCTTACCATCTATATCAAAATCAAAAATCACGGTAAATTGGCGCAGTGCATCATTCTTCTTCACCAAAACGTCTGTATCTTCATTTCTTATTCCAATAACAACTGCACAAAAACAAAAAACACCATTACCAATATTGTCTGGCTAAATAACCAACATATTTGTCCTCAATAAGCAACATAGTTGACATAAAAATAACATAATTACATATATATATATACACACACACACAAAGACATATGACATATTTAAATCAGCACATTTGCAGCCAACTTAGCAACATTTTCTGCTTAAGAAAGAAATATGTTTTTCCTCAATAAGCAATAAAGTTGACATAAAAAAACAACAATCAACATATTTGCACCATCTTAGCAACATTATTTGCCTAAATAAGTAACATATCTGTCACCAATAAGCAACACAATTGACATAAAAAAGCAGCATAACTATATATATAAAGACAAATGAAAGGAAAGAGTTGGTAATTACAACATTGTCTGCGTAATTTGTCCTCAATAAGCAACATATTTCTTGTGGGCAAAAATATCCTTTTATTATTATTGCAATATTAATTATGCATTTATTTAATCCCATTAATTATCAATTAATTAGTGGGTTAAGTTAGAACAACCCGACCCATGAGGGTTTGGATCGACCCATATGGCATTTTTATTACGCGGTCCATGAGGCCCGCGACCAGTATATAAATGTCCTTCCATATCATTTGTAAGTCATAATCTCTCATAATTCACATTATACATATTCAATATTCACTTTACTATCTAATATTTTCTCTCGTTCACCGTGTTGACTTGAGCGTCGAAAAGGCCTCTTTGGGACAACCCCAAGGCCCATCTAACGCTTCTTTGGTATTGTAGGAAAGTTCCCATCATGAAGACTTCTAGCTCAGGAGAATAAGACTTGGACTTTATCGGATACCTTGACTTGGAATGATCGCCTAAAAGCAAAGCATCATTTTGGCGCCATCTATGGAAAAAGCCAAAGGACACACTGAGATGCGGAACACGATCTCAAACACGCGGGCGAATCCCAAGATGTTGGCCACGGATCTCGGAACCAACAAGAGGAATGATCACATGGAAGACATGAGGCTAGCCCCTCCTCCACAACCAAGGAGGGCGCCATCTCCTCCTTTTGGGAGGGGCTTCGCCCGTTGAAGAAGTTCGATTGACCTGGAAAGCCCTTGAAGCCTTGCTTGACAAAGCTATTATGAATGTTTTGAGACATCAAGATTACGGCGGAGCATTTGAGGGGACTACCCCGAGCTCCATCTGCTACTAAAGACCTCGACTTGGGAGAAGGAGATAGAAGAAACAAAGGATATAGAGAAAACCAAGAAGACCAACACAGTGGAGCTGGAAGAGGAGCTAGGAAAGGAGCCCAACGCTCCCAAGTCCATACTTACACGTCCACTCAGGAGTCACAGGTGATAGACACTAACTAAGCCAACTCATGAGCTACCGCCTTAGTGAGGAGAAACCTATTCGCCCAGCTATTCTAGTCAAGCAACTCCAATCAGGCATCAAAACCTCCAATCACCCCAAGTATGCCAGAACCAGAGATTCCAAGAGCACTTGGACAAATTACACATGAGAGCGGATCTCTATGACATGACGGACAATTCCTACTACAAAGTGTTCTAAACAACTTTGACCATAGTTGTTAAGGGCGCGAGGCACATTAAGGCGCAAAGGCCATGGTAGCGCCTCGAGGCGTGCCTTGGGTCTCACATACACAACTAAAATAACATAAATGCTTTGATTAAAACACACTAGAAATGACCAAATGAAGTACCAAATCTCAAATTAAAACACACAAAGTTTTCAAAACAACCATATTAGTCTAATATGTTAAACTAATTAATTTGAAATATCAATATCAATATAATCATCCCCATCAAATAGTTCATCTTCTTTGTATTCTTCTTCTTCATCTTCTTCATCAAACACATATTCCTCTTCATCTTCTTCATCTATAAGTGATAAACATCTTAAGCGGGACGTTGCAGTCTTTGCCTTCTCCTTTGGCACATTTCCCTTCTCCATTGGCAGCTTTCCCTTTTTCGTTTGTGTAGGCCTAACATTTGAAGTTGAAATAGATGTCGTTGTGTTTTTTCCTCTTCTAGTATAATATGCAGCTTCTTCAGCTCCACTCATCCTACCAACAAGACCCCATGTCAAATCCTCACCTTCGAAGACTAATTCATTTTCTTCATCGTCATTTTCTCCACCCATTCTACCCATCAACCATTTGTTACTTTCATTAATATCTTTCAAGGAGATGGGGTCTATCTGATCATTTGAACTAAGGCAACGACACTCACGATTTTATTTTAGAAAAACCAAATCATTCAACTTAATTTGAGCTAGTCTATTTCTCTTTTTTCTATGAATCTGCAAAAAACCAAAAATCACAAATTAAATATGAAAATAACTAAGTTGCAAATACTGTTTAAATTTAACATACTAATAATAAATTGCATTTTTTAATGAATTGAAATATATATAAAAATGAAAAATAGTGTGATCCCGCTCACAGGCTTATCGGGTAACCAAATAAAAACCTGAAAATAAGTGTGGAAGTAAATCTAAATGGTCACAAGCCGACCATATGGCTGAATGGTTGGGGCCTCGTTAAAACCTCCCAAGGTAAAACCCATCCTTGTGGGGAAAACCCTTGAGAGGAAAAAGAGTACCCCCCATGAAAAAGAAGACGCGTCCAAAAGTAGGAAAAGAAACCTGAATCCATGACGCATTAAGTAACAAACCTATAACTAGACTGACCCACGTAGTCCTCCGTAATAAGCTGAACGATGTCTAGTGGTGGGACACCCCACCAAGTCCCAGCGTCCCGCTTTTTGCTCAGCATGTCCGCCACTCGATTGCCTTCCCGATAAATATGTGAAACCACTAACTCCATGTGAGAGAGCAGGTGAAGTGTATAGCGCCACTTGCTTAAATGACGCCAAGGGACCTCCACGGATCTATTGCTAAGCAGATTCACCATGTACATTGAATCCGATTCTAGCAAAAGTTGTGTCCACCCTTTGGCAAATGCATAATGGGATGCCAACATTCTTTGCTACTAACTCCGCTCGAATGCGTAACCCATGCCACAATGGTCTACAAAACAGCCTCACGAAGAAGCCTCTGCAATTCGAAATACACCTAAACCGTGAGGCTTCCCGGCGCACCCGAAGCGCTCCCATCCGTATTCACCTTTATCCAGCCCGGGAGTGGTTTATGCCAGTTCACTTCCAAAATCTTCGGGGCTGGTCTAGGATGACCCGGAACTTGCAGTCTATGGAGAATGAAAAGGTCGTGTTGATCATTGTGCATGCAACCCCGTCTCAAGGCGGCAAACTCGATGATAAGAATCCGAAGATGCATGATAGCCGCGTCCACCGTCCAGAGCTTATTGTGAAATGTCAACTCATTTCGGATATGCCAGATTATTCAGATGCATGGAAAATCAGCCACTCTCCATAAGAAATTAACTTGCTCACTGAAATGAAAATTCATTAAACGCACTAGAAATTCATTAAAGCTATAAGCCTCAAAACGGGTGGACGTCAAATGAGTGAAAAATCCAACGCCAAAGAGCTCCTGCAAAAACACAAGAGACAAGCAAAATGATCAAGCGATTCGGTGGAGGCGCAACAAAGAACATAGATGGAAGGGCCACTAAAATCCCCTCAGGGTGTAAAAGGTCTAAAGACGGCCGATCGATTGTGGATTGCACGCCATGCCACAATCGATCTCGTTCCGCAATATGAGATGACCAAATCCACGTGCCCCAATTTACCACCAGGGAATGGGGGCGAATATGAGAATATGCCACTTTAGATGTCACATTGCCATCATCGGAGTGTAACCAAACCCGCTTGTCTTGAGATGAAGAGCGATAGGGACACAAACAATGTCGAACCAGTTCCATGTAAGTCTCCACAAAAGAGAAGGTAAAATGCCAAGACTCATCATAGAAATAATCCGATATGCATTGCCCAAATAAATATCTATACTCTTGTGGAATGCCAATCCTGTCAGCAACAGAGTATCGGCCGAGTTGTCAATCCAAAATAATACCTCGGAACTATCCCCGGGATCCAACGAGTCATCAGCGATCCACGATGCAAGGCTTAATCCCGGCCCAAATGGAAGAGGGAATGAAAGAGTTACGGATCGCACCATCCGATGCATTAAATACTTACCGATCGCTAAAATATTTTAAGCTAAACTACAAGTGTACGACATAGTTAATAGACAGTGAGTCTTAACCGGAGGAGGTGAATTACTAGGACCCCCGTGAGGAGGCCCCTCCCATCCTGGGTCTTAGCTAGAAGGAGTCTTCCCACCCGGGGTCTTAGCCAGGTGAAGTCTTTTCCTCCAGGGTCTTAGACGGAGGATGCAATTTACTAGGACCCCTGTGAGGAGGCCCCTCGCATCTGGGGCCTTAGTCAAAAAAGGGTCTTCCCACCCAGGGTCTTAGTCGGGTGAGGTGTTCCCCTATTGGGTCTTAGCTGGAGGAGGTTATTTATGAGGACCCCTGTGAGGAGGCCCCTCACATCCGGGGCTTTAGCCAGAAAGATGGGGTTTGTTGAGAAAAACACCCAGCTGGTCATTGACCTTGGCCATATGTGGTCATTAACTGCATTCACAACATCAAAGTAGAAAGTTAAAGTACTTTTATTTATTATAATGATAAAGTTTTAAACCTCGTGAGTGGAAACATGACTGTAATGTAAATAAATGTTTAACGCCTCTTAGGCGGAAACAATTTGAAAACAATCAAAAATACTAAATACTAAGATCTCCAGGAGTCCAGGGAGAGCTGATGTTTATGGATGTGCGGTGCTTTAATCATTAGGTCTTGGGAGCTTGATCATCTCAAGGTGGTTACATAGCACTCCTAGCCATCTTGATGTCTCCAGAGTCTCTCCTATCCCGAGTTTGTGGGGAACTTCAGCTTTAAGTGAATCATAGAAGGGATGGCTTGGAACTAGTTATGGCTGGGCCTTCCCAATATCAGATTGTACAGAGAGGGAACATCTACAATGAGAAAAAATACCAATTTCAAAGCTTGATGAGGGGCGTCCATGCCCAATGTAAGTGGTAGGTTGATCTCGCCTGAGGACTTGATCACTTCTCCAGTGAAGCCGATCAGTGGTGCTGAAACTGAGACAACCTGTGTTGGGTTGATCCTCATCTTGTCGAAAGCTTCCCGGAATATGACGTTTACTGTTCTTCGTGTATCTACTAAGACCTTCTTGACGACGAAGTTGGCCAACATAACTAATATGACAATGGCGCCAGGGTGAATTTGGGTTTCTGGGATGCAGTCTTGAGTGTCGAATGTGATAGGCATGCCTTTGATCTGAGAGCATTCAACAATTCTTGTCTTGGATGGGTTCTCCTCGGGTCATCCCCTTCCCTTCTTGATGCATTCTCGGAGTCGTCTTTCGCATCTGGTCCTCTGGAGATCACATTGATGACTCCGGTGACATGATTGTCACGCCTTTCCTCCCCTGCGAGGAGTACGAGCGATCTTGGTCCCTCGAGATTCTTCTTCGTGCAGTCTTGGATCATGGCGAAACTTGCTCTGATCCACATAGTCCTTGAGGTGGTCTTTTTGGATAAGTCACTCAATTTTTTTCTTTAGAACGAAACAATCTTCAGTGGTGTGCCCTCTGTCTCAATGGTATTTGCGGTACAAATTGGAGCATGCTCGTGTAAGGTTGCTCCTTAATGGTTGCGGAGGATCAATGATCCCCTTCTTTTGGGCAGATATTAGTACCTCTGCTTTTGGAGCGTTGAGAGGCGTGTAGCTTGGCCCATGATATTTCCTCGAACCCTTCCGCGATTGGTTCTTGTCTTCTTCCTAGGACTTGTGCTTGACACCGGGTTCAGGCTTGGTGGACTCTTCCACTCGAATATGCTTCCCCGGTCGGTTCAACAGCTCCTCCATGTTGGAGAGAGGCTTCCGCCGAGACTCCTTGAGATGCCCTTGGCGGAGAGATTCTGCTTTGCAATATCCGGCTAAGGTATCATCTTTGGACATTGGCAACCGTTGATGACTTCCACGAACCGTTTCATAAACTCCGCAGTGTTTCTCCTTCCTTCTGCTTCACCTGAAAGAGGTGAGCGATAGTCTTGAGGAACTTTCCATTGATGGATAATTGCTGCATGAAGTCTTCAGTAAGCTTTTCCATCCCGGAGATTGATCCTACCGGGAGCTCATTGAACCAAGTCAGTGCCCACTTGGTTAGAGTAATGTGGAACACCTTGCAGTAGGAGGCATCCATCATGTCGTAGAGATCCGCCTTGACATAGAATTTGTCCAAGTGTTCCTGTGGGTCTCCGGTTCCATTATACTCCGGGAGGTTGCATGTCTTAATTCCTGACAGCAGAGGTTCAGACAAAATAACGGGGGTCAAAGGGCTCCTCTTCATCAATGTAGTTGCTCGTGAGTTGTCTTGGCTAATCTGCACTACTTGAGATTCTTCAACCGGTGGCGGCTCTTCACAATTCTGATTCTCACTACGACCTTCTTCTCTCTCATCGTGATCCTCATGGTCAGGGTGGTCTTCCTGTGGCATAGGCTGTAGATTGACGCCTCAAAGCATTCCGAGAAGCTTCATCCAAGAGAGCTTGGAGGGCTTCCCGAGATAGACAAATTTCTTCAGTGGGCAGAGCCCCCCCAAGAGGAGGGGGAGACGCCCCTCTTGCGAATGGAGGAGGGGGCGACACAACCTGCAGCTTGAGATCCGACTTCATGTACTTGTGATCGAGTTTGCATCTTCGTGTACTTTGGTGTCTTCCCATAGACTGGCCAAAATGATGCTGCTTTTTAGGGCATATCACTTAAAGTCAACGGGGTTGACCAAAATCCTCTTCCCGAGGGAGAAGTCTTCAAGTCTTCTTCTCCAAGAGCTAGAAAATCATTCGACTAGGAGCTTGCCTGCAAACACACGCAAACGTTAGAGGGCCCCACGGGTTGTCCCAAGGAGGCCCCTCTGACGCTCAATTCAGCAAGGTGAACGAGAGAATAAAGCAGTAAAACTACTGAATTAGAATGCATAGGAGATTTATGAATGAATTAATTTACTTACAGATAATAGGATGCACTTTTTTATACCTGAGAGATGGGCCTCGTGGGTCGTGCAGGAGAATTCGGTCTATGGGCCAGTCCGTATAGGAAAAATCAACATATGGATCAGTCCCGAACATCATTGGGCTAATTTATTTATTAAGAGCCCATTGGACAATTAATATTAAATAAATATATAAACTAAATTATATATTAATTAATTAAATGTCGTATTTGCCCCAAACAAATAACAATGAAAAATTTGGAATCTTGAAGAATTGGATTTCTCCAACTACACGTTTCCATATACGATTTTTTTATAAGTCTGGATATTTGGGTTTAAAACTTTTCTTTAGGTTTCTTGAAAGATTCTTATTCCATTTATAAAAAAAAAGGTTGAAAATTCTGAAATTTCGATAACCAAAACCCACCAACTCCGGCGGCGGGTGAACGGCCATTTTGGTCATGGCATTGACCAGCGGACATGACAATAATTAGGTGGAGTGAACGGTGGACGGATGATGGGATTACTTGATTGTGTTCTTGTTTGAGTCGGCCGATGGAAATGACCCTTGTGGCGTCGGTGGTCGGCGGTGGCCGTGAGGTTTGTGGACAGGGCCGATGGCTAGTTGGTGGTGGCCACGGGTTTTTGGTCCACCATGGAGAAGAAGTGTTTTGGCTAGGGGTGTCAATTTCGGATCCGGCGTGCTAACCGAATACGAACCTAACACGAAATTAATGGGTATGTGGGTCTAGACTTCATGGGTCTGACTTGAAAATGGAGCGAACCGAATAATCCGCTAATTAAACATCTCAGGCCCAGGTCAAAGGGTCAACCTGATATGACCCATTTAACCTTTTGTGAATTTCGAAGAAACTCAATAAGTAATTAACTTGAAGGAAAAACAAAAACAATACATGTTCTTAAAATTTAAATGCTAAATCTTCTTAATTAAATGTACATAAAAATATTTTTATTAGACGGGTTAAATAGATCATGTCCGAGTTACCTGTGAAATAAAAAAATAGGGTCGGATTCAAGATTCGGCGTGAATAATTAAGCGGTCGGGTTCGTGTTGGCGATTCGACTGCGAACTCATGAACCGGGAGCGGCGAACCCGTACCAAACCAAATTGACACTCCTGGTTTTGGCCTATATTTTGTGATTTGTGGCGATGTGGAAATATGTGTTTTGTTTGGTGTTTCGTGTTATTAAAAGTTTCCTTTAGGGTCATTCACTTAATATAACTTCTTTTGGTTATTTAGTGAATAATATCTTCCGCTAGGAACTGCTCCAAATTTTATTTTAATATTGGCCTTGTTATTAACCCCTTAATCTGGATAAATTGTTGTTTGAGACCTTATTAAAGTTTTTCTTGGGGCCTATTTACGGCTTTACTTATTTTTAGGATTTCTTTGTGATTGATTTGGGTCTGATTTTAAATGGCTTCGAATTAAAAGTTTCAAGCCTAATTTATTTTGGTGAATTCATTTTTGTGCTTAAAATAAAATTTGTGGAACATTTATTTTAAGTTTAAATTTCGGAGTTTGTGCCTAACTAAAGATTGATTTTAAAGCCTATTAGATATAATAAGTTTTGAATCAATATAAGATATTAAGGTTTATGACTTGAACGCCTAACTAAAGATTGAATTTAAAGCCTATTAGGTACAATAAGGTTTCAATCAATATAAGATATTAAGGTTTATGACTTGAACTTATTTTAAATAAAATAGAATGTTATTTTATTTTATTTTATTTTATTTCATTTGTTTTGAAGTTCTATTTTTAGCTAAACTTCGAATAAATTTGAGCATAAATTTAAAGCTGGCAACTAGTAAAGTGGGCGACTTAGTCTTGGCCCTTTCGATAAGGGTTCTCGGGCCAAGCCGGCCTGAACCCGAATTTTTGCGGCCATCTATTTTTTGAGGCCGACGCATGGCCTTCTTAGTGGGCCGTCAAGCCATCAGCCAAAATGGCACCAAAATTCCATATTTTTTATCAAAAAATTTTTATTAATAAATTTATATTTCACGTAATCCTAAATGAATACTTCCAAATGTGTTTCAAAAAAAAAAATCCAAATTTCACATGATCCATTAGATTGTAATACTTATTTGAACTTAAAAGTTATTATTTTAATGTAACTGAGCCCGATCGATCCGTTGGGCTGGGCCTAATAGGCTCGGTAGTTTTGGGCCTCAAACTTAAGGCCCGATCGGCGCCTTAACCGGTCGATGGTGGCCCGATGGGCGAATCTAATTGTCAGCTTTACTTAAATTTGATGTTTGGATTTGTGTCTAGTTTTGGTTCAAATTATATGGTTAAATTTTTTAGCTTAAAATTTGGATATTGAATTTGGTCTATTTTGATTATATTTATGGCCTAATAGGGTTCTACGGGCGTCAAATATACTAAAGTTAATTTAAAGTCTACTTTGGTTTTTAGGGCTTTAAATTTAAATTTGGTTAAATCTGGACTAAGTTCATATAAAGTTGTATTTTCTGGGGTCAAAATTTATTTGATGTTAGAGACGATTTCATTTAATCCAATTTAAAGTAAGAGTTTGAGATTTATTTTTGTTAAAAATCCTAAAATCTTTATAAGGTTTGAATTTTGGCTTTTATTTTGTTCGACTCAAAATTCATATAAGGAATTTTTTTGGATTATTTGAATTGGGATTAGGATATTGGGTCACAAGGGGTAAAACTAATTCAACCCCATAAAGACTGGATTAATTTTGAATTTTATTCAAATATAATCTGTACATATTCGCCCAAACTCGATTAGAACCCTAAAAGTATTTATGTGGTATATCTATCTGGATATTTATTTTTTAAGCCCTATTTTGGTTTTACCTTAAAATCCAACTAAAGATTACATTGAGCTTAATTTATTTTGGACTCAATATAATGGATTTTTCTACTTAATTGGATTTTAGCCTAATTTAGTATTTGTGGGCTTTAAGTTCAAATCCAGCTATTTGGGTTATAAACTTAACTAAAATTAGCCTTGTTGCCTAATTTGGTTCTCTAGGCTTTAAATCTAAATAAACACGGATTTAATGTCTAATTTTACCTCTAGACTCTAAACTTTTATATTGAATAAGAGCAGGCGTGTAAAGTTGTTCAGTTGAGTAATTATTAGTTTATCTTCGTCAATTAGTCTAGTAATCTTCAATTAAGTTAATCAAAACATCAAGTTGCCTTCGTGACCTCTGTTATAGAGCGACTTTATTGAAATTACATAGATGTTGGTGTTGAGCTAATTATGTGAAATGTGGTCGACCCTTCAGTTTGACACAGTCTGACCGAAAAACAACACACATGTGATGAAAAGTGCGTAATAATTATACAGACTTTACATGTAGGCATTAGTCCGTCCTTCAATGGACTTTTCCTTTAAGAACTTATTATTAGTGCTTGATCATTACAATAAGATTACCACTTATACTTAATTTTCTATCCTTTGACGGAGACTAATGTTGTACTAGGTGCTTTGTCATGAGTCCCCATTTTGTTTACTTGCCCATACCTTATTTATGCTATGACATAAACACTCTCTATATTAATTGTCTCTTAAGTTTTTTAAATATCTGCCAACATTGAGTTATTTATTAAATGCTTGAGACACTATTTCGGAGATATAAATGGGGCGCCATATCTGAATGTCTATCTCTTCAACAAACACGTTTTCAAACTATCACTATAAAAGGCTAAGGAAAAATATGAGAGAGGTACCAAGGCATACACAGAGTAAAACCGAAACACTCAAGCAATCTGAGCAAATCAAGAAATTACTAAAACACTCTCAAGCAATCAGTTCTAATCCTTAAGCCACATTTCGAAGTGATTCTAACCAACACATTCAGTGAAGGAAGGAAGAAAGCTTCAACCAGTTGAAGAGGAAATTGTTTTTTCTAAAATAAGGGGTCTGCACATCCATGAAATGAAGGAATTGCAGTGAGGTTCAAGTTAGAACATGCTTTGAATCCATCAGAGGGCTACATGATCAAGTCCGAAGGGTTTGAAGGAGCTGAAGTAGTGAGACAGCTGCCTTGCGAAGAAGCTGAGTCCCAAAAGTAGAGCTGGCTGTGTGATCAAAGCCTACTTAGACTGTTGTCTATTTTGTAACAACTGTTGCATTAGTGGATTACCTACAGGAGTTGGAGAAGAGTGGAGTAGATGAATTACCCCATCCTCGAACCAGTATAAAATTTCCTTGTGTCTTTTACATTCATCATTTAAATTCTGCATATCTTTAATACTGCTGATATATATTTACTCACACGACTGATAATAACTTAACCTAAAAACAAGTGTTGTAAAGCCATTTTACAAAAAGGGTGTAAGACTTCCGCTGTAAAAACTAAGTAAATTGTATTTTTAAAGAGCTCACTTCACTCAGTTGAGTTACTCTATCAACAACTCAGTCAAGTCTGTTGATTGGTTAACTCTCCTGTTGAGGTTGAACCTATCTTTCTTAAAAGGACTAAGCTGTTTACTTGTGTAAAACTCTGATTTAAGATTAAAATCGAAATATTGGTTAAGTCTATTCAACCCCCTCCCTTCTAGATTTAACTTAACACTGCTTGAGACCTACAAGTGGTATCAGAGCGGTTGGTTCAAAGAACCTTCCACACTGGTAATTGAACTAGATCTGAATCTTTCAAAAAATCAACACTTGACTGATTTTAAACTTGCTTTTAAAAGTTATTATAATGGAAGCAAATCCATCTCGCATTCCCATGTTTATTGTGGAAGAGTTTGATGATTGGGAAATCCGCATGCAGGCACATCTCTTAGCACTGCATGATGAAATGTGGTTTGTCATCGAAGATGGACCCATAAAGATCACTAAAGTGAACACAACTATAAGAGCTGCTGATGATGATGCTGCAGAAAGACCTGCGATAGTTGAAAAGCCAAGGAACGAATGGACCATTGAAGATCGAAAGAGATATAATTTAGACAATGTGGCTAAGGATATTTTATATAAAACTCTTGATAAAGTAATGTTTAACAAGGATAAATCTTGCAGGACTGCTCGAGAAATATGGGAAAAGCTCACTCTAATATGCGAAGGCTCAGAGCAGATTAAGGAAAACAAATTAATAGTTGTTGCACAGATGTTTGAGAACTTCAAGATGCTGCCTGATGAAACACATGATCTGCTGAATGTCAGACTCACATAGATCACAAATGAGCTTTCAGCTCTTGGAAAAGAATATACACAAAAGTAAATGTATATGAAAATTCTTAGGTCTCTCCCAGCTGAGTAGGAAATGAAGGTGATGGCCCTTAGGCAGTTTATGGACTTAACACATATATCCAACCATGAGCTATTCTCATACTTAAAGGCTTATGAATTCGAGCTCAGAAGATGAGATAGATGTGCCCAAGACAGCTGCTCTGGTGGCTGAGGAATAAAAAAACACCGAATCCAAGGACATTATAGACAAAGAGGAAATAGCCCTAATGGTCAAAAGATCCAAGAAGTTCTTCAATAAAAAAAACATGAAAGAAAAAAATTTGGATCCTCTAGAAGAGACACAACACATTCAAAGGCAAGGAATAAAGACCCCAAAGAGATTTGAGACCATGAAAGTTAAAAACCTATGCTGGAACCGCAGACAACCAGGACACTTTGCAGTTGACTGCCCTTATCCACCAGTTAACAAATACAATAATGATTAGGATATAAAAGTCCTTAGGGAAAAAAGACAGGAAATAAAGAAAGTCATGGTGGATGTTGAACCAGGTACAACCAAGTGCAAGGAGACTGCTGAATCAGACAATAGTGAAGCATATTACTCATCTGACACAGATGAAGAGGCATTGATATGTCTCATGGCTAAAGAATAGGAAGATGAGGACTCATGTGGCTCAAATTCTGATGATAGTGATAATGACACACACACTTCAAAGACAGCTGACCTTTATTTCATTAGGAAAAATGATGAAATATTTTGAGAACATGAAATCCTCTCACACACTCTTATATGAGGAAAACAACCAACTCAAGAGACAAAACTCACAGCTGACTGAAGAGCTGAGTACTCTTAGTCACATAGCTAATGAGAACAAAGAGTTGAAGGCTGAGATAACTAAGGTCAAAGCAGATTTAGCTGAAAGAGAAAAGAGGGAAAAAGAATTTAAAAATGTGATTGCATCACTCAACAAATCATCTAAAACATTGGATGAGTTGATGATGATAGAAAAGGAAATTGGAGACAAAACATGCTTAGGTTTTAATTCCTTTGTCAATGCACAAACTCCAAAAGTTATATTGGAAAAGAATCCTCAAGAAATGGGGGAATTCCAAACCCAAAAACACCATATGTTGCACCCACACACAATCACAAGCACACACATGTTGACCTAGGTTATAAAGGTAAGGCTAAGAAGCCAACCGAGTTTGTTGAAAAGGCTGCTGAAACAAAATTTAGAAAAGCCCATCAACATACTCCAAATAGGAAGTATTCTGTGAAATCAAAGCAGAACTACCAAAGGCTCCAGAGGCTTCACCAAAAGAAACAATATGAAGGGAATGGTAAAAACTACCCTACACATGCTGACTAGAACCATCAAATGAAATATCAGCCAAGTCCCATGGGATACAAACCTAAGTGGCAAATACCTCAAACTCATTATAGGTCATTCACAAGGAAAAGAAATCAGCACACTTATGCACCCAAGCAAAATGCCTATAATACACAAAAGTTTCCATATTATCCAAGAAAGGCAAATGCACAAACAAATACATATGCATACAGACAAAAGAGACAGTTGTATGTTCCTAATGTTCCCAAGTAATTTGCTAAAATTCATTATGATTATAGAACTAATAGGATGCAACATCTTAGAGTCAGATCGTTTGGCTATAGGTTGGTTGGATCACCTTATAGTGCTAAGCCCTAAGGACCCAAACATGTTTGGATACTTAAAACTTGATTTCCTTGATTGCAGGTTCAGGGAACATCTGAGTGCCAAAAAACCTGGTACATGGATAGTGGTTGTTCCAAACACATGACATGAAACAAAAATAATTTATCTAACTTCAAGGAGCCAAGAAGAGAAAAAGTCATATTTGGAGGGAATAAAGGTTCAGGGGAAATCAGAGGAGTTGGACCCATAAAGAAAAATGGACTAGAACTCACATATGTAGCTTATGTTGAATGGCTGAATTTCAATTTGCTGAGTATTAGCCAAATATGTGATAAAGGCTACAATGTGGGATTCAACATGGGTGTATGTCAAATCAAAGATGCTGAGACAAGTAAAGTTGTGATATCTGTAACAAGAAAGAATAATATGTATGTAGTGGATTGGTCTACTGCTACACCAAGTACATGTCTGCTAGCAAAAAGCACAGCCGCGTCAAGCTGGCTACAACACAAGAAGCTGAGTCACCTGAATTTCAAGACAATCAACAAGCTGGAAATGAGTCATCTAGTTGAAGGATTGCTAGACTCAGTGTACAATAAAAAGAGCATTTGTGATGCATGCTAGAAGAGAAAACAAATCAAGTCTTCATTTAAGGAAAAGCCAAGTCCTTCTTCAATAAGGAACTTTCATTTATTGCATATGGATTTATTTGGACCTGTTGAACCAACAAGCTTAAGTGGAAAGAAATATACCTTAGTGGTGTTGGATGATTATTTAAGATACACATGGACCATCTTTATGTTTAAAAAAAAGGAATCTTTGCAGAAGCTTCCACAGCTAATGAAGAGAGTTCAAAATGAGAAGTGCCAAACCATTATAAAGATAATGTCTGACAGAGGAACTGAGTTTTTCAATGGGATTATAACCCAGTATTGCACAGAGAATGGTATTGTTCATGAGTTATCAGCTGCAGGAACTCCACAGAAGAATGAAGTAGCTGAAAGAAGAAACAGAACCCTCAAGGAAGCTGCAAGGACCATGTTAGCTGAAGCTGGATTGCCTAAGAGATTTTGGGCTGAAGCCATTAACACTGCTTGTTACACTCAGAATAAGTGTATGATAAATAAGCGCGATCAAAAACCCCTATGAAATTTGGACATGAAGAAAGCCTAATGTGGGATATTTTCATATCGTTGGAAGCAAATGTTTTATTCATGATAATGGCAAGGATAATTTGAAATATTTTGATGCTAAAGCTAATGAAGGTATCTTCTTAGGATACTCAACTGAGAGTAAATCTTTCAGAGTGCTAAATAAGAGGACTATGGTCACAGAAGAGTCTATCCATGTGGTTTTTGATGAACCTAATATAAATGGAGAAGACATTGATGAGTTAGCTGAAAAGATGAATCAACCAACTATTCAGAAGAGTACCTATGCTGAAGCAAGTATCAGAAGACTCGACTCTGATGAGGATGAGATAGCTGAATTTCAGAGACAACTGGAATGTTTGCAGCTGAATGATGATGATCAAGAAAAAGTTGTTTATAACAACTTAGCTGCAAGAAGACTCAACCCAGCAGACTTACTCCAACTAGATGTGAGATGGCTGAGAGACCATCCACCTGAGTTAGTCATTGGAGATGTTAAAGGAGTAAGAACCAGATCTAAGACTCAACATGAAACTATGTTTACTTGTTTCATTTCTCAAATTGAGCCAAATGATGTCACAAATATTAGATAACACTCATTGGATTCTAGCTATGCAGGAAGAGCTGAATCAGTTTGAAAGGAATAAAGTTTGGGAATTGGTTCAAAGGCCCACCCACAAAAATGTTATTGGTACAAAGTGAGTATTCAGAAACAAGATGAATAAGGAAGGATCTGTTGTGAGAAACAAAGAAAGATTGGTAGCCAAAGGGTATTGCCAAGAAGAAATAATAGATTTTGATGAAACCTTTGTACCTGATGCCAGACTGGAAGCCATAAGGATGTTTATTGCTTATGCTGCACACAAGAATTTCACAGTTTATTAAATAGATGTGAATAGTGCATTTTTGATTGAACTTTTATAAAAGAATTCTATATGGAACAACCTCCAGGTTTTGAGCAGAAAACTATTGGAGACAAGGTGTACAAGATCGAAAACGCATTATATGGTTTGATACAGACACCAAGAGCATGATATGATACATTGTCTCACTTTCTTAACATTGTCTCAGTTTCTTATAGACAATGGATTCACCAAAGGTAAAGTTGACAGAACAATCTTCAGAATTCAAGATGGAGAGAGTATACTGCTTGTTCAAATATATGTGGATGATATCATCTTTGGATCCTCAAAACAAAGAGCTATGTGACAAATTCTCAAACCTTATGCAAGGGAAGTTTGAGATGAATATGATGGGAGAGCTGACTTTTTTCCTAGATCTTCAAGTCAAGTAAATGAATGATGGAACCTTCATAAGTCAAACCAAATATGCCAGTGATTTGATGAAGACATTTGGTATGGAAGAGAAGTCATCTATGAAGATTCCCATGAACACTTCTGTAAAGATGGATATGGATGCAGAAAGAAAACCAATTGATCAGACAAGATATAGAGCACTTATTGGATCATTGCCCTATTTTACTGCAAGCAGACCAAATATCACCTTTGTAGTAGGTGTATGAGCCAAATTTCAGTGTGCTCCTAAAGAAAGTCATATGACTACAACTGAGAGAATTTTGAGATATTTGAAAGGTAGCCAGGAAGTTGGCTTATGATATCCAAAAGAAGGTGATTTCAAGTTGATTGGATACTCAGACTGAGACTATACTATATGTGGAGTTGACAAGAAAAGTATATATAATACTTGCCAATGCTTGAAAATAGATTGGTTTCTTGGTTCAGTAAGAAACAAAATTCAGTAGCTACATCCACAACTGAAGCAGAATATATTGTTGTAGGCAGCTGTTTTGCCCAAGTTTTATGGATGATGCGGCGGTGAGAGACTATGACATAGAAGAGAGAGAAATTACTATTACGTGTGATAACACAAGTACCATTGCAATCACTCAAAATCCTGTGTTGCACTCTAGAACAAAGCACATTGATGTCAGGTAGCATTTCATAAGAGATCTCCTTAGTTTTCTGGATAATGCAAATGCCACCCGGTTCGAGAAGAATGAGGCTGCAAAACCTCAGGCCAGGAGAAAGCTAAGGCCCTTGACAGTGGCAACAAAAATGATTTGAGCTCATTGAAGGAGCTGGCTCTGTTGAGAAAGCCCAACCGAAACAGGAGATGCAAGAGTCCTATGAGCTGCATGAGCAAACCTGTTTGATAAATGGTTTTATCTTAATTTTGATGATTTTATTTTGTCACCAAAACAATGTTTTTAAAGGTTGTCCAAATACTCCTAAATGATTTAAAATGGTTTTAATATTTTTCGGAGTATTTCCTCAGGTTTATTTTCGACAATATTGGACAACACTTTTAATGATTTTATGTCAATGGGCTTTACTTCTAAACAAGGTTCCTAAATGTTGTCTAAATACTTCCGATTGGTTTAAAATATTTTTACTAAAATTTCAGAGTATTTCTTGAGTTTTATTTTTAACAAAAATTGGACAACATTTCTGTCTCTTGGTCGAAAACGCCCCTATAGGGCAACCGTACTGAAGATGATTTTGAAGCAGAAAATGAGACGGAAGAAAAATCAAGCAGTCGATCGGTCGCCCTGGCGTCGGCCGTCCGGTCGATCGGTCGCCAGTGGGTCGACGGCACTGCAAGTTTGTGTTGAAACAGAACGATTCTTTCACTCAAACTAATTGAGGGGGACCGGTTGAGATGGGGGACGACCGGTCGGACCCTACGTCGACCGGTCGCCCCGTGTTAATTTGTGATATGTTCATTTCAACTTCTATTTCTGTGCGACCGGTCACCCTCAAGTTTGACAACAAAATTCTGACCATTGTGCAGCAGACATCTTTTCCTTAATTTGTGGGATTGTTTTCTAACAACTCTTTTCTTCAATTGTCTTGCAATTTTTTACAGAATTCATGTCCCCAAGAGGAGCCTATCATGTACAAGACATCTTCTATAAATAGAGGAAGAATTGAAGCAACACAACAAGAGAGAAAACTACAACACAACAAGATACACTCAAGAATACACTTGTTCTTACATTGTCTTATTTCTTGTTGTAATTTGCCTAGCTATTCACTTTCACATTCTTGAGGTCTAGGCTATTCTTGATTACACTTGCACTCTATTGTATTATCAATTATCGAGTTGTAATCTTGAATTTGTGGTCGTCATTCAAACACAAGATATCCTTGTGAGTGTTCTTGTGGTAAGAACACACTTGGGTGAACTAGGTGTTAGGTGTAAGAAGATTGTGTAATCTTCTTGTTGAGGTGTTGAAGAGTGTGGTGCTCTTCAAGGGTGAAGATTGTGGTAATCTTCACAAGGTGCCGTTTGAAGATTGTGGTAATCTTCAAGAAGAGATTGTGGTAATCTCAAAGGTGGTGTTAAAGAAGAGTGTGGTGCTCTTCAAGATGTTGGTGTAAGATTTTGTTGTAATAATTTTGGTAATTATAAATAAAATCTTTTTCTCTTTTCGAAACCCATCCCGGATATACTGGGGTGGTAGAGCACGTAGTTCCTAGGTGGGGTGAAGCTCTATAAATCGACTTGTGCTATTTACATTCCGCACCTTTGTTATTATCTTGGCGCATTTGTATCGAAAAAGAGGGCGAAATCGAAAAGATGGAGATATTCTATTCACCCCCCCTCTAGATTATCGTAGCCGCTTGGACTTACAAGTGGTATCAGAGCCAAACTCTTTGGCAAGCTCGTTTCACATCGCGAGTGAAGAGGAACGATCGTCGGCTACGAACGAAGCTCATCTTTCCGGCACCTCCACCACCAAGCCACCACTATTTGATTCCAAAAATTTTATTTTTTAGAAAGAAAGAATGGAATGCTATTTACAAGGTTGCGGGTTCGACATTTGGAACACCGTCATAAATGGAGAATCCATTCCGATGAAGGATACACCACACACCTCCAAAGGATTCAAAGAGCTCAATGATGAAGAGAAGAAAATCATCTCCTTAAACGGTAAAGCTCTCAATATTTTGTATTGTTCATTTACTAATTTGGAATATGAACATATTGTAGGAATTCGATCAGCACATGAAGTATGGCAAAAATTAGAAGCCATCTATGGAGTATTTGCAAATGAAAGGAGTCAAACAAAAGCATCTACTTCTCAAATGGATACAAGTTCAAATCTAAGGAACAAGTCTCTTACAACTTCCAACTATGAAGAAGTTGAATATTGTTTTATGGGCATCAAAGAAGAAAACGATGTATGTCTTAAACCCTCTACTTCCTATGATACTGTCATTCAAAATGATTATAGTGATTTGCAAAATGATTTTGATGAACTACAAAATGAATTCCAAGGCTTACTTGTTAAATACAAAAATTTGAAAAAGGAATTCATTGTTTTGAAGAATGATAAGGATAGTTTATTTACTTCCTATGAATCACTATCATGTGCTCACACCACCACTCTTGACAAGGTTAGAAACCTTGAGAAAGAAAATAGTACTCTTGTTGAGGATATAAATTGCTTGAAAAATGATTTATCTAAATCCAACTTGAGTACCGATAGAATGACCAATATTGTTGATTGTTGTGATAATTGAAACTAGAACTTGATCATAAGCTAAGGGTGTCAATCACATGAAAAATAATCAAGTCTCTAAGACGTTGGTCATTATGCTCCTAGAATTATTACATGCTTTTATTGCGGTAAAAAGGGTCATACGGTAAATACTTGTCGGGCTAGAAATAGCTCTAATTATTATTGGAGACCTAAAAGTCTCAAGACTAATCCCAAAGGACCCAAACACATGAGGGTACCACAAAACATTATCATATTAGGTACCCGGCGAAATAATAATCGAAGAAAATTTATACCGCCAAGAAGACATCAAATGACCGTTTCATTTGATCAAAGAAGGAGAAACTATTTTCGACAAAGCCAATTTCCAAGAAGAGGATATAATCAAAAATGGGAAGAACACAATCCTTGGAAATGGCAAAGACATCATCAACAAGATGATTTTCAAAGAAGAAGAGACTTTCAACAATGGGAAGGCAACAAACCTTGGAAATGGAGTAATCAAAGAAGTCATCATCAACAAAGTGACTTCTCAAGGGAAAGATATCATCAATAATGGGAACGGCACAACCCATTGAAATGGCGTAATTAGTAACCCGTATCTCCCTAGTTAAATATGCATTTTATTTTGTTATTATGCATGCTTTTATTTGTGTCTTAATTGCAAAATGAGTTTTCAAGTATTTATTTTTTTTTTTTAATTAAGGTCTTCAATATATATTTGTGCTTTTAAAATATTTTTGAAAAAGAAGACCTTATATGATGTTTTTAAAACTCTTGTGCATTTTTGTAGACTAAAGTGTGTTATTATCTCTTATGGATGTTATGGCATGAGCTTAATTGCGATATCTCTTAGCCTACACTTTTGTCATTATGATTTGTGCTAGATTTGTTTTAAGAAGTGTGTAGGATTTACATATTTTCACAAATGGCCATTTACGTCATTATTTGTCAAGAAAGGCATAAATTATCGAGGTACGTCTACTTGTGTTATTCTTACTCTTATAGACTCGATATATGTATTGCCATGTGCCTATGTGCTTGTTTTTCATAGTATTTCATACAAGTGCCATTAAGAGGATTTTTAGATTTTTTTTGAAAGGCACTATTCGATATTTGATTGCACATATTTGCTTTGTCAACTCTTGTTCAAATACTTCTTTTAAATGAGGTCTCAACTATATGCTATCGGATTTTCTAATTTCAAAAGAGACCTTTTATAGCTTTCTTAAACTTATTTGAACTTGCATGATTTATTAGACTCTTGATGATATTCTAAATGCATAGTATGTGTTTCTTGCTTCATGGTCTATATATATAGTGTCTATTTCTACTATGCTCTTATGCAAGATATTTTGTGATTGATGATTGAGGCATATTTTTACACTTGGGCTATTTTTTCTTGCTTATATAAGCGATACGGTAATGAGTTTGTTTAGTTGTGTAGATGAGAAACGAAGTACTCCAAATATTGTTACTCAAAATATTTGGATGTAAATGTTCTATTATGAACACCTTAGATCAATTGGATGCCCTATGATGATAGTGATGAAGAAGACAAAAAGGGTATTCCGAAACAAACTCGATGACCAAGGCAACATTGGTCGAACTAAAGCAAGGTTAGTAGCTCGAAGGTATTTTCAAGAAGAAGGTAATTGATTTTGATGTAACATTTGCACTCTTAGCACTTTTAGTAGCTATTTGCATTTTACTTACCCATTCTTGTTTTAAGAAAATTTCAAGCTTTATCAAATGGATGTTAAATCCAATTTTCTAAATGGTTTTATTCAAATATAAGTCTATCGGAGTTTAAAAGTTTAGGCCAAATGATTTTTATAAAAGGCCTTGTACGATTGATAGACTTAGCTATTTTTGCAAAATGATTTTACAAAAGGTAAAGTTGATACTACACTTCTTGTTTTAAAAAAGGGCAAGGTTGTTTACTTGTGCAAATTTATGTTGATAATATTTATGGTGCTACTAATAAATATTTGTGCAAGATATTTTTCCAAGTCAATGCAAGGTGAACCTAAGATGATAATGATGGGGGAGATCAATCTCTTGCTTAGACCAAGAAGATGGCTATATTTCAAAAGAACTCTTGAAGGAGTTAAGCATTGAAGAAAGAAGAACCATCTCAACCTCTATGGCTAAAGATTGACAAAGGTTGAGAAAGGCATATCGGCCGACAAATAAATTCGAGGTATATTTTTCTTGTATTATTCCTATAGACTCGACATTCCATATGCCTTATGTCTATATGCTCGACTTCAAAAACTATCCCAACGAATCTCATCAAAGTACCGTTAAAAGAAACTTTCAAATATTTGTAAGGCACTTCTTCTTATGACTTGTTTATCCAAAGCTTTAAAACACTCTTATTTTTTGGGATAACTAGTCCGGTGAAAATTATTCAAAATATAATTCGTCATAATCGAACTAAACATATTAAGATTCGATATTTTTTTAGGGGATTGCATGTTTTAACAAAAACTTGAAGATGTGTTTAATTCCGTCTCAAGGATAACTCACGGATCTTTTAATCGCTCACCGCCGAGTATTTTACCTCATTTCGAGCTTGATTATGACATAATGTATATTGAATGAGGTCTACGTTTGCATTTTGCACGTTTTTAAAATTTAGGGGCGAAAAATCGGATTTTTGGATCAAACTTGGATTTTTAGACAGAACTCAAACAATGGTGGTTGGGGGCAAGGCCGCCGTCGCCGCCCCGTCGGCCGTCGCCCTTGCCCATGACCGGTCGCCCTAAGGGATTTTTGGTTAAAAATGGTTACATTTTCCGGACTTAGCATTTTTGGCTTTTTGGTTCATTTTTCGTCCCCTTTGCAAATTTCACACACAATTCACTTCAAATGAGTTTTGATGCATGAATTATATATTTTGGGGACTACCTAGCTCGGTTATCATCATTAATGCTCATCTTTACCGATTGAATGGTAAAAATTTCACTCTCTTTAGCTCAAATGGGTTGAACCCTTGAGTTTGTGGCTTATATGTATTTTTCTTGATGAAATTCTTATATTTTTGTGATGAACTTATTGATTGTTGATGAATGATATTTGTTATATTGCATTTGGTGATGAAAAACTTGGCTTGATTACATTTACAAGGGCTATATATATCATTTTCTAATTTTGGCGCCCGCCAAGTGTTCGATTAAATGTTTCAATGAAAAATTCATCACTTACATGATTCTCTTGTTGTCAAAAGTCTTATATATTTATAGAGATCATGTTGTGCTTATCAAATGAGTTTTCATAAGCTTCTACAAGTCGTATGATCGACTTTTCCCTCCCATTTGGCCTATAAGCTTCATTGTTCAAATAGCTCGATACATCGGTTTAGTTGCGCACTTTGATATGATTATATGATGTTTTTATCGTGCTAACATTCGTTTTGATGATTCCAAAGGGGAGAAACAGGTTATAAGCTCTTTAGCTCAAAGAAGCTAAGATAAGCTTAAAAAGAAGCTATAAGCTATGGCTTCATAAAGCCATAAGTTGTGGATCATATTTATTCCACTTGGTGCATTATGGTTATGTATGAATCATGGTCCATTGGTTGTAGTATGGACTTATATACGGTTCTAATGATGTCTCTTTTGGGGGGAGCTTTTAAGTTTTGATACTTAAGCTCAATATCGAAAAGCTAAGATTTTAGTTTATGTTGAAGTTGCTTCTATATTACTCTTGTTGTGCATGAGCATTTGCTATATGTGTTTGAATATCTCTACTCCCATCCTTGTGTTTTTATTGCATGGAATGTTGTCGCTCAACGGATAGTTCTCTTTAACTTAGGTAAAATTGTTTTGTTTTCAAAATCGACCTCGTTAAAATTGTTTTGGTTTGTAATCATCAAAAAGGGGGGAGATTGTTTGATAAATGGTTTTATCTTAATTTTGATGATTTTATTTTGTCACCAAAACAATATTTTTAAAGGTTGACCAAATACTCCTAAATGATTTAAAATGGTTTTAATATTTTTCGGAGTATTTCCTCAAGTTTATTTTCGACAATATTGGACAACACTTTTAATGACTTTATGTCAATGGGCTTTACTTCTAAACAAGGTTCCTAAATGTTGTCTAAATACTTCCGATTGGTTTAAAATATTTTTACTAAAATTTCGGAGTATTTCTTGAGTTTTATTTTCGACAAAAATTGGACAACATTTCTGTCTCTTGGTTGACCGGTCGCCCTATAGGGCAACCCGTACCTGAAGATGATTTTTGAAACAGAAAATGAGATGGAAGAAAAATCAAGCAGGTCGACCGGTCGCCCAGGGGTCGACCGGTACCTGCAAGTTTGTGTTGAAACAGAACGATTCTTTCACTCAAACCAATTGAGGGGGACGAGTTGAGATGGGGGACAACCGGTCGGACCCTACGTCGACCGGTCGCCCCGTGTTAATTTGTCATATGTTCATTTCAACTTCTATTTCGTGCGACCGGTCATCCTCAAGTTTTGACAAAATTCGATAGTGTTGTGCGTGAGACATCTTTTCCTTAATTTGTGGGATTGATTTCTAACAGCTCTTTTCTTCAATTGTCTTGCAATTTTTACGTGAATTCATGTCCCCAAGAGGAGCCTATCATGTACAAGACATCTTCTATAAATAGAGGAAGAATTGAAGCAACACAACAAGAGAGAAAACTACAACACAACAAGATACACTCAAGAATACACTTGTTCTTACATTGTCTTATTTCTTGTTGTAATTTGCCTAGCTATTCACTTTCATATTCTTGAGGTCTAGGCTATTCTTGATTACACTTGCACTCTATTGTATTATCAATTATCGAGTTGTAATCTTGAATTTGTGGTCGTCATTCAAACACAAGATATCCTTGTGAGTGTTCTTGTGGTAAGAACACACTTGGGTGAACTAGGTGTTAGGTGTAAGAAGATTGTGGTAATCTTCTTGTTGAGGTGTTGAAGAGTGTGGTGCTCTTCAAGGGTGAAGATTGTGGTAATCTTCACAAGGTGCCGTTTGAAGTTTGTGGTAATCTTCAAGAAGAGATTGTGGTAATCTCAAAGGTGGTGTTAAAGAAGAGTGTGGTGCTCTTCAAGGTGTTGGTGTAAGATTTTGTTGTAATAATTTTGGTAATTATTAATAAAATCTTTTTCTCTTCGAAACCCATCCCGGATATCTTTGGGGTGGTAGAGCACGTAGTCCCTAGTGGGGTGAAGCTCTATAAATCGACGTGTGCTATTTACATTCCACACCTTTGTTATTATCTTGGCGCATTTGTATCGAAAAAGAGGGCGAAATCGAAAATATGGAGATAATCTATTCACCCCCCTCTAGATTATCGTAGCCGCTTGGAATACAAAACCATGCTTAAGGGTGTCGGAGAATCCTCTATTGCTCTTGATGCAACCACCTCACCAGCTCACTTTGATGGACAGTTGAATCGGGAGATGGCGATGATGTTGGGAAATAAAAAGTTGAAGAGGGTAACCCAATGGAGCTACGCCCTACAAAAGTTGTTGAGACAATTGTTCCATTGGCTCAACATTCAAGCGGAACATCCTAGTCTCCAGTGATAGCTGACCTCGTTACTAAAAAATTAGCTGGTGAGACAGCTGAGGGGGAGGCTGATTACACTGCAGCTAGGTTGGAGGATTTTGCAGGCGACAAAGAAATTTTGGTGATAGGAGGCGATGATGCGACTGCTAAACAAGACCCAATTGGAGCCAATGACGGTTTGACGGTTAAGATTGTCTAAGCTGAGGAACCAGTTGCATTAAAGGCCAATGAAGTTACAAATGTCCAAATTCATGTAACTGAGACAAATGATGGAAGTAGGAGGACCATGGAAACTAAGACTGCTGGTCTTGAAAGTGCAATCCAAGAGGTTGAGGCCTCAAAAGATGCCAACAATGAAGACCACCGCAACTCGGTTTGTAGCGAGGGGATTCTTTGAAGGCCTTGCGGTGGTTGAGGCTGCTTGCTAAGGTTCTTGAATACCCTATGGCGGTTGAAAGCGCTGGGGAAATGTGAATGTTCTGAGGCTATTCCAAACAACTGAACCTATTGTGATTGATGTTTTACATGACTAAGATGACAAATTCTTAGATTTTGAGGATGACTCTGACAACCCAACTGAGTCTAATCCAGAAGATAAGGAACTGGAAGCTTAGATGAAAGAGGCCCGTTTGAAAACCTCAAAGCAATTTATTTTGGTTGATGGACCACCCCCTATGGTTTCATCACCTGCCAGTGAAGCTGCTAAAGCAACTGAGACAACAATTACTCAAATGGAAGAAACAATTGTGGTCAAAGACGCTGTTGAGACAGTTGAGGCACAACATACTGCTAGCCAGGGTAATGAAAGAAGTGCTCCCAAAGGAGAAGTGGGACCTTCCTCAGCACCTATTGGCCATTTTGAATTGGAGTTCTCATACATCAATGAAGCTGACACTATGGAGGAAGCTGCATGCTTTCATGTTCAAGTAGATCCAGCTGATTTCCAAGTTCCGGACAACTTGCAAATAGTCCCATTTGGCCATGTTTTCAAATCACTCCTACGAGGATTCTTCGCTGTAGCCAGTAGCCGACTTTTCAAAAGGCCTTCCGAGCTATGTGCAAGGAAATGGAGGCAATGGAATGAGGCTTTTTCGCTCTTAACCAAAGGATTAATAATCACGATGCCATGATCTCTCGGGGACAAAATAGGAGCTGTGTTAAAGATCAGGGAATGGACTACTGGATCAAGGACCTTCGCAGGGGAACAAGTTGGCTATTTCAGATCATTTTTCTCAAAACTGGTGGTCTAGTGTGGCGAGTAAGTTGAGTTTCAGCAGCGACAGAGGGACAACATTAATCATTTGGAATGCAGTCATCTGACAGAATGGAGCACATGGAGGCATCACTAAGAGCTAAAATGTTGGAAATGAAAGCGAGTTTCATGCACTCCGCTCGAGCAGACTCTCTTCTCTAATCGACTCTCTCTCTCTCTCTCACACACACAAAAGGTGATAATGCCAAAAGGGGGAAGATACATCTGAGAAGACCCCCATGAAATCATTTTCAAAACACCAAAAGCCACAAGAATTATCAGTTGAAGAAAAAGCTAAACTTGCCTTCATGAAAAGCCAATCTGAAATCGAAGAAATTGAATGAAGGCAACATGACAAAGTTGATAAGTTCAAAGAAAAGTTCAGTGGCCTGCCAGCCGGAAAGCTCTATGAAACAAGTGAAGAAGTCACTCCCCCAGCTCAGTTAGTGGAAAGATCTACTGAAGAGTTTGACACTCTTCCTTCAGAAGTATATTTTGAGGGGATGGACTTAGAAAAAGCATGGGAAATGTACTGGGAGAATGGGCTTGCAGTTGTTGATCTATCCAAGAACCTGCAGACTCATTCATTAAAGAGTCAGCAGTCTTCAAGAGCTCAACAGACAAACTCCCAGAGGAGCTGATCTAGCCAGAGGAAGAGGAAATGATTATAGGTCTGATGGGAGAGGCAAAAGCTCTCCACCAAGAAGACATCCTAGAATCATATATGTTGATCCTATTAAAAAGGACACTGAATATTGGCTAGGCTACAGAGAGCTTGCAAATAGAGAAGCTGCTCGGCTATCTGATGAGCTTGCGTGAAGATATGAAGAAGATAATGCCAGGCAAAACAAAGAGTATGAAGAGAAGCTGATGAGGGATTATGAAAGGAAGAAGAGGAGAGAAGCTGAGGAGAAGAGGAGGAAAGCTAATGAAGATTGCCGCAGGCGAGATGAGGATAAAGAAAGAAGGAGGAAGCAACAGAGGCGCTGAAGTAAGCTGGAAGAAATTTTTTGTTGTATTTTTACAATACTTGTAAATACACAAAAACATTGTAACTACATGTAAGTGCAGAATGTTACATTCAATAAAATGTCACATTCTTTCAATCATTCTTTTTAAGCACTTTATGTTGTATTTTATTTAAGTTTTGGCATCATCAAAAAGGGGGAAATTGTTGGAAAATTTACTTGTATAGATTTTGATGATGCATAGAAAACTTAGATTACCATTTACGCTTGTATTTCAACTATGTAATAAATATGATATATAAGCTGAGTTAAGAAGTAGGCAAGTTGAAGATCGCAGAAGTTGACTGAAGGATGCAGTGAAGAATCAGCTGAGTTGCAGCTGAATATTAAAGAAGAGATTCAATCAAGTGCCAAAAAGTTGTGTTTGTCAGCAGACTAACAACTGAGTTATCCCAGATTAATGGAGAAGACTCAATAAATGGGTAAAGTAGCTTAAGGACTCAAAGAAAGATGAAGAAGTTCGTTGCAAAGAAAAGTCAAGACTTACCCAAAATGGTAAGGGGACAAACCTGCAACCTTAAAGCTGTCTTGCTGAAAGAGTGCAAATAGCTGAGAACCAATGGGATGTTCGTGAAAACCTGCAGTGTTTTAGGCAGCCTGAAGAACATTAATTTAAGGAAGGGACAACAACAAAAGCACAACAAGACAAGCTAATGATCAAGAAGTGAAGTTTAAAAAATATCTATCTCTTCAAAATACACCTTTTCAAACTGTCACTATAAAATGCTGAGGAAAAATATGAGATAGGTAATAAGGCATACACTGAGCAAAAACGAAACACTCAAGCAATATGAGCAAATCAAGCAACTGTTAAAACACTCTCAAGCTATCAACTCTAATCCTCAAGCCTCATCAAAGTGATTCTAACCAACACATTTAGTGAATGAAGGAAGAAAGCTTCAACTAGTTGAAGAGGAAATTGTTTTTTTCTAAAACAAGGGGTTTGCACATCCACGAAGTGAAGGAAGTGCAGTGAGGTTCAAGCTAGAACCTGCTTTGAATCCATCGCAGGGCTACGTGATCAAGTCCGAAAAGTTTGAAGGAGCTGAAATAGTGAGTCAGCTGCCTTACGAAGAAGCTGACTCCCCTGAGTAAAGTTAACTGTGTGATCAAAGCCTACTTAGACTGTTGTATCCATTTTGTAACAATTGTTGCACTAGTGGATTACCTCCAGGGGTTGGATAAGAGTGGAGTAGAAGAATTACCCCATTCTCGAACTACTATAAAATTTCCTTGTGCCTTTTACATTCTGCATTTAAATTCCGCATATCTTTAATACTGCTGGTATATATTTACTCACACAACTGGCAATAACTTAACCTAAAAATAATTGTTGGAAAACCATTTTACAAAAAGGGTGTAAGACTTCCGATGTAAAAACTAAGTAAACTATATTTTTAAAGAGCTCTCTTCACTCATCTGAGTTACTCTATCAACAGCTCAATCAAGTCTATTGAGTGGTTAATTCTCATGTTGAGGTTGAACCTAGCTGTCTCAAAAGGAATAATATGTTTACTTGTGTAAAACTCTGATTTAAGTTTAAAATCGAAAAATTAGTTAAGTCTATTCAACCCCCCCTTCTAGACTTAACTTAACACCCCTTGGGACCTATAGAATTATTGTCACCGGACTGCACCTTAAGAATGGTATTGTATCACCAGTAAAGATAAATGTGACAATAAATCGATCTTATCATATTTGATCTACAAAATCTCCTTGATGTCGATACATCAAATTTCTTGTTGTTAAAGAAATAGTTCAGAATGGATATATTTTCATAGAACATATAAGGATGTATGTTTTGCTAGTAAATCCATTGACTAAGGTATTAACACTTAAGGTCTTTCATGAGCATACTTCTAATATGAGTGTTATTAAGGATCATTCATTAGTTTAGTGGGAGTTGATGTTCTATATATTTTATTTCAGACTTTGGACCATTTGGTTTTCTACAGAATAAAGTTGATGGCTATTCTATTTTCTGAACTCATTAATGTATTTATTGTGATGTTCTACATTACATAAGGTTTGATCTCGTTAAAGACTAAAATTGGACCAACTGGAATAGGCATGATTAAGATGACATTGCGTGATATTTTTATATTGCTCACCATATTTGATCAATGTCATTGAGTATACTAGTATGGTGATTATCATGGTTGTTTCATGATATTGAATGTGATGAAAATTGTGATAGTCTCATTGCTAAATATGAGATGGACCATATTATCAGGTAGTAGTCAAAGATTAAATAGCATATGGTTGTGCACATAAAGAAATACAGTTGTTTGAAAACTAATATGTAGCCCAAGTGGGAGATTGTTGGGAATTATTTAATTCCTAATATGTGGGCAACATATTGTAATAACAATTATATTTATCATTTAATTATTATTGAACCAATTAAGTGATCTAAATCTGGTGGAGTGCTAAGACTAATGAATTTAATATGGAAACAAGAGTAGATACCTAATAGGAATCAACTTAGGAGATTATGGGAACCCTAATTTGATACTATATAAAGAATTTTATGGTTATGGTCCCAAATATACTAAATCGCACATAGTTTTCTATTCTCCCAATCAAGATGGAAAACAAAGGTCCCATAAGGAATTCAGTGATTTAGTTGAGGAAGACCATAAAATCAAACCCCGTTCGTATTCGTGGGATGCTAGTGTTCGAGTTCGTAGGAGATTCACAATTGAGGTATTTTGCATACAGATCTTACGTAGGAGCCAAGTATTTCAGTTATTCCATTAATCTTTGATGATTATAGCATGACGTGTTATCCTAGAATTGTTCGGATATTTTAGGATGTTTATGAATTTTATGATTGTTATCGTAAAATTCCAACAAGTAGTATCAGAGTAATCATCAATGCTAAATCGTTGGGATTTGTGGAATACTTATGTGATTATAGGGATCTATAACTAAGTTTCATGATTCAAATTCAAGAATGTTCTATGCATGAAAATTAAAGATTCTGTATTTTTGATTAATTTCCATTATAATGTTGATCCCTATATTTTGGATGCATAATCGTATATAATATTTGATTAATCATGAATTGAGGTATTGAGGTATAGATTCATAATTGAGGTATTCCGCATACAGATCTTACGATGGATCCAGGTTTTCAGTTTTTCCATTAAATCATTGATGATTATAGCATGCTATGTTATCCTAGAATTATTCGCATGTTTTAGGATGTTTATGAATTTTATGATTGTTATTGTAAAATTCCAATACTATATTCTTCCCAAAATTTCTTTCGGAGTTTGCCCTCGCTCGAAGAGTGGTCATGGATACACATGTTCTAATTGTCATGTGTATCATAAAACCAAACAAATACCAATGTTCCTTTTGTTGTGTAACTATAAAACTTTTATGATTATCAATTTATAATACTCTAATAATTATTAAAACAGAGTATGTGCCTTAGTAGAGTAAAAAATAGTTTTGGGATTCTTTTTATTTTTCTCTCCACACATAGGAAGGGGGAGAACTAATAATGTACAGATACGAAGAGGATCCATATGCATTCCAAATCGAATAACTGCAACGAGGGAAACTATTTTTCTTTTGCAAAATAATTATTCTATTAATTCATTATAATAGGCCCATATCCAAGGCAAAAACTTATAAGAGACCATCTTACGGGTCATTTTTTTTGTAAGATGGTTGCATGACCCGACCCGCGGTCTATCCAGTGTCATTTTTGTGATATTTTGGGGTGGCAATATTTTTGTAATATTATGAAATTAAACTGCGTTACAAAGGCATTGTGACATATTTGTAATGTTTGGGCGGCATATTGTTTCTTTATGGCACAGTGTTTTTTGTAATATTTTGTGATGACAAAGTATCATTTTTGACTCAAAAAGTATTATTTTTTTTATATTAAAAAGTATCACTTTTACTCTTAAAAGTATATGTTTTCTTTCAAAAGTATTACCTTTTCCTTTAAAAGCATTACTTTTTTTTTCAAAGTGTATCACTATTTATTAGATTTATTTAAAATTATGTAATTGATGATGTAAGAAAAACGTATTACTTTTTCCTTTAAAAGTAATACTTTTTGTTCAAAAAGTATCCCTTTTTAATAATTGTCACTTAAAAGTGTGTAATGATGATGTACAAAAAACGTATAGTATCCAGTTACATTTTATGATAATTTAGTAATACTCTTATTTTAAAAGTATTACATTTTACCTCAAAAGTATTGCATTTTACACGAAAAGTATCATTTTTATTAGTTGTCGTTCAATCAAAAAGTATCATTTTTCATATTAAAAATATCATATTTATTGCTCAAAAGTATCACTGTTTTCTGAATAAGTGTCACTTTTATTTCACAGAATTTGCAATGTTCAAGTATCATTGTCCATCACAAAAGTATCATATTTAATCTCAAAAGTATCATTTTTTTGGCCGATGAGTATCATTTTTTGAGCGTATGTGGGAGAATAGAATATAACACAGATCTGTGCTACATGACAATCTGAAAAATTGGGGGATGGAGGAAAAAGAAAAAGAAGGAGGGAGCAAGAGAGAGATGGAGTGGAAGAAATAAATAAAGAAGGAGAAGAGAGAGAGAGAGAGATAGCAACACCAGCGTGAGATAGAGAAAAAGAAGGAGATGGGAGAGTGAGCAGCGACATCAACGTGAGAGAGCAGCGTATCCAAGCATATTTTCTCTTTGATTTTTTTTTTATGGTCGGATCTAATTACTGAATCCAAATTATGGGATCCTTCTTACAAATGAGTATCCGTAAGGCGTTCCTATGAGAGACTTACTCCATATCGATATGTTTATGATAATGAATTAAATCTTTAGAAACCTTCCCGCATCTCATCACCACTCACCAGTTTTCCATGAGATTATTTATTTTATTTAATGTAATTTTATATTTATTGGAGTTTAGTTTTGAAAATATAGATTTTGACAAATATTGGACCTAATATTTATGTACTTTCCATTAATGGGAAATGGGAAAAATAGATAATCAAACTCTACTTAAGTGAGTAGTTGAGATTAATATTTTGTATTTCTCAAAACCAATTTCGAGTGAATGAGAAATTAATGTACCAAGTTGGTCACTTAAAATATAAAAACTGTTATGGAAATTGGAAAATGTGGGGGTGGAGTGAGACTCCATCCTACATGGGCTACAAAGCTAAAATGTATTTACCTTATATAGTCCTAGTTAGAGTAATAGGTTTGGGCCATTGAGGCACCAAAGTTTTTAGAGGGATGACCTACATGCTAGTGGGTTCGATCCAAAATACACATGCGCGAAGTTGGGCCGGCCCTGCCGTGGGCCTCCGCTTGAGCTTGCCTTTATCTTTGTCTATAAATTTTATTTGACTTTTCCAAAATTAATTATGCAATCTAGTTCAGAACACTGCATGAACCAGTCTTGTGATCGCTGGTCGGTACGTTCGTCTGCTTCGCTCGCGCGACTTGGACATCGAATTAAATTTGTCGCGCGCGCTATGCACGATCACACACTGCAAAGGTGCACACAGTTGCACAACTCTAAACTGATGTGTCTATAAGTGTAGAAAGGTGTGTTTTTGGCCATTGAATATGTCTTTTCGAGCCAAAAGACACGACTTTTTCAATAGGGGTGCGTAAGACTTTATTTATATCCTTTTTTAATGACAGAAATTCGAATTAATGAATATAGAGAAACTAAATTAAATTATCATACTATACAACACAACATATTGAATTTGTTTTTTACTTCAAAAGCTTGAAAGTGCTCAAACGCTTATAGTTCGCTGAGTTCTTAAGTTTTTTTAGAGCTATTGACTTAAGAATCAAAGTCGTTGTATATTAGAGAAGATTTTCTAATCATTAAAAATAGTTTACACGGGGTAATTTCGTCTTGCGGAGATTGAATCAAACTTTAGCCTCAACTTAATTTTTTTCCCCGTTTTTTCAATTATTTCTTGAAAACCAGCATATTTTTTTTCCTAAAAATTGCAAGACGAAATTTGACATTTTCCAGAGATGACAAGCATTTCGTTCACTCCAATGGTTACTGTTTCTGCTCAGAGCGGAAAACCAACGAAGTATTCTGATGTAGACTTCAAAAGATGGCAACAAAAGATGTTCTTCTACCTAACAACTTTAAGACTATTTCATTTCCTGAAGGAGGATTCTCCTAATGCAGATAACGAGACCGAGATCAAACGAAGGACAGTTGTGGATGCTTCGCACCACAATGACTTTCTTTGCAGAAACTACATTTTAAATGGACTAGAGGACATATTGTATTATGTGTACAATTAGTTCTAGACGTCCAAAGAGTTGTGGGACTCTTTGGAGAAAAAGTACATAACAGCAGATGCCGACAAAAAGAATTTGTTATTGGCAAATTCTTAGATTTAGAGATGGTTGATACCAAAATGGTAATCAACTAAGTCCAGGAAATTCGAATCATACTTCATGACTTAGTATCTAAAGGGATGATGTTGAATGAATCTTTTCAAGTGGCTGCAATTATTGAGTAATTACCGATATTGTTGAAGGATTTTAAGAACTACCTCAGGCACAAGTGCAATTAAATTGAGCTTGTGGATTTGATAGTTCTGCTCCGGATTGAGAAAGACAACGAAAAATCTGAAGTTAAATCCAGCAAGACGGGAATGGAGGCTAAGACAATCTTACAAAATAAAGCACTATCAAGAACAGAAACACCATGGGAATGATAAGAAATCGGGGAAGGCCAAACAATTTAAAGAGAATTGCAACAACTGTGGCAAGTGTAGATCCCAAGGGGTGATAGGTAAAGTTTAGAAGGGGGGTTGAATAAATTTTACCAACTTTTAGATTTTAGTCCTTTTAAGTTTTTTAGAGTTCACTCAAGTCAGCTAAGTCCTTGAGGGACAACTGGATTGGCTTACACATCAAAGTTACCCACTCAACGGAATCGATGTTTGTTGATAGTACAACTTATTGTTTTTTCAACTAACACTTTAAATAGCGATTGACTTGGTTTTTAATAGCGGAAGAATTTCACCCTTAGATTTTTGAATACGTTTTTCAACACTTGTTTTAGCAATGTATTAGCAGTAGACTTAAGCAATTTAACTTATCAAAACATATATGAATATAATGCAAAAAAGTAAGTCTTATTTGAAAGTAAATGGACACAATCAATTTATAATGGTTCGAGGATGTGGTAATTCCTCTAATCCACTATTCTCTAACCCTTGGAGGAATCCACTAAGTAACTTGACTTGATTACAAAGTAGTTATCAGTCCGAGTCAGCTTTGATCACACAACTAGCAGCTCCTGGGACTCAGCTTCTTCACAAGACGGCTGCCCTGGTACTTTAGCTTTCTTCAAACCTTTGGACTTGATCAGTTAGCCATCCAACAAGTTCAAAGAACTAGTTCGATATGGAACCTTACTACACCTCCTTCAACCTTGGAGAGTAGACCCCTTGTTCTTGATAACAAGTTTTTCTCTTCAACTGATTAAATCGTCTTTCCTCACTGAGTGTGTTGGAACGATTTTCTTCGAGTTTAGGCTTGAGGATATTCTTTGTGAGCTTGAGAGATATTTTTCAGGTTATTGCTTGAATGCTTGTATAGTCTGTGTAGATTGGGTAACCTTCTCTCAAATGACTCCTCAACCTTTTATAGTGCACGTTTGAAAATATGTCCGTTGAAGAGACATACACACTTTACAAACTACACTTCGTAGGTTGTTGGCTTGTCTTTTCTTGCAGCATTGATGGAGACCGTACCTTTGAATTTAATGCTTTGCAGCCTTTCCTTAGCCTTTGAAGAATTTCAGGTACATCACATTGGTTCCTTGCTTTTTGCACTCCTTCAGCAAAACAACTTTATTGTTGGCAGTCTAACACATGCCTATTTCTGGCAAAACCTTGACTTTTCTTGACAACTAATCTCTTTCAACTTTCTTGAGTCATGTCTATTGCATACCTTTTTGACAATTGATTCCAATCATTTTGGAATTACATTGCTGTCAGTCAGCTGACTGAGACAGCTTTTCTGGCACTTGACTGAACCTTCACTTCACTTCACTCAGCTGCCACATAGCTGGGTCTTCTTCTTCAATATTTAGTCGAGTCTTGTGATCTTGAACTTGGTTGCTTTTGATTCAGCTCATAGAACCCTATCTATTACAAGTTGAATTACATTTGAATTGGGGTACCAACTTCCTAATCTAAGTTTTATATGGTATCATCAAAATCTATGCATAAATTTCCCAACAATTTTTCCCTTTTTGATGATGCCAAACTTAAATGAACAGCGAAGTAAATAGTGTAAAAAATAAAGAATGATTATGTATAATATGTCATTTTATTGAACATATCATTATTTGCACTTTACAACGCTTTTACAATGTATACAACTATACAAGGTATCCGAGTATAACATATCTCAGAGCATATACAGAGTACTTACAAATGTGTTTATTTACAGTTAAGTATAATACAACATGAAGGGGATCAGCTGTCTTCAATGCCTTGACTGCTTCCTTCTTCTCTCAGCATCCTCCTCTGCTCTTCTTCGATCTTCTTCAGCTCTTCTCGTCTTTTTGTCTTCATCTTCTCTCTTCTTCTTTTCATAGGCTCTTTTCGCAGCAAGGTCCTCTCTCTGTTGTCTTTCTTTCCATTCACGATCTATCCTTGCATTTTCTTCCTTTTGCCTTCTTCTAGCTTCTTCATTTTTCGATCACCCTCTCGTTGGATAGCTCATCTAGCCCAGTGACCCAAAGAGATCGGCCATTTCTTCCGGGGATCTACATAATAAACATCCTTAGGCCTTGGCTGTGGTGGAGTACCAATGCCTCTTCCACCTTCACCAAGCCTTCCCATTCCCCTTCCAGAATCTGCTCCTCCTCCGGGAGTGTCTTTGCTTTCGGGTTGTGCCCAGAAGTCTCCGACTTCTCAAGTCGCCGCTTCTACTGTTTGATATAGATCTAAATCCTTTTCCTAGTACACGCCCCACGCCCGAGGTAGAGTCATTCCTTTGAAAAATCCTTCAAGTAAGTGTTTGGAATTTCTCTAAGGATCTCGGCTCAGATCCCGCATCAGGGACAGCTAACGCCCGAGGGGACTTCACAACTGGGGAGTCCTTCAATAATCCAGCTGGGGGCCATCAAACATAGCTTTTAATATTTTAATCCTATCATGTTGCCTTTCACTTACCTTCTCAAAATTAGCCTCAATGGCTTCTCGAGATTTCTTGAAGGCCAATGCATCTTTCTCTTCTATTGAAAGATCTTGTGGCAGCTGACTCAGGAGAGAGGCGGTGACTGAGCCAAGTTGAGGGGTTTGGACAAGCATAATCTTCAAGGGAGGTTTCTTCAGATCACTTCCTTCCCCCTTACTACTAGCTTCCCCCTTGCTATCATCTTCCCCCTTTTTGGCATCATCACCGAGAGAGAGAGTAGGCGAGAGGATACTCCCGAGAATAAGATCTAGTTTCTAGTTAGTCATGTCCATCTTGTCATGACTTGCGAGTGTCTTTGTTCTAAACTCTAATAGCGAGCCTTCGTCCTTTGCCATCGCCTTCATCTCGTATCTACAACACCATTATTTCTATTCTCATGGTGGTTTTGTTTTAAGAAGGTCTGCGCTTTATCATGTGCCTTGACAACTCCATATCTCTGTTTTATGCGATTTGGTATATCCTAAAGATGTGATCCTCTATCTCTCTTTGAAACTTGGCATTCTCTGCGCTCCAAATTACCATCGTGGAAAATAGAGACTTGAAATACGTAACTTGCTCATGCTCGAGTGCTTTTCGTCTGCATGTTGTCCATTCCCCGATCCTTAGATCCTTGGATATCTCCCATGATCGTTGCATCTTTGTTGTCCAACCGTTGGTTAAGTGCTGCAAATCCTCTTTCCATGTTTTTAATTCTAGTACAAATGGCCTTGAAAGCTTTTCGGAAGTCGGCTGCATCAACGGACTGCTCCTATGGCCATACAACATCAAAATCAAAACCGAACGGTACAATTGTATGATCATCTGGGGTTCCAATCTCTTCAACTGGGATTTGGACATTGTATCTAGCACTTTCAGTAGCTGATTCTATCTCCAAGGGTACTCCTACCACAAATGGGAACTATTCCGCAAAAAGATCTTTAGGGAAAATGGGAATTTATCCCCCTTCTGCTTCAAGAGCTTTACCCTTTCCCTTCAAGTGTTCCTCAGCTCTGTGTGCCTCAGCTGTCTCAGCGTTATTGGCATCTTCTGCAATTTGTGTTAACTCTTGTTTTGCACGACCTCATTTTGTCTTAACAACGTCGTTGGCATCAGTTGGTTCTTCCATATAAGTAGTCTGTTCCTCAGCTGATTTATCAGCGTCATGGGATGGTGATGGCACCATGGGTGGTGGGCCATCAACCAATGTAAATTTTGAGAAGTCATCTTTGTCGCTTGCTTTCCTTCTCTGTGTCATGGCCTCCTCAGCAGCTGGGTCCTTTTCAGGTTTGTCTTTAGGGACAGACTCAGCTTCATCAGCAGTATTCAAGAATTCCACTAACACGTGTTCCTGCGAGTCATGCAATACACTGATTTCCTCGTTCTCAGCAGACTCTTCTTGAGGGGCAGGCCTTCTTCTTCCCCTTTCTTACCCATGGAAGTGTCAACCTCCATTGGGCCTTCATTACTCTCAGGAGTCTCAACCGTTGATGTGCCTTCTACATTTCCTTTTGCAGTCTTAACCGTAGAAGGGTCTTCAGCAATCCCTATAGCAGACTGAGCTGCTTTAGGGTCTTCAGTGGTATTCTTTGAGGTCTCAACCTCTCGGATTGCACTTTCAGAGCCAAGAGTCTCAACTCTCATGGCTTCCAATCCATCATTTTCCTTAGCTGCATCAGCAGCTTCTTTGGCCTGCAATGTGGCTAGGATTTCAGCTGAGACAGTCAGAACCTTCTGAGTGTCATCAACCCCACTCTGCTATACGTTGATGTTCTCATCTTCGTCTCCAAACTTCATTTGAGTGGTGTCTCCCACAACCTCCTCTGACCCAGCTGTGGTGGTTTCAGTTTCCCCTTCAACTGGCGCGCCAGCTAAGTCTCGAGCAGTGGGGTCACTGGAAACCTGAGACTCGGTTTCTTTTTCATGTGAGTGATCAACCAATAGGGCAAGTGTCTCAACACATTCTTTAGGGGTAGGCTTGGCTAAGGTGCCTTATCCTTCTCCATCTTTAGCTTCATCGTGATCCTCACAGTATCATGTCCTCGTGAGTGCACTTTGGTGAGGTGGTAGCATCGATCACCCTCACCATCTCCATAGTGTCAGGGCTAGGAGAGATAAGAATCATAGATGACTCTCCTGGTCCCATTAGCAACTTTTTCTCATGCAACTCTTTTGATTCCTTAAGTGCTTGCTTCAGTTCAGCTTTCCTTTTCATCACTACTGGTGGCAAGTATCAAGGCACTTTCAGGGACATTTTCAAATGGGCAGGGTTGAGGTGCCTTAGATTCCTCAATGGCCTTTACTTTAGCCTTTCGCTTTTCCTAATCCTTCTTTTGTTAGAGGATAATGGTACAGAAGTCTGGGTCCAACGCCGAATGGACTGTAATGTTTCCCGAAAAGATCAGGAGTTCTTTTTTCTCATCAATGAACTTCGGGCTCTGGAATTGAGCTCTGGCATAACTCAACTTCCAATTACTCCAGACGTAGAGTCTCTCGTGGATGTCTGGATACGCAGGAGATAACATGACCAGGTCATCATCCTCGTCATCTTCATGCATTGGCTCAAGGGGATCCCTCTCTTCCTTAGCTGTTCTAGCATTTGTCTGAGGAGAGCGCACAGCTGACTTATCTTCTTGGTCAGCTATAAGAACTTTTATTTCTTCAGTTGTCTTCCTGATAGTTGTCTCCTTCGGACTCTAATGTGCATCGATAGCAGTCTCTTCCAAACTCTGTTGTTTGCCAACAACAGTCTCTTCTTCAACTGTGGTCTCCAAACCACTATTCTCTTTCACAGACCGATGCTCTTCCTCATCAGTCTCTTTCTCAACATTTGTGCCAGACTCAACTAGCTTGACTAAAGTAAACTATTTCACTAGTCGCATTCTCTTTGTTCAGACTAGAGGAACCTCATCATTTTCTTGTTCCTCGTCTATGGCAGCGGGCTCTGCCACCTTCATCTTCTTTGCTGCTGCTGGCTTCCGCGGCACAGCTGAGCATTTTGTTTTTCATGATAGGAGAAGGTGCATGGGATTCTTTCTCTGTCTCGGCTGTGGGGGCAGGTGCAGGGTCTTCCATGGCTGCAGGGGTAGGTGCTGACTTGCTGCAGGGACCATCTTCTTCTTCTGCACAGGCTTAGGAGATGGAGCCTTAGCAGTCGCAGCTGTGTCCTCATGGACAGGGTCAACTGATTCTCCTTCACTCGTATCAGCTTTCCTAGTATGGGCTTGTCTTTAGGCAACTGATAGATTGGCCCTAAACATTTTCTTGTTTACGTGGAAGGGTTTCCCATTCCTGAGAGGAATACCCTTCACATCCACCAGATGACCTATCACCAGGCTATATCGATGAACTTTCGAACGACCAAAGCATCATTAATGCTCTTATTCATCACATCTTGGCATATCTTGCCAAAGATGAACTCAACCCAGTTCACCTTCTTCTCCTCCAAAATAGCAGCCATCACAGTCAACTGATTGAAATTGCCAAACTTCATGTCTACACACTTAGCTACCACATCCTTGAGCTTGTGGTAATCCTTGATCAAAGACTTCTTCGTAGTGTGTAGGCGGCTTTGCGCTGACTCTGTCTTATCAATTTTCTTCCATGCAGCAGCCAGGTTAATGTCTTTTTCTGTGATCTCCTTCAACCAAGACGAAGGCAGATGACAGTTTGCGGCTAAGTCCGCAATAGTTATCTTGATGTCTTTGTTGTAGACTAATAAGCAAATCTCACGTCGTGAACCTCGGTGTTCACATAAAACATCTCCACTTCCTCTGAAAGTGCGTCGCGAAACATCCATTGAAAGAAACTCCTTGAGACCGGACTTCTCGAGTTTCATAGCTATTTTCTTGGCTAGAGCTTTGTCTACCCCCTGTTTGACCTTGCCCTCGAAATCCACCGTAGAACCAGTGTGGATTTTCTTAGCCTTCTTCACAAAATCGTAAGTAGGAGCCATTTCTGAGTTTAAACTCGAAGATCAACGGATAAGGAACTAGGGTTTCTTTGCTTGGTTGCAGAGAGAATACTTCTTCTTTTGCTCGAGAGAAATGAACATTGTGTGAGGAGAGAGAAAAGAAACTTCGCTATATATGGGATGTGAGGGGACGGTTTTTGGAATTCAAAAAGGTTTAAATTTGATCAACGGTTGAGATTGTGTCTTGAAACTACAAAATTTTCCCCGCATTAAATGTATCAGCATTTATATCCAATCATAGGTAAAATGGGTACATGCTTTTTACTGACACCATAATTACTGCTGACGCCAAGCCTAAAACATTCCCGCTTGCAGAATACGACTGTGTTTTGTCACTTAGCTCATAAATAACTAGCTATCTTCATGAGTGACTTGACTCTGCTTCTCTCTTCACATAATAAGCACTCGGATGTCCAACTAACTCGTCTGACTAACTAGCCATCTTGGTCACATTTCACTTTACTAAAAATGGAACTTTGCTAATTTCAATACTCTCTTCTTTAACTCTTCCGATTGAGTCTTCTCGAGCCTCTTAACTCATTTCAATCAATCCAAGTTCATTTTTAAGCTCTTCAAATCTTGTTTCACATAATGACTTAGTGCATATATCAGCTAACTGCTTATTAGCTCATATGCATTCCAAAGTGATGTCTTTCTTTTCAACATGATCTCTTATAAAATGATATTTGGCATCAATGTGCTTGGTTCTTGAATGCACATCTTTCGAGTAATTGCAATGGCACTTGCACACATAATTGGAATCTCTTTTTTCTTCTATATCATAGTCTCTCAATTGTTGCCTCATCAATAAGACTTAAGCACATCAGCTGCCAACAACAATGTACTGTTTTGTTTGTGGATGTAGCTATTAAATTTTGTTTCTTCTTGAACCAAGAAACCAATCTATTCCGAGCATTTGATAGGTACCGATGTACTTTTCTGTCCACTCTACATCCAAAGATAGTGCGAAACGAGTAGCCAACTAGCTTGAATCCTCCATCCTTTGGATACCATAAGCCAACTTCTTGGCATCCCTTCAAATACCTTAGGATTCTCTTGGATGCAATTATGTGACTTTCCTTTGGTGCAGATTGAAACCTTGAACATACACCTACAACAAAAGTGATGTCTGGCCTACTTGCTGTGTTAAATAGAGCAAAGATCCAATAAGGGCTCTATATCTAGTTTGATAAACAACTTTGCCATCTGCATCCATATCCATCTTGACTGATGTATTTATGGGAATCTTCACTGATGACTTCTCTTCCATACCAAATTTCTTCATTAAATCTATGGTATATTTGGTTTGACTTACGAAGGTTCCATCCTTCATTTGCTTGACTTGAAAACCTAAGAAAAAAGGCAGCTCTCCCATCATACTCATTTCAAATTTCCCTTGCACGAGATTTGAAAATTTGTCACACAACTTTTTGTTTGTGGATCCAAAAATATTGTCATCCACATAAATTTGAACAACCAATATACTCTCTCCATCTTGAATTCTGAGGAGTGTTCTATCAACCTTACCTTTGATGAATCCATTGTCTATAAGAAATTGGGACAATGTTTCATACCAGGCTCATGGTGCTTGTTTCAATCCATACAATGTCTTCTTAAACTTGTATAATTTATCTTCAATAGTTTTCTGCTCAAAACCTGGAGGTTGCTCCACATAGACTTCTTTTTTCAAAAGTCCATTAAAAAATGCACTCTTCATATCCATTTGATAAACAGTGAAGTTCTTGTGTGCAACATAAGCAAGAAACATCTTAATTGCTTCCAATCTTGCAACAAAATCAAAGGTTTCATCAAAATCAATGCACTCCTCTTGGTAATACCCTTTGGCAGCCAATCTTGCTTTGTTTCTTACTACAGATCCTTCTTCATTCATCTTATTTCTAAATACCCACTTAGTACCAATAAAATTTTGGTGGGTAGGCCTTTGAACTAATTCGCAAATTTTGTTTCTTTCAAACTTATTCAGCTCTCCCTGCATAGCTAGAATCTAATGTGTGTCATCCAATGCTTGTGACACATCTTTAGGCTCTATTTGAGAGATGAAACAAGTGAACATAGCTTCTAGTGGATGGTCTCTCAGCCATCTCACATCTGGTTGGAGTAAGTCTGTTGATTCAGTCGTCTCGCAGCCAAGTTGTCTTGAACAGCTTCCTCATCATCATTCGACAGGACTTTCCAATTGTCTGCGAGATTGACAATCTCAATGTGGGTCCCAAGGGGTGTGAGTAAGGTTTAGAAAGGGGTTGAGTAAACTTACTACCTATTCGATTTTAGTCCTTTTAAAAATATAACGAGTTAACTCAAGCTGACTATGTCCTTGAGGGATGACTAAGTTGGTAATTGACTAAGTTAGGTACTCAAGCGGATTTCGGTAGATTTTGTTGATAGAATAACTAGGCTGTTTAACCTGAACTTTAACTTGGCTATATTGGTTTTATCAGCGGAAGACTTAACACCCTTGATTTGTTTTAAGTTTGTTTTAACACTTGATTTTTGGCACTTGGTTATTAATCAGTTGCATAGCAAATGTGAATTTTATCAGCAGATGATGTAAGTATGCAGAAATATAAATGTGCTGAAAAATAAATGACACAGATAATTTTTATAGAGGTTCGAAGATGGGGTAATTATTCTAGTCCTCTCTTCTCCAACTCCTGGAGGAATCCACTATGTAACATATCAATTTACAACGTGGTGAACAGTCTAAAGACAACCTTAGTCACACAGTTGGCTTCTTTTTTGACTCAGCTTCTTCACAGGGCAGCTGCCTTGCTACTTCAGCTCACTTCTCAAGCTATTGGATTTGATCACGAAGCCCTCCAATAACTTGATACTGGTTCAACCTTGAACCTTTCTACAATCCTTCTTGGAAAGTAGACCACTTTTTATTCTTCAAAAGTTTCCTCTTCAACAGATTGAAGTTGTCTTTCCATCACAACTTGTGTTGGATCGATTTCCTTCGAGTTTCAGGCTTGAGATTTGCTTGAATATACTTGAGAATATTGCAGGTTAATTGCTTGAATGTTGCTTGCTTGTTAGTGGTCCAGGTAACCTTTTCTCAGTAAATTCCTCAGCCTTTTATAGTGCACTTTTGAAATTTTGCCCGTTGAATAGATAGGCTAATTGTAAAAGTCACTTGTGTTCGTTGGCTTGTCTTGTCTGCAGTCCTTGATGTTGACATTTCCTCGTATTAAATGTCTTGCAGTATTTCAGACTTTCTGACACACGGTGCAGTGCTTCCCATTGGTTTATTCCTTTTGCACAATTCTGGGACTAACATTTTACACCTGACAGCTTTGACATGTTACTATTCTGAGTAACATTCATGACTTTAATCAACGGATCTAAGTCAGTTGTCTTGACTAGACTGTTGTCTTTACCTCAGGTGACTTGGCTTCTTGAGACTTGGCTTCTTGAGCTAACTTGACTGACACTTCTTACAGCTTCTAGTCATTGGATGACTCAACTATCACTTCAACCTTGAGACTTGGCTTCTTGAGCTAACTTGACTGACACTTCTTACAGCTGTACCTCAGCTGACACACCTTCAGTCGAGTCCTTGACTTCCTTCTTGGCCATACTCAGCTGATACACAACAGAGTCTTCAATCCAGCTGTGACGCTCGGGGCCGAAGAGGGCGGCAAGTGATCGCCGGTGAAGAAGGCACGGACAGGAGCAGCTCCTGACAGGCTTCTAGGCGGAGGGAGACATGAATGAACTGATCCCACACCCGAATAAGAGGAGATTCTGAGACTGTGTAGTTATGGGACTATACATTTGAGTAGAGCTTATAAAATTTGATAGGTACTACTAATATCAACAAGATGCATCTTCTTTTCTGGTGCTTATCATATAAAAACTCTGAAGTTAAGCATGCTTGGCGAGAGCAATTATATGATGGGTGACCCCCGGGAAAAGTTGCTCTCGAGTGCGGCGTGAGTGAGGATAAAGCGCGTTGGAAAGACTTGTGTTGGTTTGTGGGGACAGTCATCGATCTGGAAGGTGGGCCGTTACAGCTGGTATCAGTGCGGGACCTCTCATAGTACGGTGTGGTTCGGGGACGAACCAAGCGGAAGCTGGTGGGCATGTGGCCGGGGCGAAGAGAGAGGGGAGAGTGATCGCCCGGTGCAAGGCACGGACAGAGAGCGGCTCTGACGGGCTTCTAGGCGGAGGGAGACATGAATGAACCGATCCCACACCCGAATAAGAGGAGATTCTCGGTGTGTAGGTATGGGACTATACGAGTTGAGTAGAGCTTATAAGATTTGATAGGTACTACTCATATCAACAAGATGCATCTTCTTTTCTGGTGCTTATCATATAAAAACTACGAAGTTAAGCGTGCTTGGCCGGAGCAATTATATGATGGGTGACCCCTGCGAAGGAAGCGCTCTCGGGTGCTTGGCGTGAGTGAGGACAAAGCGCGTTGGAAAGACTTGTGTTGGTTTGTGGGGGGACAGTCATCGATCCGGAAGGCGGCCGTTATAGCTGTATCGATCGGGACCTCTCATAGTACGGTGTGGTTCGGGACGAACAAGCGGGGCTGAGTGGGCATGTGACGCCCAGGGGTCAAGAGGGCGGGGAGTGATCGCCGGTGCAAGAAGGCACGGACAGGAGCGGCTCCTGACAGGCTTCTAGGCGGAGGGGGACATGAATAAACTGATCCCACACCCGAATAAGAGGAGATTCTGAGACTGTGTAGGTATGGGACTATACAGTTGAGGAGAGCTTATAAGATTTGATAGGTACTACTCATATCAACAAGATGCATCTTCTTTTCTGGTGCTTATCATATAAAAACTCTGAAGTTAAGCGTGCTTGGCCGAGAGCAATTATATGATGGGTGACCCCCTGGGAAGCTGCTCTCAGGGTGCTCGTGAGTGAGGACAAAGCGCGTTGGAAAGACTTGTGTTGGTTTGTGGGGACAATCATCGATCTGGAAGGCGGGCCGTTACAGCTAGTATCAGAGCCCAGTTACATGTTCTGTAGACTATCCATGTACATGAACTCAAAACTTGTGGAGCACAGTCATGCCAGTAAGTTTTACTTTATTGTCTGATGTATTTTATGTTTCATGATATTATATTGGCCATGTGTTATTAGATTTCCCTTTAGATAGTGTTTTGGTTATGGTGAGAAGTAGAGGTGAGAGTAGTGGTGGAGATAGAAACCAAGGAGGGAAAACATTTATTCTAAGTAGCGATCGAGATAATGCCGTTAATAGACTTACAAAACTCATCCCGCGACTATCTTAATAAATTCAACAACTCATCCATCAGAGGGATATTGTTGGAGAACAAAGAGCTGATCAGAGTAAGGCACCTATAACACTACTTTTTCGCCCTAGGTGCTAGACTCAACATACTAGAAGCTTCCTAGTATATACCAGGAAATGTTTTACATTTGGGATGCCGGAACATTTTGCTAACGTGTGCCTAAATAGTCCAAATCCTATAGGACAAAAACATGTACCAGCCCAAGCATTTACTATCACCAGAACAGACGCATAGGCGAACCCATCATTGGTTATAGGCAAACTTTTTATCTCTAACACCCCAAAAGTTGTGTTATTTGATTCGGAAGCTACGCATTCATTTGTATCCTCTGAGTCTTTGAGTAGACTGGGTAGGACATCTGATGTAGCTAAAGTGGGTTATAATGTAATAATTCCTTTGGGAGATTCAAGCAGGCTAACCAAATTTTGAGAGCTTATTTTATTCCAATAAAAAAAATTGAGATTTTATTTGGATTTTACTATGTTAGCTATAAACGACTATAATTTCCTTTTGAGTATGAATTGGTTGCTGAAATATGGTGCTACATATGATTGTTAGAAAAAGACAGTGCCATTTCAACCCCTCGGAGAAGACCCATTTACCTTCGCTGGAATCACGACTAGCTTAAGATTTCTAATGATATTAGCAACATAGTAAGTGTCATGAGCATTGACAAACAACACCAACCAACCTTTGGTGAAGTTCCAATAGTGCGAGAATATCCCAATTTATTTCCAGATGATCTTCCCAGATTACCACCGGACTGTGAGATCGAGTTTGTTATTGACTTATTTCCTGGAACATCTCCAATCTCTAAAGCTCCATACCGCATGGCTCCATTAGAATTAAAAGAATTAAAAATACAATTGCTGGAGTTGCTAGATAAAGGATTCATCAGACCTAGCTTTTCGCCATGGGGTGCACCAATCCTATTCGTATGAAAGAAGGATGGTATGATGAGGTTGCGCACTGACTACCGAGAATTGAACAAAGTTACAATTAATAATAAATACCCATTACCTCGAATCGATGATTTGTTCAACTAACTTCAAGGTGCAATAGTATTTTCGAAGATCGACTTGCGATTCGGGTAACATCAACTGAAAATCAAAGAATGGTCTAGGATGTGTATTGATGCAAAACGATAAGGTGATTGCGTAATCCATTTAAACAATTCAAAGACTATGAAAAAAAACTTTCCTATACATGACTTAGAACTTACTGCAGTGGTATTTGCACTCAAGATATGGAGGTATTACCTATACGGGGAACGATGTGAGATCTACATAGATCACAAGAGTTTAAAGTACTTCTTCACACAAAAAGAATTAAATATACGACAACGAAGATGGTTGGAGCTAGTGAAGGACTACGATTGAGTAATCAATTATCACCCCGGTAAAGCCAATGTTATAGCAGATGCATTGAGCCAAAAATCAACACAAAACAATGCAATTGCGATTCACATTCGAAAACCAAAGTTGATGGACCTCCAGAAAATGAACATAGAGGTTGTATCATTAGGGTCCGCTGAAGCCAAGTTAGCAGCGTTAACACTCTGACCTACGCTACTTGATCGAATTCAACAGGAACAACAAGGTGATGATTACTATGCCAAAATGAAGAAAGATATTGCCTCTGGAGTGTCTTTTGATTTCAAAATATTTGAGAATGGAGTACTGCGATTTAAAGAACGATTATACGTGTCCAACAGAGAAAATCTCCGAGAGAATGTTTTAGCAGAAGCGCATTCAACACCATATTTTGTACATCCAGGAGCTACAAAAATGTACAAAGACTTGAAAATGCATTACTGGTGGCCAGGTATGAAAAGGGATATCGCACAATACATAGAACAATATTTAATCTGTCAACAAACAAAGACGGAACATAAAAGGCCAGTTGGAACACTGCAACCTCTTTCAATACCATAATGGAAATGGGAAAGAATTACCATGGACTTTGTGACGGGTTTGCCCAAAACTGTCAAGGGACATGATGCTATTTGGGTGATCATAGATAGATTAACCAAATCCGCTCATTTTATTCCTATTTGTTCTACATATTCCATAGATCGATATGCACAATTATATTTATAGGAGGCTGTTAGACTTCATGGTGTGCAACTATCCATTGTTTCTGATAGAGACTCTAGATTCTTATCTAAATTCTGGATGAGTTTACAGAAGGCACTAGGAACACGACTGTCGTTTAGCACTACTTATCACCCTCAGACTATTGGGCAATCAGAATGAACAATACAAACTTTAGAAGATATGCTTAGAGCCTGTGTTCTAGATTTTTGAGAACAATGGAGTAAATATCTATCTTTAATAGAATTCTTGTACAACAAAAGCTATCAAGCCACAACCGAGATGGCTCCCTATGAAGAATTGTATGGTAGAAAGTGTGGATCATCGGTCCACTGGGATGAGGTTGGTGAAAGGAAGCATCTAGGCACATATATGATTCGAGAAATGACAGAGGTGGTGACACAAATTCGATAGAGAATGGAAACTGCTCAGAGCCGAAAAAAGAATTATTCAGATCAAAGAAGAAGAATGCTAGAATTTTCTGAAGAAGATCAAGTATTCTTGAAAGTGGCACCAATGAAAGGAGTAATGCGATTTAGAAAGAAAGGAAAATCAGTACTATATACATTGGCCCATTTCATATCGTAGAAAGAATTGGTAATGTTGCCTACAGACTTGACTTACCTGCATCAATGTCTCAAGTACATGACGTATTCCATGTTTCTATGTTGAGAAAATACGTTTTAAACCCATCTCACAGTTTGAAACATGAACCAGTAGAATTATAAGCCGACTTGAGCTACAAAGAGATACTTGTATAGATATTGTTACGAGAAGTAAAGAAACTCAGGAATAAGAAAATCCCCTTAGTCAAAGTATTATGGAGGAACCAACCTATAGAAGAAGCTACATGGGAAAGAGAAGATGAGATGAGGGCTAAATATCCAGACTTATTTCGGTAAGTAAAATTTCTAGGATGAAATTTTTATAAGGAGAGGAGGATGTAACACCCGAGCCTTTCACTACTCATTAGGCCAATATAGTTCATGTATTTCATGTGGGTTATGTGCTATTCGTATGATCGATTATTTTACATTGCATGATTAATTCTGTTATTTTGGAACTCACCTATAGTGTTAGTTGTCGGATTACTAATTTAAGGAGTAGAAAAAATAATTTATTTATTTGTTGAACTATTAGATGCTAGTTATTAAGTTACATGTGGCAACTTAACCGGGTAAACGCGACATTGATATACTTATCTGGATGAGATATAATATGTTAATATACTAATATTACATTAAAATATATATAATATATATAATTACATATGTGATAAAGTTAACTGAATATATATATATATATCTAACATAGTCTGAGTCTATATATATTATACATATATACGTGTACATATAGAATAGAAAGAAGATGACTTGTATGCTATCTATATATATGTATTTAAGAAATAATTATTTGCATGAGAGTTTGAATATAATAATTTGGGGATGAATTGTACACCAGTAGAGTATAAGTGTAAACTAACACACGCACACAACTTATGATTTTACATATAACATATATGGATATCTATTACTTTACTCCACCGCCTTAACCAAACTGAGCTATGGATTAGTACACATTTTTTTTTTCATTTTTAGATGGCTGCACACACGCACTCAAACCAAAATAGAAAACATACACATACACATCCGAGTGAGCGAAGACAAGAAAAAAAGAAAGAGAGAAACTACAGGGAAGGTGAAGAAAGGCTAGAGCAAAGAAGTGGGTTTCGCTATGCGAGTAGTCGGCCTGTGTAATAACTGGTTATCTTACGACTAAGGTTAGCAAGTATAGACGATTAACTAACATTCAGTATAATATTCAGGGGTGAAAGGTAAGTAAAAATCTATCTGCAACTACAATGCATGAACATAGTATTTCTGTTTTATTGATCTTGATCACGATTCTTGTATCACGGATGAATGCATTATAGAAACCTTGGTGTTCATATGTTGCTTGGTGGATATTGGAGTGTGATGACTATTGTTTCATTGAGCATCTCATTCATTGGCATTTGCACGTGCATGCAAACATATGAGCATTGTTGGGATGAGGTATGCACGACATGGTAATTTTCTATAAAAAGAAAAGGTTTTGGTTGGCCACTGCTAGTGCACCGAGGCATGTGAGGCATGCTTTTATGATATATTTTAGGGAGTAGTGGGTGTTACTCCTCGGAGGATCATAGGGGTTGACAGGGTGTGCCTCGATGGTCACGAGGGGCGGACCACTTGACTGTATCCTTATTGACACGTCAGGGGGAAGACTTCTGGGGGATCATTGGGGAAGACAGGGGGTGGACCTCAGGTGGTCCCTGGAGATGCCCTAGGCGGTGTCAATATGATTATTACTGAGCTCGTGCCATGTGAGACATCACTTCGGGTATGTGAGACATTCGGACGAGGATCATTGATTATTAAAGCCCAGTGCCCTGTGAGACATCACTTCGGGTGTGTGAGACATTCGGACGGGGCTGATTGATTATTGATGTCCAGTGCCATGTGAGACATTACTTCGGGTATGTGAGACATACGGACTGGACAACTTGATCATTAATACTATGTTGAGTTATTTCCGGTGCATAGTAGAAGGGTCAAGGGCTCAATAAAAGGAAATGATTCCGAATAAAATGTTTCAAACTCATTTTGCGCCTTCCGAATGCATTGCATTTGTAGTACATTATTCTTTCAGCATGCATGATTTTCACTTACTGGGCATTAGCTGACGTAGTTCATGCATTGTAGGTGAGTTTGGTGATGCTGGATTTCATGAGCTTACTGGTCAGGCTGTTGGAGCTCCTACAGGTTATTGAGGACAGTGTACATGGATGACGACCTATTGGGCTATGTTGATGGGCCACCTTTCCCTTTTTGGTCTTATATTATATTTTGGTTTAGGGTTGTACCCTCTTTCGAAAACTCTGATGTAGATATGTACAGGTAAATAGTTTAGTGATGTGGGTTATGCGTTTGACCGCGTAGATGTCTGTTGTGTTTAATAACAGGGTTGGTTATCTCTTTTGTTTATGGACATGGTTTGTCCTTAACTTATAATTAAAAATGATTTTACTCGTTTGTTGTTAAAATGCCATAGGAAAAAAAATTATTACACGTTTTAAATAGAGTTTGTGGCCGAGTTTTACTATTTATATATTTTTCAGTAGTAGTAATAGGGGAGGGCGTCACACCAGTCCGCAGTTGACTTCTTGTATTCCTTGGCGTAGCTGACTTGACTCACCTTTTCCAGCCTAATCTATTACAATACGAATTACAAGGGAAATGGGGTTCCAACTTCCTAGTTTAAGTTTTACATGGTATCATCAAAATCTACATAATAAATTTCCTAACAATTTCCCTCTTTTTGATGATGCCAAAACATAAATAAATTCAACAAAATATAAACAACAAAGATGCATACAGACAATGCAGTAACAAAGAATGTATGCTTGAAATAGATCATTTTATTGATCATAGCATTATTGTCCTTTACACAGTTGTTTACATTTGGTATCATAGCATTCTTTATCAGAGCAAAATACATATCTAAGCTAAGATACAAGAATACATACAAAGTGAAAAATTACAGACAAATTCACTAAGTATATTACAGACGACTTACATGAGTGTATTTACATAAAAATACATGAAGGGGTTTGCAGCAACAACACCTTTGCTGCTTCCTTCCTCTTTCTTCTTCAGCTTTCTTGCTCTCCTCGTCGTCATCAGCTCTTGTTCTTTTCTTCTCTTCTTCTTCCCTTCTTTTCTTCTTTTCATAGGCCCATTTTGAAGCATCACCCCTTTGCTTCCTTTCTAGCCATTAACGAGTTTGCCTTTCATTCTCCTCTTCCTGTCTAACTAACAGCAACTTTTAACTAACTAAAAATGCTACTGTGCCAGCTAACTGAAGATGAAAAATGAAACAGCAAATCAACACCACAATATTCAACAGCCCCCCGTCAAGTTGGAGTTTGGTGGACATCAACCAAACCCAACTTGAGAACAAACTTAGCAAAAACACCAACACCCAGTGGCTTAGTAAAGAAATCCGCGAGCTGGAGAGAAGAAGAAATCGATTGAGGCAGAACAAAACCATCTTTAAACTGATTGCAAACCAAGTGACAATCAATGTCAAGGTGCTTGGTACGCTCATGGAAGACAAGATTTTCAACTATATGCAATGCTGCTTGGTTATCACACCAAAGAGGAATAGGCAGAGGAAAAGAAACACCAAGATCACCAAGTAAATATGAAAGCCAGAGGAGCTCACACACTGTGCTCCCTAAGGCTCTATACTCAGCTTCAGCTGAAGAACGGGATACCGTAGCCTATTTCTTGGTCTTCCAAGCAATAAGAGAACGACCCAAGAAAACACAATATCCAGTGTGAGACTTTCTAGTATCTAAACAAGCTCCCCAATCTGCATCACTGTATGCGTCCAAACTAAAATCACCATCAGCTGGATAGAATAGACCAAGGGAAGGAGATCCTTTGAGATATCGAATCACATGCATTGCAGCATCCCAATGAGTGGAATATGGAGTGGTCACAAATTGGCTCAGCTGTTGGACAGCATAAGTCAAGTCAGGTCTGGTCATGTTAAGATAGAATGACTACCAATCAACCTTCTATATTGTTCAGCATTAGGTAAGAGAGTCCCACCCTGAGCAACCAACTTCAAACCTGGAGGGAATGGTGTAGAAGCAGGCTTGCAATCAAGCATACCAACATCCTTCACAATGTCCAAAACATATTTTCTTTGATTAAGATACAATCCCTGGGTTCCTCTAGCTAACTTAATGCCAAGAAAGTATTTTGCAAACCCCAAATCTTTGATGGTGAACAACTTATCTAAATACTTCTTAACAGTAATAGCATCCTCGTCGGATCCAGTGAGTAATACATCATCAACATAAACCACCAATGCCAAGAAAACAGAACAGAATCATAGACAAAGAGGCAATGATCATGTACTGATTGCTTAAAACCATATGCTAAAAGCTTCAAACAAAACTCGTATTCCATAGTCGAGATGCATGTTTAAGGCCATAAAGACTCCTCTTCAATTGGCATACTGTCCGGGAGAAGCCTTTGTATAACCTCGGGAGGTGTCATATATATATCCTCGTCAGATACCCATGGAGAAAAGCATTATTAATATCCAAGTGATGAATAGACCACCTTCTCATGGTAGAAACAGCAAGCAACACCCTCACAGTATCCATTTTAGCAACAGGAGAAAAACTGTCAATATAATCCACACCATATACTTGATGATAACCCTTGGCTACCAGTCTGGCCTTATGCCTTTCCACACTTCCATCAGGATTGAGTTTAGTTTTGAATACCCATTTACATCTTATGGCCTGTTTACCAGGAGGCAGAGAAACAAGCTCCCAAGTCTCATTGTCCTCCAAAGCCTGAAGTTCCCTATCCATAGCTTCAATCCACTGAGGACACTTACTAGCCTGTGTGGTCTGGAAGTGGGAAGGGTAATGGAGTAGTGTCAGATGACATAGGAATAAAGTGGAAAGGAAAAATGTGTTCAAGAAAAGTCACATCTCTAGAGATAAGGAAAACATGATTGTCCAAGCCATACAATCTATAACCCTTCTTACCAGTCACATAACCCAAAAACACACATTGACTTGCCCTGGGAGTAAATTTGGACTTGTGAGGCCCCACAGTGGTAGCAAAAGCAAGACATCCAAAAGGTTTTAAAGAAGAATAGTCAGGGTGTGTCCCATAGAGTACCTCATAGGGAGTTTTCCAATGTAAGGCTGAAGTAGGAAGTCTATTAACAAGATAGGCAGATGTGAGGAGAGAATAGGGCCAGAATTTTGAGGGAAGTTTGGACTGAAACATGAGAGCTCTATAGATATTTAGTAGTTGTCTGTGCTTTCTTTCCACTATTCCATTCTGTTGGGGGGTATATGTACAGGTTGTTTGATGCAGGATGCCATATTCAGCAAACAATTGTTGACATTGATTACTTAGGAACTCAGTTCCATTATCAGTTCTAAAGGTCTTGATAGTGGTGTTAAATTGATTGTCAATGAGATTAATGAAATTGGACAAAATGGAGTGAACTTGACTCTTATGACTCATGAGGTATACCCAAGTCCCTCTACTGCAATCATCCACTATAGTCAACATAAAAGGAGTATGCAAGAAAGAAGAAGCATTATAAGGACCCCAGATATCAAGGCGCACAACTTCAAATAAATTTGCTGCATGAGATTCACTAGTAGGAAAAGGAAGCCTAGGCTGTTTTGCCTTATGACAAACATCATATTCAAGAACAGACTGTTTGAAAGAATTGGTACAAAATGGCTTAAGGAAATCCAAATGTTCAAGCACAGACACAGAAGCATGTCCAAGCCTTTTGTGCCAAAGAGTAAAGTTATCGATCTTAACAGAGAGAATGATACAGGATTACAAGCTGGTAATATATGAGGAGAACATTGAGGCTTAAAGATGTACAATCTCCCAATTGTCTCCCCTGTAGCAACCACTTTATCAGTCCCAAGGTCCTGCAAAATGTAGCAAGAAGGCAAGAAAGTACACTTAAGGTTAGACTGTTGGATGAGCTGAGCAACAGATAGAAGGTTATATCTGAAATTAGGGACAAGGAGAACATCACACAAGGATAGAGTATTTGTTAAGTGAACTACTCCTGACTTAGTGACAGAAGTAGTAGTACCATCAGGCAACAAAACTGAAAGAGGCTTATCAAGATCAATGATATCAGACATTTGGTTAGAATAAGCACACACGCGTCTACTTGCCCCACTATCTAAAATCCAGGAACCTGCATCAATACATTCAATGCTAGTTAGAGCATAATCAGTGGTATTTTCAAGCATGATACCTGCACTGTCAACAAAATGAGCATGATTCAGATTCACATCTCCAGATCCAGGTTGTGGTTTATTCCCCAGCAATTTTGTGAGTTCCTGTCTAATAAGATTGGATATATCTGTCAGTGGAGTCTCCTTTCTTCCATCTCCAGGTATGACCTGCCTTTCTCCAACAGTATCTACCATATTTGCAGTATTTCTCCCAGATCCTCTAAGTTTTTGTTGTTCTCTGAAGCTTTTGTACCAGTCTGGGTAACCATGTAGCTTGAAGCAATTGTGCACAAGATGTCCATGCTCTTGACAATGCTCACAGAGTAATTTTGCCTTTTCCTCCTTACTCATTCTAGGTGCACCTCGTCTCGCCCACCTCGCCAAGCACAAAAGAGGAACCACCACCTCTACCACTGCCACCTCTACCTCCATTAGGTGCTCTAGTAAACATAGTTGCATTATTCATATTTTCTGGAAATTGATTCTGCACAGTCCTCTGCCTCTCAACTCTTTGAATCATAGAATTAGCTCTATTCACATTAGGTAGCGGATCTATGAGTAAAATCTGACTTCGAACATTCTCATAGCTGTCATTAAGCCCCATGAGGAATTGCATAAGTTTTGTATTAGTATCTAGATCAGCTAAAAGCTTCGCAGATCCACAAGTGCATGGAGGCAGAGGTACTAGACTAGCATACTCATCCCAAAGCCTTTTCAATTTAGTGAAATAAACAACAACGGTGTTTGTACCTTGCTGAACCGTAGCAATTTCCTTTTGCAACTCGTAGAGAAGCGGTCCATTACTCGACCATAGCGTTGTTCGATTTCTTCCCATAATGCTTGAGTGAATCGCATATAGGAAAGCATCTACAGATCTACGCTTAATGAGTTCAAAATCCAACTATATAGCATGTAGTCAATTTTCTTCCATTGTTCAAAATCCGGAGAATCTGGTGTAGGCCTGGGTATACTGCCATTAACGAAACCGAGCCGTCTTTGCCCCAAGAGCAATTATCATAGCTCCGCCATGATAGATAATTTGTATCGATTAGAGGATTGGTCACCAAGACCATACCGGATGATCCGAGTTGTGAAGAGTAAAAACATCTTGATTCGACGAACGAGGCGATTCGAGTGGGATCAACTTCAAGAACACCCGCCGACCGTCTTCAATTTGATCTTCTCGTAAGTACATTCCAGCGAGTATTTCGAGCGCCTCGGCATTATGGAACGGATCGAGATTGGCTCTAGATACCATGAAGAAAACTAGCTGCCATTAAGCTAAGAAGAAAATGAAATTTGGAGGGAAAACTCAAACTCTATTATTCACGCATAAAATGCAGCATGGGAGAGATACAAGCTTTTATATCTGTCAAAATGTGAAAGAAACGTGTCTAACTAACAACAACTTTTAACTAACTAAAAGTGCTACTGTGCCAGCTAACTGAAGATGAAAAATGAAACAGCAAATCAACACCACAATATTCAACACATTCCTTGGAAATAGCCTTCAGATTCAAGGGTTTTGAACTCTTCGACCGAACTAGGCTCAGATCCATCATCAAGGATAGCATCCTGATCCTTTTCAATTGGAAGACCACCATACTGTTTCAACACTTCCTGAATGCGAGCATCCTGCTTTTTAGATAACTCCTCAAACCCTGCTTCAATAATCTTCCTTTTCTCCGACATTGGCACAACAGAGTGCTCAATGGGTAGGGTTGTGGGGAGTTTGCTCAGGATGGAGGCAGTAACATGACCTTGCTGGGGGTTTTTGGCTAACATCAGCGTCAAATCCTCGAACTTTCTCCCTCAGCTGTTTTACCCTTGTTCACAGTTGCGTATTTCATCTCAGCTTCGTCTTTCTTCAATTTTGCTTCTTTCAATCCCTTTAGGGACTTCTCTTCTCCCTTTTTGGCATTATCAAAGGAGAGAGGGACCCCGGGGAACATGCTTCCTAGAAGAAAGTCTAGTCTGTTAATCGTGGAATCATGCTTGGAGTCTACTGCATCGAATGCATTTCAAATCTCCGATCGAATCTCCTTAGACTCAGATTTCAATATCTTCATTTCAGCCAAGAGAAGGCTGAATTTGTCATTCATCGCATTTTTAAGTCTTAGGATCTCATTCTTATGAAAATGTCGCAACAACTCCATATCATATTTGTGAGACTGGGCTATTCTTTCAATGTATTCCTTCATCCGCTGCCTGATCATGGAGTTATCCACACTCCATAAGAGCATTTTGCCATATAGGGCTTTAAAGTATCGAACTTGCTCACTTCGCATAGCAGTCTGCTATTGAGACCATTCCCGAATTCGTACCACAATCCCTCTCATGTCTGCTTTAAGAGTGGCATCGCGATTGTCTAGGCGTAAGTCGAGTGAGGCCTGGTGTCGTTCAATCTTCTCAATCTCCTTGCAAATCTTCTTGAAGACTTCACGAATTTCAGCTGTCTCGCTCGAATCAGCTGCAGGCCACTCTTTGTCAAAATCAAAGTCTGCTGGCACAATCGTGTTGATGGGAATGATGAGATCTTCTCTGACAGTGTAACTTCTTTGTTCAGCAGTTGTCTCTTCCTCAGATGCAGGCAGGTCCTAAGTGAATGGAAACATGTCCTGAAAGACATCATCTTAAACATAGGGAATATCTGGGTCTCGACTGATAAGTGTCATTTTGTACATATTTTGTGCTATTAATTCAATAGTTTTGAATTGTTTTGTTAGAAAAATCATAGTTTCTCAAGTATTTCTGTAGCATTTTATCGCGGGATGTGTTTAACATTATAGGTGGAGCAACTTGGAGCAATTTGAAGCCAACATCAAGTGTAAAAAGGCAAGAAAATCACTCAACATGACTTGGGGGTGTCAAGTAACATGGCCATGTTCAAAAAGAAGGAAATAAATTGAATAAAAATTGGAAAAAGAGCCCAAAACGGCCAAACCGTGTCACCGAACACGGCCATGTTGAAGGGGATCAAAAGAGAAGGAAAAATCGCACAAAACAGGGCCGAACACGGCTGGCGTGTTGAATAACTGGCCGTGTTGGCAACACGCGGCCGTGTCCGGCGATTGAGCAATATTTTGATGCGGCCACCTGGTCGTCTTTGCCCAACATGGCCGTGTCAGGGCCACTTTCAGGCATTTGTTTTATGCGGAATTTATGGAAAACTCACCAACCAATCCCTTTTGGCCACTTTTGTACATTTTTAACACCCTATTTTGCTGAAACATGTCTCCATGTTCCCTCCCTCATCACTTGAATACAAGAATTCACCAACCAACAATGAAAGTGGGGGTGATTGTTTAACAAAAGAGAGTACTATCAATGTATTGGTGAACAAAAATGTTGCCTATAAAAGCCAAGGGTTGAAGTAGAGAGAGGCATTCATTAGATACTCAGGAAATATTCATTGTATTCATTTCATTAAGTAGAATTGGGATCAAGGGGTCTTGGAGAAGAAAGCTTGGGGCAATATTGGAGAAGAAGGCTTGGAGCAACATCATCAATCAAGGTAGAAGTCCATTGAGGTTTTGAGAAAGATAAGTACACCATGTCTACAATACTTAAATCTTCTTGTGTAATTTACTCTTTTGTCAAAATCATGAGTAGCTAAAATCTTAGTGTTTGAGTGTAATGAACTCTAGAATGGATTTGTGATTAAGGTTTGTATGTTTTTAATAAAATTCTCATGTCTTGTGTGATTCACTTATATCATGCTTATCTCATTCGAGTTAATATTTCTGGTATATTAATTTGATATCTTTTCTTCATCGGGTAATCGAAAGATTTATGGTGAAAACAAAATTGTATAAGTGAAAAGAGTTGCATGCAATCCTAGATATAGGACGACATAAATCTTCTAGATTAGGGTCAAACCTAATATGGGAATTCATAAATCGTTATAATACAATCTTGGGGGTTTTAACTAGAAAGAGATTTCAGTTAATCAACTTGAGATTAGGAGTTTTTCGCCTTGAGAAAGGGATTAACTTAAATCGGGAATTTCTACGGTCCACATAACATGAGATTTTATTAAAAGAGGTTGGTTTTTGCTTAAGGGCTTATGGTTGAATTTTTATCTTGTTGAATCACAAAAACATTCTAGAGGGATTTACATTCAAACATATTTCTATCTCTTGATTTCTCATTCTACAATCTACTTTTATCTAATTTATTATTAGTTGCGATTATTTTAAATTCTCTATTTTTCATTTTCCATTTTAACAAACAAAACTCTGAAAATTGCTAGATTAGATAACAAAAAGACGGTAATTATTAGTACTTACAATCCTCGTGGGAATGACACTCGGTACTCAATAATCTATACTACAAAACGATAGGTGCACTTGCCTACGGGTTTCTAGAGTAGCTTTTGAGCCATCAAGTTTTTGGCGCCGTTGTCGGGGACTGTAATATTAAGAACACCTTATTTTTGTTAATTTAATCATTTTTTTTTATTTATTTATCATTCTAGGTATCTATCTTTGTAAGTCTTAGTTTATACTTATCCTCCTTATTTACCTCAGTGCATGCCTACTCGTCGCCGAATTTGGAAGCGCGAGACCGCCGGTAGCAACACAGAGGAAAGTATTAGTACAGACCACGAGGAGGATATTAACGAAAGCAAGGATCCCGATATGGCGGATGAACAACAAAGAACCATGTATGACTACGCCAAGCCATCTATGGATGGTACATCGTCTAGTATCGTAAGGCCATTTCATTGCGACCAATAATTTCAAATCAAACCGAATGTCATTCAAATGGTGCAACAATTTGTTCAATTAATGCCTACAGGCATTTAAGATCCAAATAATCATATCGTGAATTTCCTCGAAATTTGCGATACCTTCAAAATACATGGAGTCTCCGACGATGCCATCCGTTTACGCTTGTTCCCATTTACTCTTCGGGGACGGGCTAAACAATGGTTAAACACTCTACCGAAAGGAACAATCACAACATGGAGTATTATGGCGGAAAAGTTCCTTTTGAAGTATTTTCCACCTGCCAAAACCGCACGTTTGAGGAATGAGATCTCTTCATTTACTCAAGAGGACGATGAGACCTTGTACGACACTTGGGAGAGATTCAAAGAATTGCTGCGAAAATGCCCACATCATGGCCTCCCTATTTGGATGCAAGTCCAAACGTTTTATAACGGGCTACTCTCATCGACGAGACAAATGATTGATGTGGCGGCGGGGGGAACATTGAACAATAAAACACCCGAAGCCGCCCAAGATCTCATAGAAGGGATGGCCATGAATGGCTATCAATGGTAATCTGTACGAGGTAAGACCAACAGACAAAGAGGGGTATACAATGCGATGCGGTGGTTACACTAGCCGCACAGGTCGAAGCTCTGACTCAGAAAATTGACGGGTTGGCAGCTCCAAAACCACCGCCACAACAAGCCTTCTCATGTGAAACTTCTGGAGGATCGCACAACCACCAAGATTGCCGTCATGCGATACCACCGCATGAACAAGTGGATTATCTAGGTAATCAATCTCGACCCTTTCAAAATAATCCTTTCAGTAACACCTATAATCCAGGTTGGCGTCAGCACCCGAACTTTAGTTGGGGCAATCAAGGCCAACAGAAGTCTAATCCGAACGTGTTCCCCAATTCGTATGCACCTCCCGGTTTCCAGCCATGAAAACCAAGTTTAGAGGACTTATTGTCTAAATTCGTCCAAATTACGGAAACTCGTTTCATAGCCACCGAAACATCCTTAAGGAACCAAGAAGCGTCCATTCGCTACTTGGAAAATCAAATTGGCCAAATTGCCAAAATGGTCTCCGAAAGGCCGCAAGGGAGCTTACCTACCAACTATCATTGACGCTTCAATGCCTTCCCTTTTAGTAGTAGAGCGGAGTCAACTCTCGATGCCTCAGCTGCGGCAGCTTCATTGGCAATGTTCACAACTGTGTGAGCCTATGACAGAGCTGACAAAGTCGTTACTGCTGCAGTTGTGGAAGTCTACGCAGATGACTCGATTTCAGTTGGGGCTTTTGGATTGTCTTGCCCAGCTGACTGAGCCTCAGCTGTCTTAACAGCTTCCTCGATCTCAGTAGACTTTTCTAAATGAATAACTTGTTCCTTGGTTGTGTCATCAGCGTCATCGGATGATGATGAGACTTGTGGAGTTAGTTGATCATCAAAATTGAACTTTTGGCGAGCCGTTTTCTCACTGATTTGGATCTTAGTCTTGAGAACATCCTCAGCTGGGTCCGTAGGATTTTCAATTGGAGTGGACTTAGCTTCATCTTCTGATCCCAAAAAGGATGTGTCTAAGTTTTCCTGGGAATCATGAAGTGCGCTTATCTCTTTTTCTACATCAACGCTGTCTAGAGGAGGAATGTTTTGTGCATCTTGATATTTACCTAGGGAAGTCTTAACCTCCCTTAGGCCTTCAACACTCCCAGCAGACTCAATTGCCGCGAGGCCTTCAGTGTTCCCTTCGACAGTCTCAACTGTCTTAGGGTCTTCAACATTCCCTTCGACAGTCGCAGCTTTCTTAGGGTATTCGACCATGGCATCCATAGGAGTCTCAACCCCTTGGATTCAACTTTCTGTACCCAGAGTGTTAACTCCCGGGGCATCACCATTCTGGGCCTTGACTGTAAGAACAGTGTAATTGGCCTTCAAAGCGGTGACACTTCAGCTAGGACATACTCATTTGTCCGAGCGCCAATGTCACTCGATGAGGTTCTTTTTCTTTTTCTACTTTGCCTCCTTGCTTCATGGTTGAGTCTTCCACATCAACCTCCAACCCTGCTGTGGTGGAGAGAGCTTCCCCCTTAGCTGGCTTACTAGTTGAGTGACTGACAATGGGGTCACTCGGCTTTTGACTCGCGGCTATTTCCATTGAGTGCTCACCGGGGCGGGGTGGTAAAACACCTTCTTCGGGGTTGGCTCGGTTTGAGTGCCCAAGTTCCCAACTTCATCGCCAGTACCCTTAGATCCATCCTCTAATTGCACAGGGGACGTGGCTGCAGCAATATCTGAGGCAATCTATTGTACCACCCCCAGAGGATCAATTTGTAGGAGAGATTGTGAGGACTCTCCTGGGCCTTCTAACAACTGCTACTCATGGATGGCTCTGGATTCCCGCATAGCCTCTTTATATATCGACTCTCTACCTGCAGCAGTGCGATCCTCATCACTTTCGTGAGAACACATCAAGATGTGTATGCGTGTTACCAGGGAGCCTGTAGAATTCGCATATTTTTGACATTTCAATGCTCGGGCTCGCTCCTCGCTTTATCCTTTTCATCTACCTTTATGATGTAGAGGATATCCATGCAGTTGTCTTCGTCAAGGGCCTGTCGAACAGTTGCAATACCAAAGAAACGTAGCAACTCTTCTTCTATGAACTCAGGGTGAGCGAACTACACCCTTGAGTGATCCAGCTTCCATGCTCTCCATTCTCGTAGACGTCGCTGGATGTCTAGATACAGTGGAGAGTACATAATGACATCATCATCATCATCCACACCCTCACCGCATGTTTCTTGAATTGGAGGCAACAGACCTTGCTCTTCCTCAGAAGCAGCAGCGTCTGATGTTGGTGGAGAGACAACTTTTTCAACGACAGGTTCAGTTGTCTCTGCTGCTTCACTCTTCTCAGCTGTTTTTTGAACAACTGGGTCTTCGACTGATATCTGCTGATCACCATCAGCAGACTTTGCAGATTCATCAACAATTTCGAGATCGCTCTTCTGAATGTCGCCATCTCATCTCCTTTTTCTGGCTGGGTAGCAGATTCAATCGTCTTCTCAAGTTTAGATCTCCTGAACAACCGTCTCTTCCTTGATGGGAGCAAAGGAATTTCGGTTCAACATCCTCTAGTTCCTCAAAAGTGAATGCTTTTGGGTTTTTCCTAGAGGCAGTTGCCTTTCTCGTCTTGGCAATCCTCTTCTTTTTAACGATAGGGGAGGAAATATGGTGTTCCTCCTCCATCTCGACTGCAGGGGCAGGTGATCTGGCTATAGGGGCAGGAGTCTCGGCTGCTCGGGCAGGTGACTCGGCTGCAGGGGCAGGTGCTTGCTTTTTCTTAGCTGGAGGGGCAGCTTTGTTTGTCTGAGCAGCAGGGGCAGCTTTCTTCTTTGGGGGAGGGGTAGTAGCTGTGTCTTCGGGGTCAGCTGATTCCCCTTCACTTGTGTCCGTCTTCTTTGCATGGGCTCTCTTCTGGGCACCAGAGAGGTTTGCCCTGAACATTTTCTTGTTCACGTGGAAGGGTTTGCCATGACGAAGTACAACACCCTTCACTTCCAGCAAATGGCCAATCGCAAGGTCATATCCAAGTGAGCTTCCGAAGGACCCATCCTTCATATATGTCATGTTCAGCACATTCTGGCAGAGTCTGCTGTAAACAAACTCAGCCTAGTTAACTTTCTTCCCTTGCATGATCGCAGCCATGACGATCAACTTTGTCTTGGACAGCTGATTAAAGCTTCCAAAGTTCATGTCGACACATTTCGAGATGATATCCATCAGCTTGTGATAGTCGTCCTTCAGCAGCTTCTTGTCAGCTGTATAAGTCACTTTGGCAACACACTCTGGTTTGGCTACTTCATTCCATGCAGCAGCCAAGTCGACATTAGCTTCAAATATCTCCTTCAGGCCTTCCGACGGCAATAAGCAGTGCTCAACAAGGTCTTTTGTACTGAGTTTTATGACCTTGTTGTGGATGGAAGATTTGATTTCTTTGTCCTGCACCTCAGCGTTAACGTAGAACTGAGTTACCTCCTCAAGACAGGTATGAGAGTACTCCATAGTCAGAAAAGCCTTTAGCCCCGACTTTTCCAACAGATCGCCGATCTTCCGAACAGGGTTTCATCAACACCTGCTTTATCATTCCATCGAAATCCACCAAAGAGCCAGGTGTGGATTTTTGAGAGTTTCACAAAGTCATGCTTTTGAGCCATTTTCAGAGAGTTTCACCGAATCGAAAAGTGTAGAACTTGCTTTGAAATAACTTAGGGTTTTACGAGAGAAAAACTTTGCTTTTCTTGAAGATGAACGATTCGCATAGTGAGAGAAATGAAAAATTCCGTATATAAAGGTTATGAAAGGACATATTTTGATTTTGAAATTTGTGATCAAAATCAACGGCTGGGATTAACATGCCAAAACCGCTTTTAATTCCTCGCATTTAATACAAGAACATTTATATCCAATCATATGGGTTCTGTGCGGCTTTTTTTGTATTTGATCATATTATTACGCCGACGTCATCCTTAAAAACATTCCCGCTTATTTAAAATGACTGTGTTTTTGTCACTTAGTTCATAAATGATTCGCTTATATCAAAAATGACTTAACTCGCTTCTCTCTTCCCATGAAGGAACTCATCTGTCACAAGAAACTTGATACAATCGACTTCCCGATAAGATCTGTTTAACTTGGGTGATGTGTGAAACTTGCTTTCATTCTTGTTTTCTCATCTTCTTTTCTCTCTGATTGAGTCTTCCGAGTTTATTTCATTTCGATTAACCCTAACTCATTCTTGAGTTCTTCAAACCTTTGATTTATATATAGGTTTTGTGAAAATATCGCCTAACTGTTTATCGGTTGAGATGTATTCCAAGGTGATGTCTTTCTTTTCAACATGATCTCTTATGAAGTGATATCGACATCAATGTGCTTTGTTCTTGAATGCAACACATGATTTTGAGTGATTGCAATAGCACTAGTGTTTTCACACATAATTGGAATCTCTTTTTCTTCAATCTCATAGTCTCTGTTTGTTGTCTCATCCATAAGACTTGGGCACAATAACTGCCCGCAGCCTATGTACTGCTTTCAATTGTGGATGTGGTTATTGAGTTTTGCTTCTTGCTAAACCAGGAAACCAATCTATTTCAAGCATTTGACATGTACCGAAGTACTTTTCTGTTAACTCTACATCCAAAGATAGTCCGAGTAACCCGATAAGCTTGAATCTACCTTCCTTTGAATACCATAAGCCAACTTCACGGCATCCCTTCAAATACCTTAGGATTCTCTTAGCTTGCAGTCATGTGGCTCTCTTTTAGTGCGATTGAAATCTTGCCCATACACATCTTGCAAAGGTGATGTCTAGCACCTTTGCGGTTAGATAGAGCAATGATCCAATGAGTGCTCTATATCGGTTTGATCTATAGCTTTGCCATATCCGCATCCATGTCCATCTTGATCGATATGTTCATTGGTATTTTCACAGAAGACTTCTCTTCCATACCAAATTTCTTCATTAAATCTCTGGTGTATTTTGTTTGACTTATGAAGGTTCCATCCTTCAATTGCTTGACTTGAAGTCCTAGGAAGAAAGTCAGCTCTCCAATCATGCTCATCTCAAATTTACCTTGCATGAGGTTTGAGAACTTATCACATAGCTCTTTGTTTGTGGATCCAAAATGATGTCATCCACATATATTTGAACAAGCAAAGATACTCTCTCCATCTTGAATTCTCAAGAGTATTCTATCAACTTTGCCTTTGGTGAATCCATTGTGAGTTAAATTGAGACAATGTATCATACCAAGCTCTTGGTGCTTGTTTCAATACATATAATGCTTTCTTGAGCTTGTATACCTTATCTCCAATAGTTTTCTGCTCAAAACCTGGAGGTTGTTCAACATAGACTTCTTCCTCTAATAGTCCATTTAGAAATGCACTCTTCACATCCATTTGATATACAATGAAGTTCTTATGTGCAACATAAGCAAGAAACATCCTTATTGCTTCCAATCTTGCAACAGGAGTAAAGGTTTCATCAAAATCTATACCAATCTTGCTTTGTTTCTTACAACAGATCCTTCCTCATTCATCTTGTTTCTGAAAACCCATTTTGTGCCAATAACATTTTGATGAGTTGGCCTCTGCACCAACTCCCATACTTTGTTTCTTTCAAATCGATTCAGCTCTTCTTGCATGGCTTGAATCCAATGTGTGTCATCCAATGTTTGAGACACATCTTTAGGCTCTATTTGGGAAATAAATCAAGTGAACATTGCTTCATGCTGTGCTCTAGATCTGGTTCTTATGCCATCTCTAACATCTCCAATAACTAACTCTGTTGGATGGTCTCTCAGCCGTCTCACATCAGGTTGGAGTAAGTCTGCTGGATTCAGCCGCCTCACAGCTAAGTTGTCTTAAACAACTTTTTCATCTTCATTCAGCTGTAGACTTTCCAGTTGTCTTTGAGATTCAACTATCTCATCTTCATCTAGGTTGCTCGCTCTCGCTTCAACTTGAACATAAGGACTCTTCTGTATAGTTGGCTGATTCAGCTTGTCAGCTAACTCTTCAATGTCTTCTCCATTTACATTTGGTTCATCAAAAACCACATGGATAGACTCTTCTGTGACCATAGTCTTCTTATTCAGCACTCTATAGGCTTTGCTCTCAGCTGAGTATCCCAAAAAGATACCTTCACCAGCTTTAGCATCAAAAGCCTTCAAGTTATCTTTGCCATTGTTATGGATGAAGCATTTACATCCAAATATTCTGAAGTATCCAACATTTGGCTTTCTCCCTGTCTAAATCTCATAGGGAGTCTTGATCAATTGCCTGTTGATCATGCATCTATTTTGAGTATGGCATGTTGTGTTAATGGATTCAGCCCAAAATCTCTTAGGCAATCCAGCTTCAGCTAGCATGGTCCTTGCAGCTTCCTTGAGAGTTCTATTCCTTCTTTCAGCCACTCCATTCTGTTGTGGAGTTCTTGCTGCAGATAACTCATGAGCAATACCATTTTCAACACAATACTGAGTTATTATCCCATTAACAAACTCAGTTCCTCTGTCAGACCTTATCTTTATAATGGTTTGGCTCTTTTTATTTTGAACTCTTTTCATCAGCTGAGGTAAGTTCTGCAAAGTTTCCTTCTTTTTACACATGAAGATTGTCCATGTATATCTTGAATAGTCATCTACCACCACCAAGGTGTATTTCTTTCCACTTATGTTGGCTGGTTCAAGTGGACCAAATAAATCCATATGCAGCAAATATGATATCCTTGTTGAAGAAGGACTTGGCTTGTCCTTGAATGAAGATTTTATTTGCTTTCCCATCTGACATGCATCACATACATTTTACTTTTTGTACACTGAGTCTGGCAATCCTTCTCAAGATGACTCCTTGCAAGCTTTTGATAGTTTTGAAGTTCAGATGACTTATCTTCTTGTGCCACAGCCAACTTGATTCGGCTGTGCTCTTTGCTAGCAGACAAGTGCTTGGTGTAGAAGTAGACCAATCTACAAGATACATATTCTTGTGTCTTGATTCTTGCAGCACTATTTCATTTGTTTCAGCATCTTTGATCTGGCACACTCCCATATTGAATCCAACATTGTAGCCCTTGTCACAGAGTTAACTGATGCTTAACAGGTTGAAGTTGAGGCCTTCAACATAAGCAACATCTGTGATTTCCAATCCATTCTTCTTGATAGATCATATGCCTTTGATTTCCCCTGGAGCTTCATTTCCTCCAAATATGACTTTTGCACCTCTAATCCCCTTGAATCTTGACAGATTTTCTTGTTTTTTTGTCATGTGTCCGAACACCACTATCCATGTACCAGGTTTTCCTTGGCACTCGGTTGTTCCTTGAACCGCAATCAAGGAAATCAGTTTTAGGTACCCATACTTGCTTGGGTCCTGAGGGGTTAGTGCTATAAGATGATCCAACCAACCTATAGCCAAAGGACTTGACTCTAAGAGGTTGTCATCTATCAGTGCCATAATCATAGTGCACATTAGCAAATTTCTTGGGGGTTTTAGGTTCATACAACTATCTCTTTTGCCTGTATGCCTGTGTGTGTGTGTTTTAGCAATTGCTTTTTAGGATAGTTGTGAAAGTTATGAGTGTAGTGCTTGGCTGCATATGTGTGCTGATAAATGCCTCTTTTGCCTTTGGAATGACCTTTGCTAAGTTTTAGGTCTTTGCCATCTGGGCTTGTATTCCATAGGTCTTTGCTGATGTTTCACATTATTCCAATCTGCATAGTTAGGATAATTTCTACCATTCCCATCATGTGTGTTTCTCGATGAAACTTTTGGGGTTTTTGGTAGCTCTTTTGCTTTTCACGAGTATTTTATGTTTGGAGTTTGTTGAGGAACTCGGTTGGATTTTTTCTCAGTTGTCCTCTCAGCATACTCAACTGGTTGTTTTTTTTTCCCTTTGTATCCAAGGCCAGTTTGTTTGTGATTGTGCTTAGGAGTGAATGTGGGTGCAACATTTGGTGTTTTGGATTTTTGAGATGCTTCATTGCTTAAAGATCCTTTTTCCAAAATCACTCTTGAGTTTATTTGTGCACAAAGGAATTAAATCCTATGCCTGTCTTATCTCCACATTCTTTTTGACTCGTGATAAGATCATCCAATGATTTGGATGTCTTTGTAAATGAGGCAATCACATTTTTGAGATCTTTTTCCCTCTTTTCTATATTAGCTAACTCTGCTATGATCTTGGCATTCTCAGCGTTCAACTTAGTGTTCTTATCAGCTATGTGACTCAGAGTACTCAGCTCTTTAGTCAGCTGTGAGTTTTGGCTTTTAAGTTGGTTGTTTTCCTCAATTAGAATTGTGTGTGAGGATTTTATATGCTCAAACTCTTTCATCATTTTGCCTAATGAATCATAAAGATCAGTGGGTGATGAAGTGTGTGTATCACAATAACTATCACTTGAATCTGAATGAGATGAATTAGAGTGTACCTCATCTTCTTGATCCTGGTTGATCTTGTTCTTTAGCCATAAGGTAGATCATAGCCTCTTCTTTAGAGTCAGTTGAGTAGTCACTTCACTACTCTCTCGAGTCCGCGCTTAGACTTCTTTAGACTTGGTGTCTCGGCCCAACATGGTTTTCTTCTTTTCTGTCTTCTTTCTCTCTCAAGACCTTTCTTTCCTCTTCATTCCTATATTTGTTGACTGGTGGATAGGAACAATCGACTGCAAAATATCCTAGTTGTCTGTAGTTCCAACATAGGTTCTCAGCTCTTTGATAAGCTCTTTCTGTTCTAGGGTTATCAGCTCTCTGATATTCAACCTTTTGATGCTCAGCTCTCTTGGGTGGCCTATCTTCCCTTGACTTAGAGGGAGCTGAATGTCTCCTGGAGGTTTCACCCTTGTTTCTTTTATAATTCTTATTGAAGAACTTATTGAATCTTTTAACCATTAGGGCAATCTCCTCCTGGTCTATAGTTTCCTTGGGTTCAACTCTCTTTCCATCCTTGGCTATGAGTGCAACTGTCTTGGGTACAACTATCTCCTCTTGCTCTTTCCTTCTCAGTTCAAACTCATAGGCTTTGAGATATGAGAATAGCTCATGGTTAGATGTTCTTGAGAGATCCATTAAATGTCTCGGGCCATAGTCTTCATTTCCCATTCAAATTTGGTAGCTCTTAAGATCTTCATACACATTTCCTTTTGTGTATATTCTTTCCCAAGAGTCGAAAGCTCATTTGTGATTTCAGTGAAACGGCATCCGGTGATCCATGGTTTCACCGCAAGCATTTTCAAATATTCAAATTTCGAACAACAATAGACATTTTATTTTCTTTAATTTGTTATGATCCTTCACAGATTAAAGTCAGTTTATTCCAGATTTCTTTTGCAGATTTGCAAGATTTGACATTATTGAACATCGCTTTGTCCAATGTCTTGTAGAGTATGTCCTTGGCCACATTGTCCAAGTTATATCGTTTCCTATCTTCATTTGTCCACTCAGTCCTTGGTTTTTCAACCATGGTTGGTCTTGCTTCAGCAGCAGCTTTTTCTCCTTCAACTGCAGCTGCTATTCTTACAGCCGTGTTCACTTTCAATATTTGCAGTGGCCCATCCTCTCTCACAGGCCACATTTCATCATGTAAAGCAGATAGATGAGCCTGCATACGAATTTTCCAATCATAAAATTCTTCAACAGTGAACATAAGAATGCGTGTCAGATTTGCTTCAATGATAATAACTTTGCTTAAAATGAAAGATTTTGAAAATACAAATGTTTAAAACCTTTTTTAAAAGATAGAGATCTAGTTCAGTAACCAGTGCGAAAGGCTCAATAAACCAACCGCTCTGATACCACATGTAGGTCCCAAAGGGTGTGAGTAAGGTTTAGAAGGGGGGGTTGAATAAACCTTACCAACTTTTCGATTTTAGTCCTTTTAAAAATATAACAAAGTTAACTCAAACAGTTGTGTCCTTGAGGGACATCTAAGTTGGTTATTCAGCTAAGTTAGCCACTCAACAGACTCGATCGAGTTGTTGATAGAATAACTCAGTTGTTTAACCTGAACTTTAACTTGGTTATATTGGTTTTATCAGCGGAAGACTTAACGCCTTTGATTTGTTTTAAGTTTGTTTTAACACTTGATTTTTGGCACTTGATTATTAATTAATTTTATAGAAAATGTGAATTTTATCAGCAGATATGATGTAAGTATGCAGAAATATAAATGTGCTGAAAAATAAATGACACAGATAATTTTTATAGAGGTTCGAAGATGGGGTAATTCTTCTAGTCCTCTCTTCTCCAACTCCTGGAGGAATCCACTATGTAACAGATCAGTTTACAACGTGGTGAACAGTCTAGAGATAGCCTTGGTCACACTGCTGGCTTCTCTTGTTACTCAGTTTCTTCACAGGGCAGTTGTCTTGCTACTTCTACTCAATTCTCAAGCTCTTGGATTTGATAATGAAGCCCTCCAATAACTTGATACTGGTTCGACCTTGAACCTTCCTACAATCCTCCTTAGAAAGTAGACCCCTTTTGATTCTTGAAAAGTTTCCTCTTCAACATATTTGAAGTTGTCTTTCCATCACAGCTTGTGTTGGATCGATTTCCTTCGAGTTTCAGGCTAGAGGATTTGCTTGAATATACTTGAGAATATTGCAGGTTAATTGCATGAATGTTGCTTGCTTGTTCGTGGTTCATGTAACCTTTTCTCAGTAAATTCCTCAGCCTTTTATAGTGCACTTTTGAAATTTTGCCCGTTGAAGAGATATGCTAATTTCAAAAGTCACTTGTGTTTGTTTGCTTGTCTTCTCTATAGTCCTTGATGTTGACATTTCCTCGTATTAAATGTCTTGCAGCATTTCAGACTTTCTGACACACGGTGCAGTGCTTCCCATTGGTTTATTCCTTTTGCACAATTCTAGGACTAACACTTTACACCTAACAACTTTGACATGTTACTATTATGAGTAACATTCTTGACTTTAATCAATAGATCTAAGTCAATTGTCTTGACTAGACTGTTGTCTTTACCCTAGGTGACTTGAGTCAGCTTCTAGTCATTGGATGACTCAACTATCACTTCAACCTTGAGACTTGGCTTCTTGAAATAACTTGACCGACACTTCTTACAGTTGTACCTCAGCTGACACACCTTCAGTCGAGTCCTTAACTTTCTTATTGGCCATACTCAGCTGACACACAGAAGAATCTTCAATCCAGTCCGCAGTTGACTTCTTGTATTTCTTGGCGTAGCTAACTTGACTCAGCTTTTTCAGCCCTATCTATTACAATACGAATGACAAGGGAAATGGGGTGCCAACGTCCTAGTTTATGTTTTACATGGTATCATCAAAATCTACAAAATAAATTTCCTAACACTCATCTTCATCAGGGTTGAGTCTTCTGATATCTGCCTTAACATAGGGACTCTTCTGAGCAGTTGGATGATTCATCTTGTCAGCTAACTCATATATGTCTTCTCCATTGACACTGGGTTCATCAAAAACGACATGGATCGATTCTTCTGTGACCATAGTCATCTTGTTTAACACTTTAAAAGTTTTACTTTTAGCTGAGTATCCCAAAAATATACCTTCATCACCTTTAGCATCAAAAGCTTTCAGGTTGTTCTTTCCATTGTTGTGAATGAAGCACTTACATCCAAAGATATGAAAATATCCAACATTTGCCTTCCTTCCTGTCCAAATTTCATCGGGGTTTAGACAGCTGCCTATTAATCATACCCTATTCTGAGTGTAGCAAGCAGTATTAGTGGCTTCAACCCAAAATCTCTTAGGCAATCCAGCTTCAACTAACATGGTCCTCGTAGCTTCCTTGAGAGTTCTGTTCTTTCTTTCAACCATTCCATTCTGCTGCGGAGTTCTTGCAGCTGATACTCATGAGCAATACCATTTTCTGTACAATACTGAGTTACAATCCCATTGACAAACTCAGTTCCTCTATCAGACCTTATCTTTATGATGGTTTGGCTCTTCTCATTTTGAACTTTTCTCATTAGCTGAGGGAGATTCTGCAAGGTTTTCTTCTTTTTACACATAAAGATTGTCCATGTATATCTAGAATAATCATCCACCACTAGTAAGGTGTATTTTTTTTCCACTGATGCTAGCTGGTTCAACTGGACCAAACAAATATATGTGCAATAAGTGCAATATCTTGGTTGAAGAAGGACTTGGCTTGTTTTTGAAAGAAGACTTTATTTGCTTTCCCATCTCGCATACATCACAAATGCTTTCTTTATTGTACATTGAGTCAGGCAATCCTTCCATAAGATGACTCCTTGAAAGCTTGTTGATTGTCTTGAAATTTAGGTGACTCAGCTTTTTGTGCCACATCCAACTTGATTACTGTATTTCTTTGCTAGAAGACATGTTCTTGGCGTAGCGATTGACCAATCCGCTACATACATGTTTTTTTCTCGCCTTGATCCTTGTAGCACAATTTCATTTGATTCAAAGATCCTTGATTTGACAAACAACCATGTTGAATCCCACATTATATCCTCGACACGAGTTGATGCTGCTCGTGATTGAAGTTGAGACCTTCAACGTATATTACATGATCTCTAGCCCATTCTTCTTGATGGATCTTGTGCCTTTGATTTCCCCAGGAGCTTCATTTCCTCCAAATATAACTTTGGCACCTTTGATTTCTTTGAATTTTGAAAGATTTTTCTTGTTGCCTATCATATGTTTAGAACAACCACTATCTATGTACGGGGTTCCTTGGCACTCATTGTTTCTTTGAACCGCAATCAAGGAAATTAGTTTTTAGGTACCCACACTTGCCGGGTCCCGAGGGGTTAGCACTATAAGGTGATCCAACCAACCTATAGCCAAATGATCCGACTAAGAGGTTGCCACCTATCGGTTCCATAATCATACCGAACATATGCAAATTGGCTAGGGGCTTTGCTTGTACATCCTGTCTCGTTTGTCTCGTATGCCTATGTGTGTGTTTGTGAATTTGCTTTCTTGGGATGATAATGGAACTTTTTTGTATATTGGGCTTTGTGCTTGGGTGCATATGTGTGTTGATTATAGCTTCTTTGCCTTGGGAATAACTTATTTTGAGTTTGAGGTCTTTGCCACTTAGGTTTGTATCCTTTGAACTTGGGCGATATCTCATTACATTGTTCCAATCAGCCTGACTGGGATAATTTCTACCATTCCCATCACATGATTTTCTTTGTTGAAATCTCTGGGGCTTTTGGTTCTGTTTGGATTTTACAGAGTATTTCTTGTTTGGAGTCTACTGATGGACTCTTCTGAATTTTGTTTTTTGCCCTTTCAACATACTCACGGGCTTTTTGCCTTTTCCTTTATATCTAAGACCAGCATGGTTGTGATGTGTTTTTAGTGGGTGTGGGTGCAACATACGGTGCTTTAGATTTTTAGATTGCCTCATTGCTTGAGGATTCTTTTTCCATAACCACTCTTGGGACTTGGCATGCACAAAGGAACTAAATCCCATGCCTATCTTGTCTCCACTTTCTTTTTGGATCATTATAAGTTCATCCAATGATTTAGATGCCTTAGTGAATGATGCAATCACATTTTCAAGTCTTTTTCCTCTTTTTTGTTACAGCTAAGTCTGCTTGGATCTTAGCTATTTCAGCCTTCATCTTTGTATTCTCATCGGCTATGTGACTTAGAGTACTCAGCTCCTTAGTCAGCTGTGAGTTTTGGCATTTGAGTTGGTTGTTTTCCTCATTTAGGAGTGTGAGGTTTTTATGTGCTCAAAGTCTTTCATCATTTTGCCAATACAATCATAAAGATCTGTGGGTGATGAAGTATTTGTGTCACTATCACTATCACTAGAATAAGAATGAGATGAGTTAGAGTGTACCTCATCTTCTTCTTCCTTGGAGTCTTGTTCTTTGGCCATGAGGCATATCAAAACTTCTTCCTCTGTGTCACTGGAGTAGTCTGCTTCACTCCTATCTGACTCTGTTGGTTCTTTACACTTAGCTGTGTCAGCAGTCTCTGGAGCCAACATGGCTTTCTTTTTTTCATGTCTTCTCTCTCTGAAGACTTTTCTTTATTCTTCATTTCTATACTTGTTGACTGGTGGATAAGGACAGTCAATAGCAAAATATCCTGTTGTCTGCAATTCCAACACAGGTTTTCAGCTCTTTGCAAGTCTGCTCTTTCAGCTCTCTGATATTCAATCCTTTGATGATCAACTCTCTTCGGTGGTCTGTCTTCCCTTGCTTTGGAAGGTGTTGAGTGCCTCATAGATGATTCAACTGAATTTCTTTTATAGTTCTTATTGAAGAACTTGTTGAATCTTTTCCCCATAAGGGCAATCTCTTCCTGGTCTAGAGCTTCCTTGGATTCAGCTCTCTTGAAATCACCAGCTATGAGTGCAACTGTCTTGGGTGCAACTGTCTCTTCTTGTTCTTTTCTTCTAAGCTCAAATTCATATGCTTTAAGATGAGAGAACAACTTATGGTTGGATGTCATGGTAAGGTCCATGGAGTGTCTCAAAGCCATAACCTTACTTTCCACTCAAGTAGGAGAGACCTTAGAATCTTCATACACATTTCCTTATGTGTATATTCTTTTCCTAGAGTTTGAGATCTCATTGCTTATATCCGTGAATCGACATCCGGTGATCGGACTCTCACCGCAAGCATTTTAAAATTTTCAAATTTTTGGTCATACCCTTCACAAATTAAGGTTAGTTTTTCCCAAATCTCTTTGGTCGTTCGCAAGATTTGACTTTATTAAACATGGCCTTATCAAGTGTTTTATATAAAATATCATTGGCAACATTGTCCAAGTTGTATCTCTTCATGTCCTCATTCGTCCACTCGCAACATGGCTTTTCCACCATAGCGAGTCAGCTCTACAGTGCATCATCTTCTCCTTCACAGAGCAGCCTTCTTCTGATTGTATTGACTTTTAAAATTTGTAATGGCCCATCCTCAATGATGAACCACATCTCATCATGCAGGGCTTAAAGATGAGCCTGCATACATATTTCCCAGTCATCAAATTCTTCGACAGTAAACATTGGAAAACGAGTTAGATTTTCTTCCATGATAATAACTTTGCTTTTGAAATAAAAGCTTTAAAAACTTCAAGTGTTGATCCTTTGAATAAGAATGAGATCTAGTTCAGTAACTAGTGCGGAAGGCTCAATAAACCAACCGCTATGATACCACTTGTAGGTCCAAAGAGGTGATAAGTAAAGTTTAGAAGGTGGGGGGAGGGGGGTTGAATAAACTTTACCAACTTTTCGATTTTAGTCCTTTTAAGATTTTCAGAGTTGACTCAAGTCAGCTAAGTCCTTGAGGGACAACAAGGTTGGCTTACACAACAAAGTTACCCACTCAACAGAGTCGACTGAGCTATTGATAGTATAACTTAGCTTGTTTCAGCTAACACTTTAAATATCAGTTGACTTGGTTTTTAACAGTGGAAAACTTTCACCCTTAGATTTTTGAATACGTTTTTCAACACTTGTTTTAGCAATGTTATTAAACAAAGAGACTTAAGCAATTTAACTTATCAAATGAGATATGAATATAATGCACGAAATTAAGTCTTATTTGAAATTAAATGGACACATGCAATTTATATTGGTTTGAGGATTGGGTAATTCCTCTAATCCACTCTTCTCCAACCTCCGGAGGAACCCACTAAGTAACTTGACTTGGTTACAAAATAGTTATCGATCCGAGTCGCTTTGATCACACAACTAGCGCTCCAGACTAAACTTCTTCACAAGATGGTTGCCCTGCTACTTCAGCTTCCTTCAAACCTTTGGGCTTGATCAGTTAGCCCTCCAACAGGTTCAAGGCACTAGTTCGATCTGGAACCTTACTACACCTCCTTCAACCTTAGAGAGTAGACCCCTTGTTCTTGATAACAAGTTTTTCTCTTCAACTGATGAAGTTGTCTTTCCTTCACTGAGTGTGTTGGATCGGTTTCCTTCGAGTTTAGGCTTGAGGATATTCTTTGTGAGCTTGGAAGATACTTTTCAAGTTATTGCTCTTGTATAGTCTGTGTAGATGGGGTAACCTTCTCTCAAATGACTCATTAGCCTTTTATAGTGCACGTTTGAAAATATGTCCGTTGAAGAGATAGACACACTTTTCAAACTACACTTCGTAAGTGGTTGGCTTGTCTTGTCTTGCAGCCTTTCCTTAGCCTCTGCGGAATTTTAGGGATATCTTATTGGTTCCTTGCCTTTTGCACTCTTTCAGGAAAATAGCTTTATTGCTGGTAGTCTGACACATGCCTATTTCTAGCAAAACTTTGACTTGTCTTGACAACGGATCTCTTTCAGCTTTCTTGAGTCATGTTTTTGCATACCCATTTGATAATCGATTCCAATCATTTTGGAATGACTTTGCTGTTAGTCAGCTGACTGAGACAGCTTTTTTGTCACTTGACTGAACCTTCATTTCACTTCACTCAGCTGCCACACAGCTGGGTCTTCTTCTTCAATCTTCAGTTGAGTCTTGTAATCTTCAACTTGGTTGCTTTTGACTCAGATCATAGAACCCTATCTATTACAAGTTGAATTACATTTTAATTGGGGCGCCAACTTTATAATCTAAGTTTAACATGGTATCATAAAAATATATATACATAAATTTTCCCAACAACAAGCTAAATCACATGGCCAAGGATTGCCGACTTCTGAAGAAATGCAATAATTTGGCAACGAACAAAGAGCCAATGTGACCAACAAGTCTGTTCTGATATACTTGTCAAAGCTTAATCGTACCATTATTATTTTTGAAGCTAATATGATGGATAATCCAAGGGAATGGTGGATATATACCGGAGCTACTCACCACATTTGTCTCGACAATGAGTTATTTTCTTTCTACACTCTAATAAATGGAAGAAAGTTGTTCACGGGGAACTCTTCAACTTCTAATATCGTATGGCTTGGGAAGGTGGTGCTGAAAATGACTTCCAACAAGGATTTGATGCTTGTGGTCCCTCTATTAAGCAAAATCGGGTTTAGGCTAGTGTTTGAATTTGAAAATTTTGTAACGACAAAGAACAGTCGGTTTTTAGCTCAATGGTACCTTGAGAAATGACTCTTTAAAAACTTATGTAATGAATGTTATCCACCAAGAGGTAATGAATAAAGAATCTACTCCTGTTTATTTGCTTGATTGTTTTAATTTATGGCATGATAGATTATGACGTGTAAAGTTCAACGTAATTAATAGGTTAGTGAATCTGGATTTATTACCAACATTTAAAACTAATTCACAAGACAAGTGCGAAGTTTGTGTTGAAGTAAAATTGGCAAAATCACCATTTTATTTGGTGATATGAAGTACCAAACCACTTGAGTTAATCCACACAGATGTGTGTGATTCAAAATTTTATAACGTTTATTGATTATTGCACAAGATATTGTTATGTATATCTTTTGAAAAGCAAAGGTGAAGCTTTAGTAGATTTCAAAACTTATAAGAATGGAATTGAAAACCATCTTAATTTGAAAATTGAGATAATTCGAAGTGACATATGCGGCGAGTATGTCACTTCATTTGAAGAATTCTTCTCAGAATTGAGTACAATTCATCAAATGATAGCTCCATACTCACCTCAACCAAATAGTGTTGCATAATGCAAAGTACTCTTAAGGAGATTATGATTGTGATGTTAATAAGCTCTGGCTTACCCCAAAACTTATTCGGGGGGGGGGGGGGAGCTATACTTTCTGTAAACTACATTCTTAATAAGATACCACACAATTATAAAGATGAAACTCCATATAAGTTATGGAAAGGTTGGTAACCAGCATATAAATATCTTAAATTGTGTGGATGTTTGGCAAAAGTTGAAGTATCTGAGCCAAAATAAGATAGAATTGGTCTTAAAATGATTTAATGCATTTTTATCGGATATGCAAAAACGATGAGTGTGTATCATTTTTCTAGTGCACAAGTCAAGAATTCGATATAAATGATGGTATGAGTATAGAATAAAAAATATTGTATTTTTTGAAAATGTATTCCATGCAAAGAAAGGAAAGAAAAGGGTTTGAGCAAAAGAACTTATGAAGCAACATGTTTACCTCAACGTGATGGAGAGGAACTAAGGCGCAATAACTATACAAAAGTAGCTAAGTCTTTTGATCATGATTTTATAACTTAGATGTTAAAAAATGAACCTAGAACTATTCAAGAAGCTACGTCTAGTCTAGAAACTCCTCTATGGAAAGAAGCTATCAATAATGAAATATATTCCATTATGCATAATAATATTTGGGAGTTTGTTGATCTCCCATCGGGTTGCAAACCTTTAGGATGAAAGTGGATACTTAAAATGAAGTGTGACGCAAATGTATCTATAAATAAGTACAAAGCTTGGTTGGTAGCTAAATGGTTTAAACAAAAGGAGGGATATTACTTCTTCGGTACATATTCTCTTGTTACAAGGATCACGTCCATTCGTGTTCTTACTGATATTGCTTTGAATAACATTGAGATACATTAAATGGATATTAAGACTACTTTCTTGAATGATGAGCTTGAAAAGAAGATTTATATAGAATAACCCGATGGATTCATTGCACCTGGATAAGAGAAAAAATGTGTAAACTTGTTTGCCTTTATGTGTAAACGAAAGTCATTTTCTGGTCTGAAACAAACACCTTAGCAGTGGCATGAAAAGTTTTATTCAACTATGTTGTTAAAGGTTTCGAAATCAACAAATGCGACAAATGTGTCTACATTAAAGGTATCGTTGATGATTATGTCATTGTTTGATTTTATGTAAATGATATGTTGATTATAGGAAGAAATATGATTTAATCATGAATACTAAGAAAATATTAAAGAAAAGTTTTGACATGACATATATGGTATTATCTGATGTTATGTTAGGGATTAAAAGCTCTAGAACTTCAGATAGAATTGTCTTATCACAATCCCATTATGTCGAAAGTATATTTTGAAAGTTTAATGCTTTGACAATCCTCTGGCTAAGATACTGGTAGATCCGAGTCTACATTAGCCAAGAATAGAGGAGAACCACTTTCTCAGATGGAATATGCAAGGATAATTGGTTGTCTAATGTACTTAACTAATTGTATAGGTCATACATTGCATGTTCAATGAATAAGCTCAAGAGGTTCACAAGTAAACTTAGTAAGGATCACTTTGGAAAGCCTTAACAAGATAAAGTACACCATGAACTATGTGATACTTTATATGAGATATCCAATAGTATTAGAATGATATTGTGATGCCAATTTGGATAACAGACACAAAAGACTCCAAGTCTACGGGTGGATATATGTTCACAATAGGTGGAGGAGCAATATCTTGGAAATCTTCTAAGAAAATATGTATAGCTTGATCCACTATGGAACCTGGGTTTTTTATTTAGATAAAGTTGGAGAAGAAACTGAATGACTTAGAAATTTCTTAGAAGATATTCCTTGTTGGAATAAACATGTGATTGTATTGATACATTATGATATTTAATAAGCTATTGGACACAAAGTAATATATATAATAGTAAGTCTAGACATTTTAGTCGAAACCATAAAACCATTAGATAATCAATATCAAATAATGTTATTTCGATTGAGTACGTGAAGTCAAAGGAAAACCTTACGGATCCACTAACTAAATGCATAAATCAAGATAAATTATACCAGTTGTTTAAGAAAATAGGTTTAAAATGTACAAAATAAGAATGTTCATAGTGGTAACCCAACCTTGTGAATTAGAGATGAAGGACCTTTCTTCAATGGTATAACTAAGTTTAGACTTGTATTCAACTCATACATAGAATGTCCAAGTGCAAAAACATGCAGAATGTGGTGAGGATAAGTTTAAACTTTTAATGATTCCTATACCTAAAAGGTTAAGTATGGTGGGATACTCTTTGATATGAGATCATCTATATAAATGAGAAGTAATTGTCACTTCAAAAAACAATAATGTATCTAAGATATGGTCCAGGGCTGAAATGGACATAATGTTGAGAACAATAAGTGTTAGAATTATTATTGGTGTAAATAATGTTGTCTTGGTTTACACAAACGGCTAAGTAGTTCAGGACATCATGTCACTAAGAAGCTAAATACGACAATAGTTTACTAAGGAATGTTCAAAGCTACAAGCTATCATCCTGATGCAATAATAGTTCTCCGAGACTTTCAAAAGAATTTTCATACATCCATGCATTAATTTTATTCAAGTAGGGGATTCTCTGAATTTGCTTTTGGAAATATGGCTTTAGAACCATATTGGACCAAATATATAAGTGGTTTTCATTCGTGGAAAATAGAAATAAAATAGATAATCAAAATCTACTAAGTGAGTAGATAACTGCATTTCTTAAAACCAATTTTGGTTGAACGGGAAATTAATACATCAAGTTGGCCACTTAAAACATAAAATCATTATGGAGATTGAAAAGTGTGAGGATGGAGTGGGACTCCATCCCACATGGTTTACAACTCAAAAATGTGTTCACTTTATATAGTTCAAGTTGGAGTAACGCGTTTGAGCCCTTGGGACACGAAGGTTCACCCTATACACACACACATGCGCTGCCACCGCCTGCCCGCCGGCCAGCCTAGCTCGAGCTCGAGGTCGTGAGCTTGCAAAACCCCATCTTTTTGGGAAAAAAAATTGGCCTCCCCAAAATTAATTGTGTGATCCTATTTGGAACAATGCGTTGAACTTATGGGTGCGACTGCATACTCACACGGCAAGAGCGCAACCTCACGTTTCGTGCGCACTTGCATGACCGGGACAATGAGTTAAATTAGTCGCGCATGCTGCGCGTGATTGCGCGATCGAACAACTGTAAAGGTGTGGTCACGCATTTTATGCTCGGTCGCGCAACTCCAAATTGATGCATCCGTAAGTGCAAAAAAATATGTTTTGGCTATTGAGCATGTATTTTTGAGCCAAAAGACATGACTTTTTCCATGGAATGTTAAGACCTTATGTATATCCTCCTTTAAAGACTGAAAATTGAACTAATGAATACACAAAAACAAAATTGAATTATCATACTAGATAACACATCATATTGAGATTATATTTCCTTCAAAAGTTTGAAAGTGTATAAACGTTTCTAGTTCATTTGAGTTTTTGAGTTTAGTATAGTTCTTGAGTTTTGTAGTGCTACTAACTTAAGAGTGGAAGTCATTATATCTCATATATGATATGATTGCATAACCGTTTAAAACACTTTACACCTAGGAAAATTTTATCTTGTGGAGATAGAATCAAATTATAGACTCGAGTTAATTTTTTTTGTCCTGTAAACCAACAAATATTTTCCTAACAATGTTCTCTTGCAAATATATTTTTATACAAAAATAAAATACAATACAAAATTAAATTAAAATATTCAAACTGCATGTTACATGCATATTATCATTTGAACCACAATATTTAATTTTTAAAGTCCACGGGAAGTAAACAACAGAAAATAGAAAAACGTGGATATTTATTCTATACACTAAAAGAAAAAATGGTTGACACATGTCGCGACCACATTAATCTTGAACATTTGTCAACTTCTCATTCTCCCAATTCCACTGGCGGCTTCACATTTACCCATTTGGGTTTTAGGAACAAATTTAAAAGATGACAAATAATCCAAAATTAAGGATTTTATCTACACTATCTTTTAAATTTGTTATGTTTTAAATTCTTATATACAAAAACAATCATGAATTTATATTATATTAACACCATGACATCTATTTCAATCAAGATCTAAAAGATAAAATATAATTCCAAAGTCAAGAGTTCTATCTACATTAACCTTTAAATTACTATATGCAAAACACTCATTGTTGGGAAATTTATGTAATAGATTTTGATGATACCATGTTAAACTTAGATTATGAAGTTGGTACCCCCAATTCTGCTGTAAAATAACTATGTAATAGATAGGATACTATTAGTTGAGTCGAAGTAGCCAAGTTGAAGATTGCAGAAATTGACTGAAGATCGAAGAGAAGACTCTGATGTGTGTCAGCTGAGTAGTGTAGTGAAGGATCAGTCAAGTACCAGAAAAGTTGTCTCAGTCTGCAGACTGACGGCTAAGTCATTCCCAGATAAATGGAGATGACTGTCTAAGGGGTTAAGCAGCAAAAAAAACTCAAGAAAGCCAACGAGATCCATCGTTAAGCAAAGTCAAATGTTTGCTAAAAGTAGAAGCATGTCAGACTGCAAACAATAAAGCTATTTTACTGAAATAGTGCAAAAAATAAGGAAAATGAGATGCTACTACAAACTGGGCAGAGATTCGACAATTTGTCAGAGCATTAATTCGAGGATCAATCTACATCAATGATGCAAAACAAGACAAGCCAACGACCTCAAAGTGTAGTTTGAAAAATGCATCTATCTCTTCAACAAATACATTTTTCAAACAGGCACTATAAAAGGCTGAGGAATTCAAGAGAGAGAATATATGCAATTTGAGAAACACAAGAGCATTCAAGCTATCTGAGCAAAGCAAAATTCTCTCAAGCATTATATTCAATCCTCAAACCTAAACTCTAAGGAAATCGATCCCACACACTCAGTGAAGGAAAGACAACTTCAAATTATTGAAGTGGAAATCTTTGTTGAAAGACAAGGGGTCTGTACATCCAAGGTTGAAGGAAGTGTAGTAAGGTTCCAGTTTGAACCAAAGCTTTGGACTTGTTTGAGGGCTGTGTGATCAAATCCAAAAGTTTGAAGCAGCTGAAGTACCAGGACAACCATCTTGTGAAGAAGCTGAGTCCCTGGAGAAGCCAACTGTGTGATCAAGGTTGTCTCGGACTGCCATCCTTTTGTAACAAAGTTACCGTTACTTAGTGGATTACCTCAAGGGGTTGGAGAAGAGTGGATTAGAGGATTACCCCATCCTCGAACCACTATAAAAATTTCTATGTGTCTTTTACAGTCAGCACTTTAATTATTGCCTATCTTATTTGTTGTTTGTTATACTTGCTAAGTCTACTGATAATAACTAAGCCTAAAACTAGTGTTGAAAAAGTAATGTTAATCAAAGGGTGAAAGACTTCCGCTGAAAAACTAAGTCTGATGTGTTATTAAAAAGATTAACTGAATCAGCTGAGTTATTTTATTAACAGCACAATCGAGTCTGTTGAGTGGCTAACTCTACTGTGAAAGTCGAACTAAGTTATCCATCAAGAACCCAACTGAATTGTGACTATACTCTGATTTAAAAAGGACTAAAGTCGAAAATTTGGTAAAGTCTATTCAATCCTCCACTCTAGACTTTACATTATCACTCTTTGGGACCTACAATCATGAATTTATATTATATTAAGTCCACATTGATTTGAATGTATCTAAATTTATCAAGTATATTTGCAATTGGCATTCTATCTACACATCTTTTAAATGTTGTCCTATTAGTTCAAATCTCTATTTTTTTTTATAGAAGATATTCTCTCATTTGAATTAATAATGGGATGTCGTTCCACTTTCAATTAAGATTCTAAAAGATAAAATAGAATCCCACGAATAAAGAATTTGCTCACAATTAGTTTTGGAAAGTCGATGTTGATAAAAGCTATCCGAGCATATTTTTATTGAGAATGACTCTATTAGTTGAAAATATATATTTTAAAATTTATAATATATTTTTTATAATTTATAAGATAACAAATTTAAGAGACAACAAATAATCCAAAAATCAAGGATTATATCTGCACTATCTTTTACATTTGTTATCATTTAAATTGTAATATTATATTATACAAGAAAAAATGCAATTTTGTCCCAAAACTTTGACGATTTGCAATTTAGTCTCGTTAAGTATTATTTTCGTAATTACACCCTTTAACCATGAGACACTCTCAATTTAAGGACTAAAGTTTCGAAAAATTGGTTTGTCACAGGAAATATTATTTGAAGTGTATGTGACCAATTTAAAATGTATTTGTTATCCATATTTTAATATATTTTTAGATGAGGCAATGAAGAGAAAAAAAAAGCCAAATAATCAACACCACCATGGACATCTCAATGGAGGAAAAATAAGTGCCACTTAGGATCATAATGAAGGGAAAAGAACCTTTATATCACCCGCCCATTTGCAAATAATATCCCCAAATCAACTTGAAGCACCCTAACCCCCTTCAGGTTATATTTCCATACAAATTGAGATTAAACTGCTCTTTTTCCTCCATTGTGGTCCTAAATGGCACTTATATTCCGTTCATTGAGATGTCCATGTGGGTACTAGTTATTTGTCTTTTTTCTTATCTTAATTGCCATGTATTAAAATATATTAAAATATTGCTAAAAATTCATTTTAAATTGTTCACGTGCATTGCACATGGCATTTTTCGGTGGTAAATCGATTTTCCGGTAACTTTGGTCCTTAAATTGAAAGTGTCTCATACTTACAAGGTGTAATTGTAAAAAACACTTAAAGGGACTAAATTGCGACTAGACCAAGGTTATGGGGCCAAAATTGCGTTTTTCCCCATTATGCATATCGAATAAAATGCAGAAAATAAGTACAAATGAAGAAAAAAAACCCGACAAGTAATTGGCAAGTATTTCTTTCTTATATTTTCATGATACCATAAAGAAAAATAATCCCAACTCTAATAGGATTAGCTCACAAATAGTTTGGAAAATTCAATGTTGATCGGTTCAACTACTTGCATGTTTTTATTAAGAAATATTATATTAGTACGAAATTAATTTTTATTGTAGAAGATATTCTCTTTTTTTTTGTAGAAGATATTCTGTCATTTGAATTAATTATAGGGTGTCATTCCACTTTCAATCAATGATTCTAAAAGATAAAATATATTCCCAAAAATGAATGATTTTCTCACAATTAGTTTCGAAAAGTCGATGCAAATCATAACAATCTGATCATATTTTTTATTGAGAAAACCTAGTCTATTAAAATGAATTTCATTCATTTATCAGAAGAAACTTACAACTGATTACAACATCAAATGTAAAATAATTACAAGCACTATAGATTATAGACCTATACGTTTCTAAAACAAAAAATTTAAATCTAAATAGATCTAACTGATTCGTAGATTCAGAGCTTTGAAGCGATCTGCGTTGGACAAAACACATACCAAAGAACTTGATATCGCTTCTGAGCATATCGTCAGGTAATAGCTCATTCGAATATTCTGAACAAAATCCCACAAATGGGACAAACTTATTTACTGAAAAGAAAATCCACATATTGAGGACAAATACAAGCAACTTATTGGGGACAAGTAAAAGCCACCTATTGAGGACAAATAAAAGCCACCTACTAGGGATAAATTTATTGAAACTAAAAGCATTATAAATTATTTCTTCAATATGAAAGAGTAGAATCAGCTAGGGTTTGAGAGAAAAAGGAAGAGAGGAACGAAAGATTGCACGACCAAAATATATATTTTTTGAACATAAAATATCGAGAAAAACGAACAACCAATGACATACCATTGCAGGAAATGATTACCAAAGTGCAAACTATCTCGGATATCACTCCTGAGAAAGAAACATGGAAGATTAATGTATGTTGTGAGTGGTTATGATATACTCATTCACAATACAATCCTAAAGAGAAGAAAAGTATGGAACTCATTTTCTTCGATGTCCAGGCAATGAACGTTTCTTTTGGTGTGCAAGGACAATACACTTGGAAATAGAACAAATAATATAATTTACAAAGAAGTATTTGAGAATTTGAAGTGAACTATTTGCATGATACTCTTCTAAATTTTGAATTTTTTTTTAATATTTCTAATTAGTATTTTAGATGTCCTATAACTATTACAAACACATTTGGCACTAAAAGTTTATATATGGACAAATCCCCTGTAATACGAAAGTGTTATTCTAGTAATATATAGAAAAGGATTATGAAAAATATTACACATTTAACTTAAAAGTATTATATATATTACTCATTGTGGAATTAGAAAATTTGTTGGGTAACTTTGACCATTTAGACATTTAGTCCTCTATGTTGTCAAATTCCTTTCTTAGTCCATTATTTTTTAATTTTTGACATTACGAGCTATTTTGCGAAGTATTATCAAAAATCACCAGGAAATTCTTTCGAGCGTTGACCATTTAATTTACTTAGGAATTGGGATTTTGTGACAAGTGGAATAAAAACTAAAAAATAAAATAATTCAAAACTCAGACAACAAAAACTTCATGTGACTGCACGTGACTATAAAATATTATATTTAATATTCTAAACCACACTCATCCACAAGTAGAAAAAATTAAAACCTTAATTCTTTGTAAAAAGAGAACCCCTAATCCCCTTTTGATTTCGTATGAGAAGTGTGTTCACTTTAAATATTCTTGACATTTGGGATTAGCCATGAAGATTCGATCATCAGAGGACTTCGATTTGTCCCCACCTGATTACAGAACATTTCTTTTTCTTTTCCCTAATACATTCTTGTTTTTTCCGATGTAAAATGGAAGTGGTGGGGTTGGATTGCTAATTAACTTGTTTATCAGTAAATGTAGGATTTTTTAGTTATCTTTTAATGAATTTCTTGTCTTCATATGAAGTGGGGACTCTATTTGGGTCCTTTGTGTTCTCCATGTTCCCGACATCCACATGTACTCTTTTGCAATATTGACATTGTTTAATGGTTTATGATTTCATAATATTTTGTTGAGAATATTTTTTTTTAACTTTTACAGACAGTAAAACTCGATTTCTTACTATGACTTTTCACTATGGGAATAAGTTCGTGCATCACCCTTCCTCTGATTATGTTGGTGGATTTGCCTATAAATTTGAGAAATTTGAGTTTGACGTCCTCAAATCAGATGCATTTAAGAAGTTGATAGTACAAAAATGCGTTAAATAACCTATGCGGTTTTATATAGGGGAAATTACATTTCAACCTGTACTATGACCATTTTGGGGGTTTGGTAGCTAAAAAATCTTTTTGTTGGAATTTAATACCTAAACTTTGCAGGATTGTTAAAATGCAACATCAGGCAACCCGACGACGGAATATTCCGATAAGATGTCATCACGTGCGCAACATTTGAGGGTAAAATCGTCAAATCATCTAACGTGATAAACATTATTATACTTTGCAACCCAAACTTCACGTTATTTGTTAGTTTCCAACCTAAACTTTTTTACATTTGAAATTTGTCACATCACTTTAAAATAAATAATAAAAAATATATTAATAAATATGTATTTATCTCTTTTTATTCACAAAATATATATTTTAATAGTTAATACAAAAATACATAGATAAGTTAAATTATTAAAAATCAAATAGTTATACAACATAGTAAGTTCATAAATTAAAGATATACAATAATAAAATTTTAACATTCAAAATGAATTTTAAAAATTTCCAATTTAAAATTGTTGCTTATTTATTTATTAATTCTTTTTTATTTAAAATTTTATTTTTCAAAATTCTATGAAGTTACTTAATTAATAGAATTCATAATTTTAAATGTAATAAGAATAATTTTCAAGGTGCATTATAAAATGCTAAAAAACTATTACTATATATTTTAAATTTTAGTAAGCATAAAATTTACATATAATTATTTATTTTTTTTCTCATTTTATTTGCTACTTTATTTTTTTTCAAATTCTATATAATAAATTAATCATTAGAATTCATAATTCAACAAGAAAGATAAATGAATATTCCTTATAGTACAAGAATTATAAATTAATTATTATAGATTTTAAATTTTATAAACTTAAAATTATCATATAATTCTCTAAACAATTCATAATTCATTGTAATAAATAAATTGACTTATTAATATATTTTTATATTAATTCTTAGTATTAAATATATATTTTGTGAATAAAAAGAGATAATACATATTTGCAAATTAACAAATAACGTAAAATTTGGGTTGCAAAGTGCAATAACTTTTATCACTTTAGACGACTTGATGATTTTTGCTCTCACGTGTTGCGCATGTGATGGCATCTTGTCAGAATATTCGCCGTCGGGATGCCTGAGGTTCTATTTAATAATCCCACAAAGTTTATGTATCCAACAAAAAAAAGTATAGGTACAAAATCAGCAAAATGGTCATAGTACAGGTTGCAAAAAATAATTTCCCCTTTTATATATTGGTTTCTGGAGGATTTATTTTACTGAAGCATGACTCTGACTTTATTAGGATTTGTGAAGAAACCATGATGACAAATAGGGTAGTAACCATATATATTGATGATTGGGGGTAATTGTGGTACTGTCAATCTGGCTCTTCTATGCCTAATGCAAACTTAAACGATGTAGAAATTGGTTTACGGGGTTTGAGTAGAAGGGGTGAGGAGCTTAATGGTGAATAGAATGATGAGTGCTTTCTTGACGGTGATTACATCGAAGAATCGACTCAGTGGATGATGCTAAGTTATCTAATGAAAATATTGGTTTTGAAGTAGAGTGGTTGAAATTGGATGGACTGAAAAACGGTGTTTGGGCCAGAATAGTGACTTAGGTAATGACTCTGGGGAGGATGATTTTATAAAGAGTGGTGATGACTTAAAATCTACCAGAGACTCGGAAAGTGAAGGTGCATCATATTTTCAATCCATCTCAAGTGTTTAATACTGCATTTTCCTTAGTTATGGTTTTCTCTTCCAAGGATGAGATAAGGAAAGCAATCCACTCTCATGCCATTAACACTAAAACAAACATAAATATAACAATGAATAACAAAACTAGGATTCATGTTAAGTGTGCTGATCAGAATTGTGATTGGAAGCTTCATGCCCTGAAAATGTTGGGAGAAGAAAGCTTCAAAGTAAATAGTTATGAACATGTTCATAAATGTCAGCCAAATTTCAAAACTCCAATTGGTTGAGTGAAAAATATGTACAAAAGTTCCAATTTGATTCAAATAGGAATGTTAGAGAATTTAGGACTGATATTATAGAAGATATAAGGTGTCATTTGACTAATTTCCAAGCATGGAGGGCTAAAACACTAGCTGTTGAATCATTGGAGGGTAAATCAGAAGAACAATACAAGTTTCTTTGGGATTATGATGATGAGATAAAAAGAACTAATACTGGTAGTATTGTCATGATTGTGACATGCCTTGAAAGTAGTGAAAATAGGATTGATAGGTTCTATTATTGTCTACATGCTTTGAAAATCAAATTTTTAGATGGTTGTAGACCACTAATAGGAGTTTATGTGTGTCACCTAAAGGATCCTCGTGGGGGAATGCAACTTACAGTTGGATTTGTTGATCCCAAAGATATTCCCATATGTTATGTTGTAGTGTGCAAGGAGAATAGAGACATGTGTGCGTGGTTTTTAAGTGCATTAAAATTTGATTTTGCACATTGAAAAGGATTATGAATATACATTCATATCACACAAACAAAAGGGATTAATTCAGGCATTTCAAAAAATCCTCCTCACCGCAAAACACATATTTTGTGTAAGCCACCTCCATAATAACATCAAGAATGTTGTTTTGCGGGACAAACTTGTAAGTCTGCACTGTGGAATGTTGGTAGAGCCACACAAGTTAATGAATTTGGTAGGAGAATGGATGCTTGGAAAAGCCTATTTGAGAGTTCTAATGAGTGGTCTAATGACAAGCCACCACACCAGTGGAGCAGATCACACTTTTCTGACTATAATAGATGTGACATGCTATTGAATAATTATTGGAATCTTTTAACTCAGACATTCTGGAGGCAAGGGATGAACCAATTGTTTCTATGTCTGAGTGGTTAATGGAATACCTGATGTGTAGAATGCAGAAGAACAAAGACAGAGCAATGAGAAATGGAAAGACTCTTTCTATCCTAAGGTACATAAGATAATTGATAGAAACAGTGAGAAGATTGTTGAATGTTTTCCAATGAAATTCAATGAGTGGAACTTCCTAGTATCATGTTTTTGTATGATATAAGTACACTGCCGATCTGAAAGAATGGACATGTGGTTGCAGAAGCTGGGACATCACCGGCATACCATGCACCAATGCATTGTTGACAATGTATAGTGAGGGGTTGAATTATTATGATTATACACACATATACTATGGGTTGGATACCTACAAGGCTTGTTATGCCCATGTTATCTATCTTATAAATGGCATAAGTGAATGGCTACCAACACATATTCAGTTTGTAGGTCCCAAGGGGTGTGAGTGTAAGGTTTAGAAGGGGGGGTTGAATAAACCTTACCAACTTTTCGATTTAGTCCTTTTAAATGTTGAGTTGATACTACATTTGTGTCCTTGGTGGAATGACTAATTTGGTTAATCGGTAGAGTTAGTCACTCAACAAACTCGATCGAGCCGTTTGTTGATAGAATAACTCATTTGTTAAGATTAAAGACTTAGTTCAAGCGTAGTTTGTTTTTATTGGAAGACTTAACACCCTTAAACTTGGTTTAGTACTTAGAGATTATCAAGTGGATAGCAAATTTATCGTGAGTTAAATAAATAAGATGCGAGGAATTAAAGTCTTTGAAATGTAAATGACACGATAAGTTTTTATAGAGGTTCGAAGATGGGGTAATTCTTCTACTCCTCTCTTCTCCAACTCCCTGGAGGAATCCACTAGGTATTGATCAATTATACTGAGTGGGTGATCCGGATACAAGTCTTGATCACACACGGTGACTTGATCCTTTGGGACTCGATCCGGAGATGCCTTGGTCACGCAGCTGGCTTCTCGTACGACTCAGCTTCTTCACAGGGCAGCTATCTTGCTACTACAGCCCACTTGCTCAAGCTCTTTGGATTTGATCACGAAGCCCTCCAAAAACTTGAGACTGGTTCGACCTTGAACCTTCCTACAATCCTCCGTGGAATGTAGACCCCTTGATTCTTCAATAATTTCCTCTTCAACCGATTGAAGTTATCTTTCCTTCACGAGGTGAGTGTTGGATTGATTTCCTTCGTAGTTTAGGCTTGAGGATTGAACTTGAATGATTTGAGAATATCTTAGGTTCTGATTCAAATGTTTTCTTGAATGTTCGTGGTTCAGGTAACCTTCTCTCGGAGTTATTCCTCAGCCTTTTATAGTGATCTTTCAAAAATTTGCCCATTGAAGAGATAGGCTTATTTTTGAAAGTCACTTGTGGTCGTTGGCTTGTCTTGTTGCAGTCCTTGGAATTGCCACTTCCTCGTATGAATTGTTCTTGACTTTTGAGTTCTAACATGGTGCAAAGTGCTTCCCATTGGTTTATTCCTTTTGCACGCTTCCTCGGGGTGAGCACTTCAAGAAAGGTAGCATGGAGGTATTACTTGTTTAAGTAATTCTCTTGATTTGCGGCAACGGATCTCTTTCGATTATCTCGACTTATTGCATTTCCTTGCTTTCCCAGGTGACTTAGAGTTAGCTTCCAATCATTAGATGACTCTTTGTCACTTCAATTTGAGACTTGGCTATCTTGAGTTGACTTGGTGATACTTTACTTTGCATCTCATTTGTACCTTGATCGAGTTCCGTCTTCTCTTCTTTGCCATACTCATTGTCTTGCGGTGAGTCTTCCTTCTAGTCTCCGATTTGTCTTCTTGCATGTTTAGGCATAGCGACTTAACTCGGCTTGACCAGCCCTATTTATTACAATGCGGTTTACAACAAAAATGGGGTGCCAACTTCCTATTCTAAGTTTTACATGGCATTCATCAAAATCTAAACAATAAATTTCCCAACAATTTCCCCTTTTTGATGATGCCAAAACTTATACATTCAAAGTGTAAATAGCAAAGATACATACGAGATAGTGCATTCACGAGAGAATGTATGCGTAGAATCAATTCTTTTATTGATCATAACATTCTTGTCCTTTACACAATGTTTACAAAGTGTATCGGAGAAAACATCTATGTCTACGCAAAAATAGAGAATTTACAGATTTATTACAGAAGACTTGCATAAAGTGTATTTACATAGTAAAATACATGAAGGGGTGGATAGCAACACTTCATCTCCTTCGCTTCCTCATTCTTTCTTCTTCTTGACTCTGTCATCTTCTCGGTCTTCTTTTCTTTTTCTCATCTTGTTTGCTTTCTTCTTCTTTTCATACGCCTTCTTAGGGCATCTTCATCTCTTTTATTCTCTCTTGTCTCTCCTCCCATAGCTGAGTTTGTCTTTTATTTTCTTCTTCAATTCTTTTCACATACTCAAGCATTGTTCTTAGCCACTTGCAGATTGGCTACTTCGTCAAAACCGGCCGGTAGATCCCTCCTCTTTTGCCGGATCTATGTACTCAATGTTTTTGGGCGAGGTCTAGTCCGAAACCTCTCCCTCCACCACACGCTTCTTCATCTACCTCTTCCTCTCAGGCGTGTATTGTATTGGGGCCTTCTTTTTCCCGGTGAGTGACTAGCGGAGTGACAGTGAGAAACGACCGCCGTAGTCCGCTTCGTCGCCTTCTTCACATAGTGTGAGACCTTTTTCCAAGAGTATAATTCCCGAGGCTTGAGCCATGGACATTTTTGTGAAGTATCCTTGAGATGCGGCGTTTTAAATTCATCAACGATCTTAGCTCGATTCAGGCATACGAGATGGCATAAGTGTCTATGTCTCTTTGGAATGCCTCCATGTTGTTTCAAAATATCCATAACTCGGGCATTCATCCTTCCTTCCACTTCCTCCATCCCTCGCTTCAATTGTCTTTCTCTTGTCGGCCATAGGTACAGTGAGTGTTGGAGTGGCAGATCTTCGGGAGTTTTTGATAATATCACCGTGATGACAAGACCTTGTTGGGGGTTTGTGCAATCATCAAGGTCACATCTCTCGAACCTTCCCCCTCAACAGACTTCCCTTTCTTTTCTCTTGAAACTTCCTCACTTGTTTTTCCTTCACATTTGCTCCATCCTTCTCAACTTCGAGGATCCCTTCAGCCGCTTTTAGGTATTACTCTTCCCCTTTTTGGCATCATCAAAGGAGAGAGGAACCCCTCGAAACAAACTAGCAAAGGAAGTAGAGTCTGCGATAGCAAGTTCGACCGAGTCAACTGCAAGATATCGCGTGAAACTCGTAGCGAGTAGCGTTGGATTGACTTTGCGGCTTCATCTCGGCCATGAGAAGGCTGAATTTTCGATCCATGTTTTCTTCCATACGCAGGAGCTCATTCTTATTTTGCTCACGCATTGCTTTATCTCGAAGTGTGAGATTCATGCATGTGCTCAATGTGTTCTCTCAATTTTGTCTTCGCATCGGCATTCTCATTTCGCCATACCAAATGACTTGTTGAACAATGTTCAAATATCTAGCTTGTTCCACACGCATTGTTTCTTGATGTTGCCACCACTCCGGATTCTCGACTATTATGCCTCTCAAGTCGCAGTAAGGTTGGCATCTCTGTTATCGATCTCATGTCCATCGAGGCCTGGTGCCTCTCCATCCGTACGCTCAATTTCGATAAATAATGCTTTGAACACCTCCCGAACTTGATTGTTCCCTCTGTTGCGATTGACGGCCAAGCGGCGTCAAAATCATAGTCATTGAACGATGGTATCGATGGAATGACAGGATCTGGTCTGTGGAAGAACTCGAGATCTCTTTCTGACTCTTCAGGGAGGTCGGGTACCTCCAGAGAGAAGGGAAATGATTCTACAAAGGGATCATCACGTGCAACTGGGATTTGTTCAATGATGAGTGGTGCTCGTGAAGTTCCTTGTGGAGTCGAACTGCTGCGGCTTGGGAGCCTGCGCAGATGGACTCTGTTTCATTTGGGGTCTGTTGTGAAGTTGACCCGACTTGCCGAGCCTCAATCTGTCTCAACAGCTTCGTTGGTCTCAGCTGGTTTTTCCACGTAAGTTGACTGGTCCTCGGCCTTATCAGAAGCGTCATCGGACGATGATGAGATTTCCATGGGTGGCTCATCATCAAAGTTGTAAGTTTGACGAGTTGAGGTCAGACTTACTCGTGGTTGGAACATCCTCGGTGAGTCTTTTAGATCGATCACGAGGATGACTCACTTCATCGTCTCCTTCCGATCCCGAAAGGTTACATCAGATTATCCTAGGAATCGTGAAGCGTGCTTATCTCCTTTTCTCGATGGATCAATGATAGCAGGAGGGATGTTCTCAGACTTGACTTCTTTACCCCGGAAGTCTCAACCTCCGTGGACCTTCATTACCTCATGCAGTCTCAATCTGCAGCGAGGCCTGGACATCCCTTTCGACAGATGTCACTGTCTTAGGTCTTCTGCGGTGGCATCCATTGGAGTCTCAACTCCATGGATTGCACTTTCGTCGCCAGTGTTAACTCCCGGGTTGTTCCTTCCTCGTGCCTCTACTACATCAGCGGCGTCATTAGCCTTGAGTAGCGTTGGCACCTCGGTGAGGCAGTCTCAAGCTCAATCGCCTCGAGCCTCGTCGATGACAACTTGTTGTGTACTTTGTGTTTGTTCCTTCTCCACTTCGCCTCCTAGATTCATTGTGGAGTCACCGCAACATCCTCCGACCTTGCTGCGGTGGAGGGAGTTTCGCCTCGGTGGCACACCGGTGAGTGACTTGGAATGGGGTCACTCGTCTCGGACTCATTTGTTCCCATTGAGTATTCAGCCGTTGGGGCGGTGGTAAGACACCTTCATTAGGGGTTGGCTCAACTGGGGTCCCCACTATCCCGTTTCATCGCCGAGTTCCTTAGTTCCTTCTTCCGAGTGAGTGGGGAAGTGGTGGCGGCAATAACGGTGGCAATATGCCGCACCACTCCCATTGGGTCTATCTCCGTTTGTGTTTTGGAGGACTCTCCTGGTCCCTCCATCATTCTTTGTTCATGAAGGATTCGGATTCTCGCATTGCGTCTTTGCATTTGCAATTCTCCGCGGGCAAAGAATAGTGGTCCAGATCCTCATCACTTTTTACGATAGGGCGTCAAAATGAGGATGTGTATGCTGCGGGTGCGGTGATAGGGGCGGATGTTGGCCTTCTCACGTGCCTCTGTGTCCCAATTTGCTTTAGTCCGTTCATTTTCTTTTCGAATTTCCAGTATATTTATGCAATTATCCTCGTCGAGGGCTTGCAAAGACTTTGTGTCCACCTCAAGAAATCAAGAGTTCTTCTTCCTCAAGCAATGAACTCGGATATTCAAAGCGCACTGGAGTTTCGGGCTCGGCTTCCATTTTCTCCACTCTCGCAGACGATTTTGGATGTGCGGATACAATGGAGAGTGCATGATTACATCGTCTTCATCATCCTCTTGCTAGCCCTTGTTTCGGTATTGAGGGTAGCAGACTTCATTGCTTAACACCTTCAAACCACTCTTCATGAGGTGGAGAAAAAACCGTCAGCGGTGATTGGCCGCCTCAACCATTCTTTGTTCCTCACTGCATCGACTACTACGTTTGGGTCTTCAAGTTGCCTCTGCTTGATCGGCCTCAGCAGACTTGGCCGTTTCATCAATCACTTACGGAGACTCTACTTCTCCGGCGAGTCTCAGTATCTTCTCCGGTTGAGTGACAGACTCATTTGTCTTTTCAAGCTCGGAGAGCTTGGAAAGTTTTCTTCTTCTCTTTGTTTTAACCAAAGGGATTTCGGCTCCACTTCCTCCTGCGGTTCATTGAAGGTGAATGCCTTCGCAGATGTCTTAGAGGTATTTGTCTTCCTTGTTGTGGCGATCCTCTTCTTCTTGATCACTTTGGAGAAGGGATTAATGGTTCCTTCTCCACTGCGGTGCAGGGCGGGGAGACACGGCTGCGGGGCGGTGACTCAGCTGCAGGGGCAGGGGAGCAGATTTGTTTTTCTTTCTGCAGGGGCAGCATTCTCTTAGCATTGCAGGGGCAGATTCTCTTAGCAGTGCAGGGGCCTTCTTCTTAGGTGGAGAGGGGACAGTTTTGTATCTTGGTCGGTGATTCCCCCTCACTCAGATCGCCTCTCTTAGCGTAGGCTCTCTTCTGTGCGCCAGAGAGGTTTGATCTGAACATCCTCTTGTTTACATGGAATGCCTTTCCATGTCGAAGAGGGACTCCTTTTACCTCCATCAGCCGGCCAATCACCAGACTGTATCCTAGGGAACCTCCAAACATTCCGCCCTCCTTGAAGGATTTATTCCCTACATTCTGGCAGAGTCTGCTGTAGACAAACTCAACCCAGTTCACTTTCTTTTCTTCAATGATCGCAGCCATTACGATCAATTTCGCTTTGGACAGTTGGTCAAAGCTGCCAAATTTGATGTCTATGCATTTGGCAACGATGTCCAACAATTTGTGGTAGTCCTCCTTCAGCAGCCTCTTGTTAGCTGTGTAGACTATCTTTTCAGCATAGTCGGTCTTGGCTACTTCCTTCCAAGCAGCAGCCAAGTCAACATCAGCTTCATTGATTTCTGGTGCTCCTTCCGCCGGTAATGAGCAGTGTTCTGCCAAATCCTTGGCAGTGATGATGAACTCCTTCCCGTGAACAGAGGATTTGATCCCCTCATCGTGAATCTCAGCGTTCACGTAGAACTGTGCGACCTCTTCCACATAGGTCATCGGAAACTCCATCGTCAGAAATGGTTTTAGCCCAGACGTGTCGAGTTTTTCAGCGATCTTCTTTATGAGGGCATCATCGGACCCCTGTTTGACCATTCCCTCGAAATCCACAGTAGACCCGGTGTGGATTTGCTTTCCCATCTTGACAAAATCGTGAGTAGATGCCATTTTTCAGTATTTCACCGAATGAAACTTAGAAGATGATTTGAAGATTGATAGGGTTTTTGAGAGAGTTTTTGCCTTTGCTTTTGAGAGAGAAATGAAGCAGTTTTGGTAATGTGTGAGAGAAACGGACGAAAATGGTTTAAGTATGGTTCATGAAAGGACGTGTGGGTGGTTTTTGAAATGTGATCGAAATCAATGGCTTAGATTTTGCACGCCGATTAGCATTTAATGTCTCGTATTTAATGCGGCAGCATTTATATCCAATCATAAGCTTGGTGTGCGGCTTTTGCCTATACACGCGTCATAATTATCGACGTCATTCTTAAAAACATTCCCGCTTAGTAAAAACGACGGCATTTTTGTCACTTTGCTTATAAATGACTAAACTTATCCCTTAGTGATTTAACTCTTCTTCTCACAGTTCTCCTAGTGACTCATTTGTCACTAACTCGCATCTGCTTGTCTTTCCGATATGGTGATTCACTTAGCCGATTTGAGAGTTGACTCTTTTTTCCTTTTCGTGTTTCATTTCTTTTCTTTGAGTCTTCCGAGTGTCACCACCAATTAACCCTAACTCATGCTTGAGTTCTTCAAATCTTGACTCACATAATGGTTTTGTGAATAGGTCACCAACCTGTTTATCGGTTGAAATATATTCCAAGGTGATGTCCTTCTTTTCAACATGATCTCTTATGAAGTGATATCTCGACATCGATATGCTTTGTTCTTGAGTGCAACACAGATTTTGAGTGATTGTAATTGCACTTGTGTTATCACACATGATTGGAATTTCCTTTTCTTCAACTTCATAGTCTCTCATTCTTGTCTCATCCATAGGACTTGGCAACAATTTTGCCCCAGCCTATGTATTCTCTTGTTGTAGAGGTGGCTATTGAATTTTGCTTTTGCTAAACCAGGAAATTAGCTTTGTTTCCAAGCATTTGACATGTGCCCCGAGGTGCTCTTCTTTGTCAACTCTACATCCAAAGATAGTTAGAGTCGAATAGCCAATTAGCTTGAATCCACCTTCCTTTGGATACCATAAGCCAACTTCTTGGCTTCCTTTCAAATATCTCAAGATTCTCTTCGTCAGCTTGATCATGTGGCTTTCTTTTGGAGCGATTGAAATCTTGCACATACACCTACAAAGAAAGGTGATGTCCGCTTCGCTTTGTGAGATAGAACAATGATCCAATAAGTGCTTTGTATCTTGTTTGATCTATAGCCCCGCCATCCGCATCCATATCCATTTTGGATGATGTATTCATTGGTATTTTCACGTAAGACTTCTCTTCCATACCAAATTTCTTCATTAAATCTCTCGGTGTATTTTGTCCGACTTATGAAGGTTCCATCCTTCATTTGTTTCACTTGGAGTCAAGGAAGAATGTCAGCTCTCCCATCATGCTCATTTTGAATTTGCTTTGCATGAGGTTTGAAAATTTATCACACAGCTCTTTGTTTGTGGATCCAAAAATAATGTCATCCACATATATTTGAACAAGCAATATACAATAAAATTCTTGTGAGCTGCATAGGCAAGAAACATCCAATAATCTTGCTTCTTCCAATAAACCATTAAGGAATGCACTCTTTACATCCATCTGATATACAATAAAATTCTTGTGAGCTGCATAGACAAGAAACATCCTTATAGCTTCCAATCTTGCTACAGGGGCAAATGTTTCATCAAAATCTATCCCTTCTTCTTGGCAATATCCTTTGGCTACTAATCTTGCTTTGTTTCTTACCACAGAACCTTCCTCGTTCATCTTGTTTCTGAACACCCATTTAGTGCCAATAACATTTTGATGGGTGGGTCTTTTAACTAATTCCCATACTTTATTTCTTTCAAACTGATTCAGCTCTTCTTGCATAGCTTGAATCCAATGTGTGTCATCCAATGCTTGTGACACATCTTTAGGCTCTATTTGTGAGATAAAGCATGTGAACATAGCTTCTTGTTGAGTTCTGGATCTTGTTTTGATACCTTCTCTTATATTTCCATTGACTAGTTCTGGTGGATGGTCTCTCATCCATCTTACATCGAGGTTGGAGTAAGTTAGCTAGATTGATCGTCTTGCGGCTATGTTGCTTTGATCGATTCTCTCGTCATCACTTAGTCTGCAGATTTTCCGTGTTTTTGAGACTCGGCTTTCTCATTGTCATCCGAGTTTATAATTCGGCTTTCAAAGATAGGGACTCTTCGCATGGTTGGTTGATTCACTTTATCGTTGATTCCTCCATGTCTTCTCCATTTACATTTGGCTCATCAAACACCACATGAATGGATTCCTCTGTAACCATAGTCTTCTTGTTGAGTACTCTGTAGGCTTTGCTTTCAATTTGAGTATCCCAAGAAGATACCTTCATCACTTTAGCATCAAAAGCCTTTAAATTATCTTTGCCATTGTTATGGATGAAGCATTTACATCCAAATATTCTAAAATATGCAACATTTGGTTTTCTCCCTATCCAAATCTCATGGGGAGTCTTTGTCGGTTGTCATTTATCATGCATCTATTTTGAGTGTAGCATCTTTGTGTTTATTGCTTCCATTTCAAAATCTTTTAGGTAGCCCTGTTTTTGACTAACATGGTCCATTTGCTTCTTTGAGAGTTCTATTCCTTCTTTCTCGCAACTCCATTCTGCTATGGAGTCCTTGCTGCAGATAATTCATGACCAATGCCATTTTCAATACAATACTGCGAGTTATTATGCTATTTACAAACTCGGTTCTCTCACGATGTTATTTTGATAATGGTTTGACTCTTCTCATTTTGAATCCTCTTCATCAATTTGTGGTAGTTTTCGTAGAGAGTTTCTTTCTTCCTACACATGAATATTGTCCATGTATATCTTGAGTAGCCATCTACTACCACCAAGGTGTATTTCTTCCCACTTATGCTATTTGGTTCAATGGACCAAATAGATCCATATGTAGCAATCAATATTCTTGTTGAATATGGACATGTCTTTTCTTTGAATGATGATTTGATTTGTTTTCCTTCGACGCGTCACATATACTCTCCTTCTTGTATATCGAAAGTCCGGAAGTCCTTCCACAAGATTGCTTACGGAAAGCTTGTTAATCGTTTTGAAATTCGGGTGACTCGACTTCTTGTACCAATGACCTAACTTGATTCAAATTTGTGCTCTTTGCTAAAAGACAGTCTTTGGGTGTTGCGATTGACCAATCCACGACATACATGTTCTTTTTGCGCATCCTTGCAACACAACTTCATTTGATTGATATCCTTGATTTGGCATATACCCATGTTAAATCCAACATTATAACCCTTGTCACAGAGTTGGGCGATCTTTAGCAAGTTGAAGTTGAGTCCTTCAACATATGCAACATATGTGATTTCTAATCCGTTTTTCTTTATGGATCCAATGCCTCTTATTTCTCCTGGAGCTTCATTTCCTCCAAATATGACTTTTACTCCTTTGACTTCCTTGAATTTTGACAGATTTTTCTTGTTTCTGTCGTGTATGGGAAAGCGACCACTATCCATGTACCAGGTTCCTTGGCACTCGATTTGTTCCTTAAACCTGCAAACAAGGAAATTAAGTTTTAGGTACCCATATTTGTCTGGGTCCTGAGGGGTTAGTATTGTAAGATGATCCAACCAACCTATAGCCAAATGGTTTGACTCTAAGGGGTTGCCATCTATCAGTGCCATAATCATAATTAATTTTGGCAAATTGCTTGGGGATTCTAGGTTCATACAGCTGTCTCTTTTGTCTATATGCCTGTATATGTGTTTTAGCAATTGCCTTCTTTGGGTAGTTGTGATATCTCGAGTGTAGTGCCTGGGTGCATATGTGTCTTTGATGAAAGCTCTTATACCTTTGGAATGGCCTTTGCTGAGTTCTTGGCCTTTTCCATTTGGGCTTATATTCCATAGGTCTTTGCTGATAGTTCACATTATTCCAATCAGCTTGGCTTGGGTATTTTCTACCATTCCCATCATATGTGTTTCTTTCATAGAACCAAGGGTTTTTGGTAGCTCTGTTTCTTCTTTCTGAGTATTTCTGTTTGGAGTTTCTTTGAGGAACTCATTTGGATTTCTTCTCATTTGTCCTCTCAAAGACACTCAACTCGGTCATTGTTTTCCTTTTCCTTTATAACCAAGGCCAGTTTTCTTGTAATTGTGCTTTGGAATAAATGTGTGTGCACCATTTGGAGTTTTGGATTTTGAGATACTTCATTGCTTGAAGATCCTTTTTCCAAAATTACTTTTGGAGCTTGACACAACACAGAGGAATTAAATCTAAGCTGTCTTGTCTCCACATTCTCTTTGACTCATAATAAGATCATCCAATGATTTAGATGCCTTAGTGAATGAGGCAATCACATTTTGAGGTCATTTTCCCTCTTTTTTATAGAAGATTATTTCTGTTATTAGCTTAGCATTTTCGAGTCTTTAAACTTTCATTCTCATCGCCTATTTGACTTAGAGTACTCGGCTCCTTAGTCATTTGTGAGTTTGCTCTTGAGTAAGGTGTTTTCCTCATTTAGTAGTGTGTGTGAGGATTTAATGTGTTCAAAATCTTTCATCATTTTGCCTAATGAATCATAAAGATCGAGTGGGTGATGAAGTGTGTGTGTCATGTCACTATCACTAGAATCTAAGTGTGATGAGTCGAGTGTACCTCATCTTCTTGGTCGAGTTGGTCTTGTTCCTTGGCCATAGAACAGGATCAAGGCTTCTTCTTTAGAGTCACTTGAGTAGTCGGTTTCACTACTCTCAATCAATCAAGCTGTGTCTCTTGACTTGTTGTCTCGGATCTCTGCAGCCAACATCGCCTTTTTCTTTTCTTGTCTTCTTTCTCTCAAGACCTTTCTTTCTTCTTCATTCTGTATTTGTTGACTACAGGATATGGGCAATCAATGGCATAGTGACCTGGTTGCCTACGGTTCAAAGATAGATTTTCAACCTTTTGATCGACTCTTTCCATTCTTGGATTGTCGACCCTTTGATATTCCTTTTGATGCTCTGTTCTCTTGGTTGGCCTATCTTCCCTTGACTTGGAGGAGCCGAGTGTCTTCTAGAGGATTCGCCCTTGACTCTCTTGTAGTTCTTATTGAAGAACTTGTTAAACCTTTTAACCATCAATTTATTTTCTCTTGGTCAATGACTTCTTTGACCTTAGCTCTCTTGCCATCCTTAACAATTAGAGCAACTGTTTTGGGCACTTTGCCTCCTCTTGGTCTTTTCTTCTCACTCAAATTCGTAGGCTTTGAGATCCGAGAATAGCTCATGGTTGGATGTCTTTGATAGGTCCATTGGAGTGTCTCATGGCCATGACTTTCATATCCCACTCGGTTGGGAGACTTCTTAGAATCTTCATACACATTTTCTTGTGTATATTCTTTTCCAAGTGCGAGATAGCTCGTTGGTAATTTCGTGAACCGAGCATCCGGTTGATCCAAGGTCTTTCTGCGATCATTTTGAAATTCTCAAATTTGACATGACCCACCGATAATTTATTTTCCTTGATTTGCTCTAAGCCTTCACAAATCAATGTTAGCTTGTCCCATTTCTTTAGCCGTTTTGCATGATTTGACTTTATTGAACATGGCTTTGTCCAAGGTTTTGTAAAGAATGTCCTTGGCCACATTGTCCAGGTTATATCTTTTCTCGTCATCATTTGTCCATTCAGCTCTTGGTTTTTCAACCATAGGTGGTCTAGAGCAACATCCTCTTCACCTTCATTGCAGCCTCTCTCCTTACTGGTTTGTGTTCACTTTTAAAATTTGCGGTGGCCCATCCTTTATCACTATCCACATCTCATCATGTAATCTTGATAGATGAGCTCGCATGCGAATTTTCCAATCATCAAATTCTTCAATTGTGAACATAGGGATGCGTGTCAAATTTGCTTCCATGATAATAACTTTTAATGATAAAAAGAGTTTTGAAAAACTTAAGTACTAAAACAGGACTTTGAAAAATTTGGAGATCTAGTTCAAGAACGGTGCGGAAGGCTCAATGAACCAACGACTACGATACCACTTGTAGGTCCCAAGGGGTGTGAGTGTAAGGTTTAGAAGGGGGTTGAATAAACCTTACCAACTTTTCGATTTAGTCTTTTAAATGTTGAGTTGATACTACACGGTTGTGTCCTTGGTGGATAGCTAATTTGGTTAATCAAGAGAGTTAGTCACTCAACAAACTCGTGAGCTTTTGATAGAATAACTCGGCTATTAAGATTAAAGACTTAGTTCAAGCGTAGTTTGTTTTTTGGAAGACTTAACACCCTTAAACTTGGTTTAGTACTTAGAGATTATCAAGTGGATAGCAAATTTATCGTGAGAGTTAAATAAATAAGATGCGGGAATTAAAGTCTTTGAAATGTAAATGACACGATAAGTTTTTATAGAGGTTCAAGATGGGGTAATTCTTCTCCTCTCTTCTCCAACTCCCGGAGGAATCCACTAGGTATTGATCGATTATACGTAGTGGTACACCCGGATACAAGTCTTGATCACACGGTGACTTGATCCTTTGGGACTCGACGGAGATGCCTTGGTCAGTGGTGGCTTCTCGACATGACGACTCGGCTTCTTCACAGGGCAAATTTGCCTTTGCTACTACTGACCCACTTGCTCAAGCTCTTTGGATTTGATCACGAAGCCCTCCAAAACTTGAGACCGGTTCGACTTGAACCTTCCTACAATCCTCCGTGGAATGTAGACCCTTGATTCTTCAATAATTTCCTCTTCAACTGATTGAAGTTATCTTTCCTTCACGGGTGAGTGTTGGATTGATTTCCTTCGTAGTTTAGGCTTGAGGATTGAACTTGAATGATTTGAGAATATCTTAGGTTCTGATTCAAATGTTTTCTTGAATGTTCGTGGTTGAGGTAACCTTCTCTCGGAGTTATTCCTCGGCCTTTTATAGTGATCTTTCAAAAATCTGCCCGTTGAAGAGATAGCTTATTTTTTAAAGTCATTTGTGGTCGTTTGCTTGTCTTGTTGCGATCCTTGGAATTGCCACTTCCTCGTATAAATTGTTCTTGACTTTCGAGTTCGACATGGTGCAGTGCTTCCCATTGGTTTATTCCTTTTGCACGCTCGACCTGAGCACTTCAAGAAAGGTAGCATGGATGTATTACTTGTTTAAGTAATTCTCTTGATTTACGCAACGGATCTCTTTCGATTATCTCGACTTGATTGTATTTCCTTGCTTTCCCAGGTGACTTAGAGTCGACTTCCAATCATTGGATGACTCTTTGTCACTTCAATTTGAGACTTGGCTATCTTGAGTTGACGACCGATACTTTACTCAGTTGCATCTCGGTTGTACCTTGATCGAGTTCCGTCTTCTCTTCTTTTCCATACTCAATTTGTCTTGCAAATTGGAGTCTTCCTTCTAGTCTCCGATTGTCTTCTTGCATGTTTAGGCATAGTGACTTAACTCTTGGCTTGACCCCCTATTTATTACAATGCGTTTACAACAAAAATGGGGTGCCAACTTCCTATTCTAAGTTTTACATGGCATTCATCAAAATCTAAACAATAAATTTCCCAACACAGTTGGATGCCAGATTTATAGAAATCACAAATGAGCTCTCAGCTCTTGGAAAAGAATATACACAGAAGGAGATGTGTATGCAGATATTGAGGTCTCTCCCAGATGAGTGGGAAATGAAGGTGATGGCTTTGATACACTCCATGGACCTGACAAGAATCTCCAACCATGAGCTATTCTCAGACTTGAAAGCTTATGAATTCGATCTCAGAAGAAAAGAGCAAGAAGAGATAGTTGTACCCAAGACAGCTGCTCTGTTGGCTGGAGAATCCAAAAGAGCTGACTCAAAGGAAACCATTGACCCTGAGGAGATTGCCCTAATGGTGAAGGTTCAACAAGTTCTTCCATAAGAACTATAAAAGGAACAAGGGTGAAACCTCCAGAAGATAGTCAGCACATTCCAAGACAAGGGAAGAAAGACCACCCAAGAGAGCTGATAATCAAAGAGCTGACTACGAGAAAGCTGAGAACCTGTGCTGGAATTGTAGACAACAATGACATTTTGTTGTTGACTGTTCCTATCTACCAATCAACAAGTATAGGAATGAGGAGAAAAGAAAGGTCTTCAGAGAAAGGAGACAAGAAAAGAAGAAAGCATTATTGACCGTTGAAACTGACACAGCTAAGTGCAAAGAGACAGCTGAGTCTGACAACAGCGAGGCAGACTACTCCTAAGACACTAAAGAAGAGGGTTTGATATGCCTTATGGCCAAAGAACATGAAGATGAGGTACATTCTAACTAATCTCATTCTAATTCTAATGATAGTGATAGTGACACAAACACTTCATCACCCACAGATATTTATGATTCATTAGGCAAAATGATGAAAAACTTTGAGCACATAAAATCCTCACACTCACTTTTAAATGAGGAAAATAGTCAACTCAAAAGCCAAAACTCAAAGCTGACAAAGAGATGAATACTCTAAGTCACATAGCTGCTGAGAACAATGAGTGACGCTGAAATTCCTAAGATCAAAGAAGACTTAGCTGGAACAGAGTGGAGGGAATTTTTTTTGAAATATGTGATTGCATCATTTAGCAAGACATCTAAATCATTGGATAAATTGATAATGATACAGAAGGAAAATGGAGACATAACAGGCATATGATTCAATTCCTTTGTTGACGCTTAAACTCCAAGAGTGGTTTTGGAGAAAGGATCCTCAACCAATGGGGAGTCCAAAAACCCAAAGCACCATATATTGTACCACTCACAAATACAATCACATACATGATGGCCTAGGCTACAAAGGTGAAGGCAAGAAGCCAACAGAGTATGCTGAAAGAACAGCTGAAACAAAATTCAGAAGAGTCCATCAGCAGACTCCTAATAGAAAGTATTCTGTGAAAGCAAAACAAAACTACCAAAAGCCCCAAAAGTTTCAGCAGAGAAAGTCATATAATGGGAATGGTAGAAAGTATCCTAGCCAAGCTGATTGAAACAATCAAATGAGATATCAGCCAAGTCTAAAGAGATACAAGCCCAAGTGGCAAAGACCTCAGACTCAAAATAGGTCATTCCCTAGGCCAAGGAATCATTATCGGCACACATATGCACCCAAGCACAATGCTGACTATGCACAAAAGTTTCATTACTATCCTAAGAAAGCAAATGCACAAGCTCACACACAGGCATACAGACAAAAGAGACAGTTGTATGCGTCTAAATGTCCCAGGCAATTTGCAAATATTCATTATGATTATGGAACTGAGAGTCAGATCATTTGGTTATACCTTGCAAGCTTATTGATTGTCTTGAAATTTAGGTGACTCAATTTTTTGTGCCATAGCCAACTTGATTCGGCTGTACTCTTGGCTAACAAACATGTACTTGGTGTAGCAGTTGACCAATCCAATACATACATGTTTTTTTGTCTTGATCCTGATAGAACAACTTCATTGGATTCAGCATGCTCGATCTGGCATACTCCCATGTTGAATCATACATTGTAGCCCTTATAGTGAGTTGGCGATGCTCGTGATTGAAATTGACCCTTCAACATAGGCTACATCTGTGATTTCTAGTTCATTCTTCCTTTTGGATCATGTGTCTTTGATCTCCCCTGGAGCTTCATTTACTCCAAATATGATTTTTGCTCCTTTTTCTTCCTTGAAGTTTGATAAGTTCTTTTTATTCCCTGTCATATGTCTGGAACAACCACTATCCATGTATCAGGTTCCTTGGCACTCAACTGTTCCTAGAACCTGCATCAAGGAAATTAGTTTTTAGGTACCCAAACCTGTCTGGGTCCTGAGGGGTTAGCATATAAGGTGATCCAACCAATTTATAGCCAAATGGTCTAACTCTAAGGGGTTGCCACCTATTAGTACCATAATTATAATGAATATTTGCAAATTGCTTGGGAGCTTTAGGCTTATACATCTGTCTCTTTTGTCTGTATGCATGTGTGTGAGCTTGTGCATTTGCTTTCTTGGGATAATAATAAAACTTTTGTGCATATTGGGCATTTTTCTTGGGTGCATATGTTAGCTGACAATGGTTCTTTTTCCTTGGGAATGACCTATTTTGAGTCTGAAATCTTTGCCATTTGGGCTTGTATCCCTTAGAACTTGGCTGATATCTGATTTGATTCTTTTAATCAGCTTGGCTAGGATATTTCTACCATTCCCATCATATGACTTTCTCTGCTGAAACCTCTGGGGCTTTTGGTAGTTCTGTTTTTATTTCACATAATATTTTTTGTTTGGAGTCTACTGATGGACTATTCTGAATTTAGTTTCAGCTGTCTTCTCAACATACTCTACTGGCTTTTTGCCCTTGCCTTTATATCCTAGGCCAGCATGGTTGTGATTGTATTTATGAGTGGGTGTGGGTGCAACATATGGTGCTTTGGATTTTTGGACTCCCTCATTACTTGAGGATCCTTTTTTCCATAACCACTCTTCCAGTTTGAGCATGCACAAAGGAGTTAAATCATATGCCTGTTTTATCTCCACTTTCCTTTTTTATCACTATTAATTCATCCAATAATTTAGATATTTTGGTAAATGATGCAATAATTTTTTTAAATCTTTTTCCTCTTTCTTTTCATTTGACTAAGTCAGCTTTGATTTTAGCAATCTCAGCCTTTATCTCAGTGTTCTCAGCAGCTATGTGACTTAGAGTACTCAGCTCCTTACTCAGCTGTGAGTTTTGGCTTTTGAGCTGGCTGTTTTCCTCATTCAAAAGTGTGTGAGAGGTTTTTACGTACTCAAAATCTTTCATCATTTTGCCTAATAAATCATAAAGATCTGTGGATGATGAAGTGTTTGTGTCACTATCACTATCATCAGAATTAGAATGAGATAAGTTAGAATGTACCTCATCTTTATGTTCTTTGGCATCTTGTTTTTTGGCCATGAGGCATATCAAAGCCTCTTGTTCAGTATCTGAGGAGTAATCAGCCTCACTGTTATCTGACTCAGCTGGTTCATTGCACTTGGTTGTGTAGAACCCCGCCAAGAACTAACATGGCTTTCTTCTTTTCTTGTCTTCTCTCTCTGAAGACTTTTCTTTCCTCCTCATTTCTATACTTGTTAACTGGTGGATAGGGACGGTCAACAGCAAAGTGTCCCGAATCTGCAATTCCAAAGACAGGTTCTCGACTTTTTCGGAAGTCACCTGTCGGCTCTACGATATTGATCCTCGATGGTCGACTTTCTTGGGTGGTTTGTCTTTCCTTGCTTTGGAAGGGGCTGGGTGTCTTCTTAAGGTTTCACCTTTGTTCCTTTTGTAGTTCTTATTGAAGAACTTATTGAATCTTTTTACCATAAGGGAAATCTCCTCTTGGTCAATGGCTTTCTTGGATTCAGTTCTTTTGGATTCTCCAGCCATGAGTGCAGTTGTCTTGGGTACAACTATCTCTTCTTGCTCTTTCCTTCGAACCTCGAATTCATAAGCTTTCAAATCTGAGAATAAATCATTGTTGAATGTTCTTGTTAAGTCCATGGAGTGTCTCAAGGCCATCACCTTCATTTCCCACTCAGCTGGATCGACCTCAGTATCTTCATACATATTTATTTCTGTGTGTATTTTTTGCCTAGAGTTGAGAGCTCATTTATAATCTCTGTGAATCAGACATCCAACTGAACCAGACTTTCACCTTTAAGCATTTTAAAATTCTCAAATTTTTGTACAGCAAAAGTCAATTTATTTTCTTTAATTTGATCAGATCCTTCACAAATTAAAGTTAGTTTTTCCCAAATTTCTTTATCCGTTCTACATGATTTTACTTTGTTGAACATGGCTATATCGAGGGTTTTACAAAAAATATCATTGGCAACATTATCCAAGTTGTATCTTTTTATGTCCTTGTTCGTCCACTCTCATCGAGGCTTCTTGACCATGGTTGGTCTTGGTGCAGCAGGTAGAGCTGGGACAGCAGCAGCAGCAACACGTGTGCCACGTGCAGCAGGAGCCAGTGGCGGATCCAGGATTTTGAAAATGGGGTTACGATAGATATTAAAAAAAACATGCACCACATTGTTTAATATTTAAAGTTGTACAACCCAAAACATGTAAATAAAAAAGAACTTACATACCATTAATATAAAAATTACAATTGCAACTGGGTCCAACGTGTCTTCATTTAGACTACAATATCATCATTGGAAATTTGTAGAAACACATCAATCTCAAAAAAAAAGTGTCAAAATAATAAGTTAATGCAATATATTTTTGACATAGTCATTCCTGAATAAATGGGGGTACACTTTTTTTTATATTATTATTGTGTATTATTATGGTTAATAACTGAAGATTACTTTGGATTTTTTCAAATTTGGGGTACAACTGTACCCCCATCCACCCAAGTGGATCCGCCACTGGCAGGAGCTGCAGCAGCCTCTCCTTCAGCTACGGGTGCAGCAGCAGTAGCCTCAGGAGCAGGAGCCCTAACAGCTGTGTTCACTTTCATTATTTGTAGTGGCCAATCCTCAATGATGAACCACATCTCATCATGTAAGGTTGAAAAATGTGCTTGCATGCGTATTTTCCCATCATCAAATTCCTCGATAGTAAATATAGGAATGCGAGTTAGATTTGCTTCCATGATAATAACTTATTTTGAAAGAAAAGCTTTAATACAACAAGCATTGTATCTTCCGAAAAAGATTGAGATCTAGTTCAAGAACTAAAGATTTTAAAGCTCGATGAGAACGAACCGCTCTGATACCAATTGTAGGTCCGAAGCGGTGATAATGTAAAGTCTAGAAGGGGGTTGAATAGACTTTACCAACTTTTCGATTTTAGTCATTTTAAAGTTAGAATTTAGTCAAAAGTCAGCTGGATCCTTGGTGGACAGCTTAATTTACCTTCACAGCAGAGTTAGCCACTCAACAGACTCGACTGAGCTATTGATAAAATAACTCATCTAATTCAATTAATTCTTTAGAAATTCAGTAGGTTTGGTTTTACTGCGGAACACATTCACCATTTAATAAAAATATATTTTTCAACACTTTTTTTAAGTTTAGTTATTATCAGTTGACTTAGGCAAATATAACAAACAACAATTAATAGTATGCAAGAAATAAAGTGTTGAATCTCAATGACGAAGAGCAATTTGTATAGTGGTTCGAGGATTGGGTAATTCCTTTAATCCACTCTTCTCTAGTCCCTGGAGTAATTAATCCACTAAGTACAGTGACTTTGTTACAAAATAGTGACAGTCCAAGCTAGGCCTTGATCACACAGCTGGCTTTGCTTTTGGGAAGCTTCTTCACAAGAGACATGTGAATATTTGGCAATGTAATTTTGTCTGCAAATTTGGCAATGTATTTTCTTCTGCAACTTTTAGCAATGTATTGTCACATTTGTCTACACATTTTGGCAATGTACTTTTGATAGAATAGACTATGACGTTAGTGTCTATGAAATTTGCAAATTATGAAGTGTTATGTTTTTGAAGTGTTATGTTTTAGCCTGCTTAATTTGCAGATTTTAGTGTTCTATTTTAGGTTAGTTAATTACAAATCTTAATGTTATGTTTTAGCTTGGTTAATTTGCATATTTTATTGTTCTCTTTTAGCTTGGTTAATTGGAAATTTTAATGTTCCGTTTAGGTAGTTTTAATTTGGCTAAAGTTCATAATTTTTGTTCGAATTTGATACATTAACAAAAATTAATCAAATTTACAACTGAAATTTTCATTTCATTCTATACACATTACATACAAGGGAAATAGGGCATTGCATCCGAGGAAAAATAGGGCAACATAATTGGGAGTTGGCCACTAATTTACAAACTTATCCTACTACAAACGTACTAACAAACACACTAGATAAAAACCTGCTAATACTCTTTCAAACATTACATTGACCTTTTCTCCTCCCACCCTAACCAAATCCACTCTTACTAAGCAAACCAGAAGGCAGTGAAAACCATTCAGGATAGCAACAAGACCCATTTCAGCTTCTTGAGCTCTTTGTTATCCATATGCAACTTATGGACTTCTTCCTCCAAAGCTACTACCTTTTGTTTTAAATACGGAATTAATGACATTTCCCTTGAACACATGGATGGGTCTTCCCAACAGAAATAATCACACCCATCTTTCTGTCAACATGAAAGAAGTAAAAAAAAATTAAGAATTCGAACAAAAAGAAATGTAAGAACAAGATCTGCAAATTGAAACATGATACCTTGCAATCTTGGCAACCATAAAATCTCCGTCCAGGATTGTCATTTGTCCAAGACGTTCGAAGCTGAGCTTGTTTCCCACAGTGGCAAAAAACTCGCGCAGCACCACAACTCGTCGAGGAAACAGTGGACATTTTGATTTTTTTTTCATGCTAAAATTGAGTAATGTGATGAGGGTGACAAGTTTAGGGTTAGAGAAATGAAGGGTTTCTATGACACATTAGTTATAGGGAAATGAATCAGCTAGAGATAAATGGAGTTGAGTTCCCTCCATTATTTCAGTCTACATGGTATTTTAGGAGGCCCATTTTTAAACAAATGACACACCACTCACCATGTAGGCAATTTACCCTCCAACATCGGCCAAATCCCCAAATTATTGACACCTCAGCAATTTTTGTTGATTTTGGATAGCTTCGGCCAAAATAGAATGTAATGTCAAAAAATTAAAAAGATAATGGACTAAGACGGGAATTGGACAACATAGAGGACTATATGTCTAAATGGTCAAAGTTATCGGACCAATTTTCTAATTTTCTCAAACGTTTAAGTGAAAAAGTATGACACGTTGAATAAAAAAATTATCACTTATTCTTTAAAATAATGTCAATTTTCTCGTCGTCAGCTACTATGTGGAGTCACTGCTCATCTTCAGCACCATATTTAACAATGTGTATCATTTTTTTATAAAAAAAATATTACATGTTTCTAATTAAAGTATATTACTTTTTTGCTAAAAAGTATTACTTATCTTAAAAGTAATACTTTTTTTCTCAAAAAAGTATTATCACGCTATTTTTGGGGGACCGTTGACTTTTTGTTGACTTGACTCAACCTGACTCGTCTCACAGATAGAAATTCGTGAGAGGGTCTCGCATCATTCCCCGGTATTAAGGGCAACTCCAATGGTAGGTTTTTGGAGGGAGTTTTTCACGAAAAAACGTGTCAACCAAAAACCTCACCATTATGGAAGATAATTTGAGGTTTGTGGGGATGGTCCGGATTGTAGGGATGAACCGGTTGATGAGGGATAAATGGGGTAAAAAAGTGTTGGTGTGGGGCCCATGTATGAAGAAAGAGGTTGAAATTAATATTTGTGAACTTTTTTATTATTTTATAAATTAGATGGTGGGACCATTAAAAAGTGGTAAATAAGTTTAACCATTGTGGAGAAAGGTTTATAAAATGGTTGGGTATTTGCTTTTGACATGGCAAGTGACATGATACACAGAAAACTGTGGAAAAACATTTGAGAGGTTTTTCCACTGGAGATGCCCTAATAAGTATCACACACATGTATAAATATTATTATAGTATTAATTTTTAAACATAAATTATGAATGTTTATAAGAAAAATGATAAACGTTAAAAAAATACATGACAATGGTCATTACAATAAAATAGAAAATCGTGATAATCATCCGTACGATAAAATAAAAGATGAAACATAATCTTGTATCTTGTAATAGAGGATCTCATGGGATAAAAGTGAACAAAGATTGAGGACAGAATGGCCGAAAATAATTAAGCTGATGATGAAGGCCTAAAAAAAATGAACCCCCCTTTCTCTCTCTAACTCTTTTCTCTCCCCCTTCTCTCTAACTCCCAAAAAAAAAAACCCTAAGTTTCCCTCCCTCTCCCTTTTAAATCGGCCCCCTTCCTTCCTCCTCCTCCTCCCTCCTCCTTCCCCCCTCCTCCTCCATGGTTTCTATTGGAGGGATACCAAATGGCGGTCCTTTGGGCGTATGAATGTGGCCGAAATTTTTGGTCCAGGGCGAAAGCGGGTCGGAGCTTCACGGAGGTGTCTCGGAGCGGAGAAGACGATGGGTCATGATAGAGATTTGGGAGAGGGAGAGGCAATTTTTTGCTTTTTTCTCTAGTTTGTTAGTATATCTCTGTTATTTTCTTATTTTGTTTGTGTTTTCTTTTCTCGGTTGATTTGCGAAACTCGTAGGCGGATTTTTTTATTCTGCCGCAAGTATGTAGTGGTTGCTCGTGCCCGATTTTAGTTTTTGGTGTGTTACAGTCTCCTTTAAGGAGTCTTTGAAGTCTCCCACGTGGAGTGGGTAGTTTTGGGGTGGGTAGTTTTTTTAGTCTATGTGAATACGAATTGGTTTTACCAATTCCCCGCGCTCTTAGTTAGTCTGTTCGGCTTTAGCCCTTGGCTACGATTGTAGTTGTAATTTTAGTTTTTGAGTTGTTTTAATATAATTCTATCGTTCGACAAAAAAAAAAAAAAAAAGATGATGAAGGCCTAAAAAAACTATTGTTTCAATAAGGTTTCTCTTTTCCATTCTCTCACTCCAAAACCCACCTGCCCTATGACAGATAGAGATACAAGTACTTTCTGCTGTGCTGCTGGTGGTTTTTGTTTTGTTTTTATATCATAAAAAAGGACAACATATTTTTGTTTTGACTCATTACCCAATTTCATCAATTTAAGACTTTTGCATTAAATGCCATGCAAACCCTTTGCATTACCACTTCTCGTGCACATACACAACTTTTTTTTTTCTTTTTTCCTTTAATTATTCAGCTAATTCGATTTTTGTTCATGATGTTCCCATGAACATTGACCAACTTTTCCTCTTTTCCTTTTCTTTTTCGATGAAAACAAGTGTTTATATATCTCAGCTTTCGTAATTCATAAATCATTCAATTTTAAATTCATATATATATCAGCATTTAAGCCAACCCTCCCCTTCAAAAACCAAAATCTCAATACATGGCTTTGCCTTCATTCGAATCATCCCCACCACCGCCGCGGCCACATCACGCCGGAGTTTCTTCAAACTCTAAAACAGAAAAAGATGGGACTCCATTGGATATGATGACCCAATTAAACAATTTTTCACTCTCTCCACCAATTCATCAATTGCATGAATCACAAAAAAAATCCAAGAACTACAATCTTCTTCTCGTAATCAACTATGCCTGTTTGTTTGTGGGTTCAGTTTCTTCAACATTAATTTCAAAATTCTATTTCATTCACAAGGGCTCAAGCAAATGGGTCTCCACATGGGTTCAATCTGCGGGTTTTCCTCTTCTCCTTTTCCCTATATATCTCCCTTTTATTTTCGGGTGCACTCAGAGACGCCCGTTTTCGGGCTTTAATTCAAAGCTTTTACTTTTATCAATCGCTGTTGGCGTTTTATTGGGCGTCAACAACTTTTTATTTTCTTATGGAAATTCGTATTTACCAGTCTCAACTTCTTCTCTACTTCTCTCGTCTCAACTTGCTTTCAATCTCATCCTTTCTGTGATTATCGTCAAACAAAAAGTGACGTTTACAAATTTAAACTGCGTCGTACTTTTGACTTTGAGTTCAGTCCTTTTAGCCCTGGGTTCGAGCAACGATAAACCCTTGGGCTTGACGAAAGTGAAATATCTAGTTGGTTTTTTCTCAACCCTAGGCGCGGGTTTTATGTTCGCTCTATATCTTCCGGTGATGGAGACGATATACCGGCAAGTTTACTGCTACGCCATGGTGGTCGAGATGCAGTTGGTGATGGAAATCGCGGGCGACGGCGTTCGCCACTGCCGATGGCGGCGCCGGCGGGTTTTCCGACATGAGAGATGAGAGCACGAAGGTGTTTGATAAAGGCTCGGCGGCGTACTGGTTGACGATCGCCGGAAATTTGGTGATTTGGCAGTTTTGCTTCATGGGCACCGCAGGAATGGTGTTTCTGACGACGTCGTTGACGGGAGGGATATGTATGACGGCGTTGATGGCGATTAATGTTATCGGCGGCGTTGTGGTGTACGGAGATGAGTTCGGCGGCGTTAAGGTGGTGTCCACCGTTCTGTGTGTTTGGGGGTTTTGTTCGTATTTGTACGGTATGTATGTGAAGAACAAGAAACGAAAACAAAGTAATCATAATGATGAATCCATGGAGATGAATGGTGTTTCTCGTCCATAATCGATCGGGATATTCGGGTAATCGGATCTTTTAATCGGGTCATGTTATAATGGGGTTATATATTGTATCTCTCTATTTTTCATGCAAAATAATTATTATAGAAGTTATTTAATTAGATGTATAATCAGACATACAATATAGTGTATGTTTGCTAGCCTAGCCTAGTATAAAGATTATGAGAGATTGTCTAAGAACTTATTGCGGTTTTGTTGTTTTGAGTTGCATGCATGGGTTTCCGGATGGGATCTTCTATTCCAAAATTGTGTTTCATCTCATATTCCAATCGTGTGGATGATTGACACGTGTATTACATTTACCATTTTAGAACCCGACAATTTTTGCTTGATTTATGCTTGAAAATTAATATGGTAAGTATAATACACGTGTCAATCATCCACACGGTTGAAATAGGAGATGAAACACGGTTTTGGAATAGAAGATCCCATCCGGTTTCCTTTATACTCCCTTCCCTCCGTCCCATATTATAGGCTTATTTCCTTATTCGGAGTATTAATTATACAACAACAGACTAAATTATCCCTATTTAATTTACTTTGTTTTTAACAAATTTCATTTTTTCAAGATAGTTGGAATATTACATTATAATAATATACCACCATTTAATGCAAAGGCAAAACAGGGAGACAATGGAAAAAATTATAATCTCAATTACATTTATTATGTTTTCTTAATCTGTGTGAATTATTCTACTTGCCTATCTTTATGGGACGGGGGGAGTATTTTATAACTTATATTTATATTAGTACATATATATTACAGTGGGTAGATTTTTTTGCCATTCGCATCAAATCAAAATATTTTTTAACCATTTGATTACGTGCCAATTTACCTTTGAGTCAATTTAACTGAACAAAGACGACACACATCCTTGTAACTTGGCATCGAGTTACCATAACTTGGCATACCATAACTTGGCATCGAGTTATTGTAACTTGACATCGAGTTACCATAACTTGGCATCGAGTTACATTAACTTGGCATCCAGTTACTCTCACTTATTTAAACCCAGTTATTTTGTTTTTCTCCAAAAAAACTTTGAATTCATATAACTTTTCGTTCATATCCGTTTTACATGTATAATATATCAAATTAATCATCTTTTCGATATCTATAATTCAACACTCATATTGCATGTATAAAAATAAAAAATACAGATTCAGCTTTGAAAGGACTTTTAGGTATATAATTTAGACAAAAATAATGTGTTTTTGTGATTATTTTTAAATTGACTTATACAAATAAGTCATCACTTCTCAAAAAGTCCACTTTGAAAAAGTGTTAATTTATTACTTTTGAATTTCATTTACTGCACTTTTAATGAAATAAGAGGATATAGAGAGATAAGTGAAAAGAGAGAAATAGACCAAATATCAAACAAACATGTTAGAAGGGTATGAATGTTTTTTGCTATATATGCCTAAATGGCTAAAATATATTTGTTTTCAAAAGATGACTACTTTTCATATTTTCATTATAGAGATGGTCATTTTTACCCATTACCACTATTACCACTATATATTATTTATATGTCGAGTGTATATGTGATATGATATAAATTGACCACTATATATTATTTATATGTCGAGTGTATATGTGATATGATATAAATTGATTTATTCATGTTGAGGCATAAAATTGTGTGATTGATGGCGTAGCCTCAAATTAAAGGGGTAGTACATGAAACTAGAAAAATGTTTTCTTATTTATTGGAATGCCCATCTGGATTTATTTTTAAAATAAAATTTTATTTTGCTAAACTCATTTAATTATAATAATTAAATTACAAAATTGTACTAACATCTTAAAAACGCGTTCATATTATTAATGTTACAACAATTCCTTTCAAAAAAAATGTTTCAACAATTCTTTTAATAAAATAATATTTAGTAACCTTTAAAAACATGTTATAAGAAATATGAATATAACTTTAGATAACCACACCCTTTTGCGATTTTTTTTCTTTTTAAAGATCTTATAATCTGTAAAATAAATTTTAGTGGTAATAGGCCAAATTGGCCATTCATATTTCGTGAAAATAAAAAATAGTCATGGTTTTAATAAACATGTTTATCCATTTTAGTTAAAAACTGACGGTCATATCTTTCGTGTATTCTCTGTGAGATACTTAGCAATTTTTCGAAAAATTAATGCGGTACCAGAAATGAAAAAAATGACAAAGTGGACATTTAAACTAAAAAATAGCTAAAAACATGGCTAAAAGTTTTTTTACTATGAAGAATGTTAAAAATTCGACGGACTTTAAATTTTATTTAGATCGTGTACGTTCTCCAACAAATAATAACTATAGACTTTTTCAGACCATATGGACTAGGGGTGTCATTTCGGACCCGACACGCAAACCCGACATGGACCTAACACGAAATTAATGGGTATGTCCAGCCTTCATGGGTACGGATCGAAATTGGGTCGAACCTAAATAACCCGCCAATTAAACAGGTCAGGACCGGGTCAACATGCTATGACCCACTTAACCCGTCTAACCGTTTGTAAATTTTAAAAAAAGTAAATAAATAATTAATCATAAGAAAAAACAAAAAATAAGACATGTTCTTAAAACTTAAATTCTAAAACCTCCTTAATTATGTATGTTGTTATTATTTCGTATATTGCCCACAAAATATGATAAGTATGTTATGTATTTATATAATTATGTTACTTCTTTTTGAATGTTGCATTGTGAATTATGATATTTTTATTGATTGAATTAGTGTGTTATAGTGATTGATTTTAAAAAATATTAAATTCATTTAGTTGAAATTATTAAATGTAAATAAAAATAGTTTTATTATACGGGTTAAACAGGTCGGTCCGGGTTACCTGTGAAATAAACAGGTCGGGTTCGGGTTCAAGATTTTGACACAAATAATTAAACAGGTCGGGTTTTGGTTGGCTGATTCTGACCCGCAAACCCCATGAACCCGGACCCGTGAATCTGGACCCAACCCAAATTGACACCCTTAAATTATGGACTCTAAAATAATGTATTAAGTTGTTTTAGAAAAATTACATCATCATCAGTCAAACGACCTCAATGTTCTAACAAAGTATTAATGGTAACTAGAATTTAATGTTTAGGGACTAGGTTAGAACCCTAGATAGTAAGTATAGCCATATTCATGAAATCTTGAAAACCATTTTCCCCTATATTTATCACGCCACGAACATTTATTACTAATTTTCATTCAGATTACAGTACAGACACTAGTCATATTAAGGGAAAATGCTTTTCTTACAGTCTGTAAGGCTACAGAGTACAGACCACTTAATTTCGCATACTCAGTAAATGCGGTGCGCAATATCTTTTAACTTTGGTCAATTAATTGTCAGATTTACTAAAGCTACTCAAATTAAAGGAAATATTGCCAGTTCCAGGCAGACAAATTACTGTAATTACACTGTAAATTAGTTGTCATTATTCATAATATATGCACCACATTTATATAGTGACCAATTTTGTGTGAACTCACATCCCACCAAAGAAATCAGATTGACTTAATTCCCACTAGACCATTTCTATGAGATATCTTTAGAATAATGAAGAAAATTTATTTCCTCCGTATCGACTTCCTTTTAAATTGCAATTGCAAACACTGGCTATTATAAGGAAAATACTTTTCTTGCAGTGATGACTGTAGGCTGAATGCTTTAGTGAATCTGACAAATTATGACCAAAATTAAATATATATATATATATATATATATATTTGGGCTTTTCATTTTCAAACCTTCTTTTTTACAATTTTCTTGAATATTTCAAATTGTATTGTATTTAGAAAAATATTCTTTAAGAGAAAATGTAATAGCGTTATTTTTCTAAAAAATTTATATTTTAACATGGGTTTAGCAAGTTAATTCATATATATAGGGCATGAATCCAATGAAATCAGTGTCTGGGATGGGACCGTAGGTACTGACCTCGACTGTTGCTCTATAATTTCAGATATCTCGAATTAAGCAACAAATATGATTATTAATTAATTTATTTATTTATTAACATTAAGGGTAATCTTGTAAAAGACCACAAATAGATAACTACCTACCTAAAATAAGTAATGCATTATGGAAGGGAATCTGTAATTGATTTGCTTGTATCCTAATTACATCTACTCACGAAAATTAGCATCCCAAAAACAGATTTCTTCCCATCTTCTTTGCTTAATCATCTTAGACGGAAAAAAACACAGTTTCTGAACTGGCGACGGAAAAAAGTATATTAACAACGCTATATTTTATTGAAAAAACATCTAGAACAAGAATTGCAGTCACTAGTTAAAAGTGAGTAATTATCAAAAAAAAAGGTCAAAAGTTAATATAACATTTCGTGCAACAACTGATAGAAATAGTTTTAAAAAATATAGAGTTTTTAGTGATTAAGTAAGAATGGTGATTTATGATGTAACGCCCCAACACATACCCAATAAAATATAATAGCATCCAATAGGGTACAACACAAATATTCAAACTTAGACTCATCAAGAGCTATTATCTAAGTACAAATAACTAAAAAAAATATAAATACAACGAAAGTCAATAAATCATAACATACAATTACAGTAGAATTGTAATTCACCTAACTATTACAAGATAAAATAGTAATTATATTGTTCAAGCATTGGCGGATAATCCTTCAACAGAACTCCTATATAGAGTCAACTCGAGCTATAAGTCTCATGTCAGTCTTCTCGATCTCAAAATATTTTGTCTCTGAAATTTTTTTATAAAAATTGTGGGGTGAGCTAAACGAGCCCAATAGGTGGGTTGGGGATGCAATATTCATTTAATTGAAAGATGAAGCATTTCATTTACTTGAATGAAGCACTTGGGGTGCTTAAAAGATATTTATGTATTCATGATAATGGTGCACTTAAGATTTACTTATCGAAATGATCAAGAACATTATGCAATTCAATAATGATATATTAAATTTTGATGTTATCAGTGCACATTGTACAATAGTTAGCCAAGTGCAATAAATATTTGGCTTTTCAAACGGCAATAGATATCCCAATTTTTAAAATAAAAAGTGCATATCTCATTTTAAAAATAAAGTATAAATAGTTAATCAGTTAGTTCGTCAACCTGAAATAAAAAACGTAGGATCAGTGTTGATCGGACACTGACTCTTTCCGTTCTTATTGCTCCCAACAATATTTGGCAGAAGCCCAGTCATCGTATCCCTCCTTGTAGGCTCGACGTCTCATTGGCCATGGGTTGTTGCCCAGAGATCGTCATATTCATTAATATACTGTTCTACGACCCAATTTTGTCGTCGTCTCTAGCCTGACCAGAAGATGGGAATCGGTATATGGGTAGTCAAACAGAGACTATAAGCAATTTGTTCGATCCATTGTCTAACCTACCCACACCACAATAGACTCAAACAGTCAATATTTTTGCCCAAATAATATTTATTTGCCCAAAGGCCGAGTTAAGGAGTTATAATAGTTAAAAAAATGAAAATGTAATTTCAAGCCATGAATGATACAATTTATGTTTTCTTTAACAACTAAATTATCTTAAAAATGGCGTATACCGTGAAATCATGGGATAATTTAATATCGTGAAGTTCATGAAATAGTTAGTGTTATGAAATTTATGAAATTAACAGCAACCCTAATTTTTTTTAGGAAAATGAAAGGTCACCTTAATAATGTGCAGAATACATGTTCTAATTGTCGAGCTTGATCACGTCTCCTGCACTTTATTGATTTTTATTGTTAGGCGTTGATCTCCGTTTCTACGAAATTCCAAGCAATTATTGTATAGTAATTTTAACAATATAGATTTTAATATTTAGCCACATATGTACTTATCCTTACAGTATTTTTGATAAGAAAAATAGTAATCATTCATGTAGGTTCCAAGGGGTGATAAGTAAAGTCTATAAGGGAGAGGTTGTATAGAATTTACTAACTTTTTTGTTTTTAGTCCTTTCAGAAATTCAGAGTTGACTCAAGTCAGCTAAGTCCTTGGTGGACAGCTAAGTTTACTTACATAGCAGAGTTAGTCACTCAACAGACTCGACTGGGCTGTTGATATATAACTCAACTAATTCAGCTAACACTTTAAAATATAGTTGACTTGGTTTTTTAACAAGGGAAGACTGTCACCCTTAGTTTGAATACGTTTTCCAACACTTGTTTAAGCTAAGTTATTATCAGTTGTCTTAGCAAATTAACAATCAATAATTATAAAGATAAGCAAGAATGTAAGTATGCTTAATGTAAAAAGACACAAGCAATTTATAGTGGTTTGAGGATGGGGTAATTCCTCTAATTCACTCTTCTCTAACTCTTAGAGGAATCCACTAATGTAACTTGACTTGGTTACAAAATGGTTACAGTCCGAGTCAGCTTTGAACACACAGCTATCTGCTCTTGGGACTCAGCTTCTTCACAAGACGGCTGCCCCACTACTTTAGCTCCTTCAAACCTTTGGAATTGTTCACACAGCCCTCCAACAGGTTCAAAGCTTTGGTTCGATCTGGAACCGTACTACACCTCCTTTAACCTTGGAGAGTAGACCCTTTGTTCTTTAAACAAGATTCTTCTCTTCAACAAATGAAGTTGTCTTTCCTTCACTGAGTGTGTTGGATCGATTTCCTTCGAGATTAGGCTTGAGGATGATATTTAAATGCTTGAGAGATATTGATTTGCTTTGCAGGTTATATGTTTGCTTGTTTGCGTACGTATTGGTTCCGCCTTCTCTCTGTGTATTCCTCAGCCTTTTATAGTGTAGGTTTGAAAATGTATCCGTTGAAGAGATAGATGCATTTTCAAACTCCACTTTGTAGGTTGTTGGCTTGTCTTGTCTTGCAGCATTGATGTGGATTATACCTTGAATTTAATGCTCTGCAGCCTTTCCTTAATCTCTGCAGGTTTTCAGGTACATCTCATTGGTTCCTTGCCTTTTGCACTCTTTCAGCAAAATAGCTTTAATGTAGGTAGTTTGACACATGCCTATTTCCAATAAAACCTTGACTTTGCTTGACAACGGATCTCTTTCAGCTTTCTTTGATCCTTGTCTGTTGCATATCCCCTTTGACAGTCAACTCCAATGATTTTGGAATGACTTTCTTTGTACCACCGACTAAAACAGCTTTTCTCACTTGATTGAAACTTCACTTCACTTCACTCACCGCCACACACTGGTCTTCTATTCGATCTTCAGTCAAGTCCTGCAATCTTCAACTTTGCTGCTTCTTCTCAGCTTACATAGTCCTATCTATTATAAGTTGATTTACAGTTGAATTGGGGTGTCAACTTCCTAATCTAAGTTTTACATGGTATCATCAAAATCTATTACATAAATTTCCCAACAATTTTTCCCTTTCTGATGATGCCAAAACTTAAACAAAATAGCAAAGTAAATAGTGAATGAATAAAAAATGATTGTATTGAATATGTCATTTTATTGAACATATCCTTCTTGCACTTTACAAAGCTTTTACAATGTATAAACAACAACAGTATACAAAGTACTTACAAGTGTACGTGTATTTACACTAAATTAAAAATACAACATGAAGCGGTTCAGTAGTCTTCAACACCTCTGCAACTTCCTTCTTCGCTCAGCTTCTTCCTCTACTTTTCTTATGGCATTTTCAGCTCTCTTTCGCTTTCTTTCTTCCTCTTCTTTCTTCTTCTTTTCGTAGGCTCTCTTTGCAGTTGTGTCTTCCCTCTGCTGCCTTTCTCTCCATTCATGGTTGAGCCTTCTATTCTCTTCTTCTTGCCTCCTCATTCCTTCTGGCCACTTCTCTATTTTCCAGTCCATCCAGCCCGGCCCAGTATATTAGTCTTTTCTTCTGGAGATTTATATATTGAACATCTCTAGGCTTCGATGGTGGAGTACCTCTGCCTCTTCCATTCATCATTCCCCTTCCTCTTCCAGAGTCTGCTCCTCCTCTGGAGTTTATTGTATGGGTTGTGCCCTTGAAGTTTGTTGATTGCTACGAGGAGTCTGCTGCTTCTCGGCTACTTGACAAAGCTCCAAACCCTTCTCCCAGTACAGATCACATGCCTTCTGTAGAGTCATTCCTTTGAAAGATATTTCAAATGCAAGCATTTGGAATTCCTCTATGGATCTTGGCTCAGATCCTGCATCAGGGGCAGTAGTAATTTCCTTAATTAGGGAGCTTCACTGTTGGAGAGTCCTTAAGTAACCCGGCTGGGGGACCATCAAACTTGGTTTTCAAACTTTCTATGCGGCCTAGATGCCTTTCATCTACCTTGGCTATATCATCTTTAATAGCTTCTCGAGATTTCTTGAAAGCTAATGCGATTTTTCTTCGATTAATAGGCCTACGGCAAAATGACAAAGCAGCAGAGTCGTGATCGAGCCTAGTTGGGGGGTTCTTGCAAAGATAATCTTCAGTGGGGGTTTCTTCACATCACTATCTTCCCCCTTACTTGTTTCACCTTTAATTAAACTTTCCTTTTCCCCTTTTTTGGCATAATCATTTCCAAGGAGAGTCGGCTGAGAGGTTATTCCTAGGATTAGATCCAGTTTATCATTGGTTAAGTCCATCTTCTCATGACTTTTGGAGTGTGCTGCTCTAAATTCTTACCTCAGAGCCTTCATTTCAGTGTTCATAATCTCATCTCGGTGCGTAAGTTGGCTTCTGATTTGAGAAAGGTTGCCTTGTGTTGAGGTTTTAACAACTCCATGTCCATTTTATATGATTGGCCCATCTAGAATATATGATCCCTCTGCCTCTACTGAAATTTGGCATTCTCAACACTCCAAATCACTAACTTAGCAAGCAGTGACTTGAAGTAGCTGACTTGCTCATGCTAAGTGCTTTAGTCTGTGTTGTCCATTCCATTATCCTTAGCATAGTTCCTCGAGGAGGTCCTCAGATTGTTGTATCGCGATTATCGATCCGTTGATTCAATATTGCAAATCCTTTCTCCATGTTCTCTATCTCAGTGGCCTTGAAGGATTAACGGAAGTCGGTTGAACCAGCAGACTGCTCTTCAGGCCAAACAACATCAAAATCAAATCCAAAACACACTGCTCGATCATCTGGAGTCTCGAATTCATCGGCATGAATGTTGACAATGTGCTTAGCACTCTCAGCAGCAGATTCAGTCTCCAATGGTACTTCTGCAACAAACAGAAAGTACTCGGCAAAAAGTTCATCTAGGACCAGGGGAATTTCTCCCACTTCTCCTTCAGGAGTTTTACCCTTTCCCTTGATGCTTGCTTCATCTCTGTGTGCCTCAGCTGTTTCAGCATCCTCGGCATCTGCAGTCGTGTTAGCTTGCGTATCTGACTGTTCCTCATCTGTCTCAACAGCTTCATTGGTATCAATTTGTTCTTTCTCTTGAGTAGTCTTGTCCTCGGTTGCCTTAGCAGCGTCATGGGTTGGTGATGGTACCATAGGGAGTGGGTCATCAACCAGTGTAAACTTAGAAATAATAGCTTTCTCGTTTGCCTTTCTTATTTCAGCCATAGTCTCCTCAACCTCTGAGTCCTCTTCTGATTTATCTTGTTGAACGGACTCAGTTTCGTCATCTGTGTCCAAAAGTTCCATAGAGACGTGTTCTTCAGAGTCATGTAAAGCAGTTATTTCTTCATTTTCGACTTACTCTTCTTGAGGAGCTTGCATTTCTTCTACAGCTTTCTTACCCAAAGAAGTCTTAACTTCTTATGGGCCTTCATTACCCTCAGCAATCTCAACCATTGTTGGGCCTTCTACATTCCCTTGCGCAGTCTTAACCGTAGCAGGGTCTTGGACAATCCCTTCAGCAGACTGAGCTGCTTTAGGGTCTTCGGTGGAATCATTTGAGGTCTCAACCTATTGCACTTTCAGAGCCAACAGTCTCAACTGTCATGGCTTCATTTCCATCCTTTGCCTTGGCTGCATCAACAGCTTCATTAGTCTGCAGCGCAGACTGGGATTTCAGCTGAGACAGTCTGAACCGTCCGAGCTTCATCAACCCCAACTCGTTGTTTGGTGATTTCTATATCTTCTCCGCTAATCTTCAGATTTTGTAAGGTCTCCCACAACCTCCTCCAACCTGGTTGTGGTGTTTGCAGTTTCCCCCTCTGCTGGCGCACCAGCTGAGTCACGAGTAGTGGGGTCACTGGAAACTTGAGACTCGGCTGTTTGTCCAGTTGAGTGATCAGCCGATAGGACAGGTGTCTCAACATCTTCTTCAGGGGTAGGCTTGGCTAAGGAGCACTCTTCATATCCTTCCTTAGCTTCATCGCCATCTTTCCTGGTTTCTTGTTCCTCGGAGTGCACAGGTGAGGCAGTAGCATCGATGGTCCTCACCATCTCAAAAATATCAGGGTTAGGAGAGATAAGCATAGATGATGACTCTCCTGGACCCTTCTGCGAAGATTTCTCGTGCAGCTCCTTGGACTCTTTGATTGCTTGCCTCATCTCAGCCCTCTCTCATCGCACATAGGCGCTCTATCTCTTCGACATCATCATTCTATCGAAAGCGGCCGGTTGTAAGGCATATTCTGGGGCTTTAGTGAAAGTACAAGTGTGAGGAATTTTAGACTCCTCAACTACCTTTGCTTTCTCAATGGCCTTAAGCTTTTCGTCCTCCTTTCTATCAAATAGAATGTTGGTGCAGCAATCCTCATCCAGTGTTGTTCGAACACCAATATTCCCCAAAAACTCCAAGAGGTATTCCTCCTCCTCAATGAACTAAGGGCTTTGAAACTGATACCTGGATTGACTCAACTTCCAGGACCTCCATATTCGTAGCCTCTCTTGGATGTCGGGATATGCAGGATATAACATTACTAAGTCATCATCCTCCTGCATAGGCTCAATAGGAGCCCTGTCTTCCTCAGTTGTTCTCGTGATCGGCCCGAGGAGAGCGCATAACTAATCGTTGAGCATCTTTGTCATTGTGGTTCTTTCTCGACTCTTCACCGCTTTCCCTAATAGCTAACTCCTTCGGACTTGCTCAAGAAGAACAAGATTGTAAAAATCAGCCTAGCGCCTTTAAAGCCGATCCGATTTTCCCAAAATTGGCAAAAACAATCGGTCCTGGGGGCAAAATCGCCAGCGCTTGCTTAAAGCGGCGGGCTAGTACCAAAAATTAGGAAAAATTGGGAAAAAATCGGTCTAGGCGGTCTAGTCGAAATAAATCGGCCAAAAATCAGCAAAAATGGGCCAAAACACAAAAAAATGAAAAAAAGAGAAAAACTTGGTGTTTCTAGGCGCCCGGCTGCCACCCGACTAGCGCCTAGCGATTTCTGCAACCTTGGCAGCAACAGTCTCTAGCTTCTCAGTGTTTCCACACCACTTTTATATTTCGATGTTTGCTGCTCTTCCTCAGCAGCCTCCTTTTCAGTAGTTGTGCCAGACTCAGCTGGCTTAGCCAATTCAGACTTCTTCACAAGTCTTCTTCTTGTTTTTACCAATGGAACTTTAGGTTCCACGTTCTTAGGCTCCTCAGTTGTGAAAGCTGACTCTCATATCTTCAGCTTCTTAGCTGCAGCTGGCATGCGAGGCGCAGCTGAGCACTTTTTCTTGAAAATTGAAGAGGAGCTGGAGATTCCTTATCTACTGCAAGGTAAGGCGTCTTCTTGGTGCGCAGGGCGGAGTCGACTTGATTTGTAGTGGCAGGTGCCTTCTTTTGGGGTAATTTAATGGATTATTGTGTTTGTGGGATTTTTTTGTGAAAGTGTAGTGGATTTTGGGTGTATAACTAATATAAGTATAGGCGCTATTGCCATTAGCGCCAATGTATCAGGCGCTAATGCCAATAGCGCCCGATCTTTTTTTTATTATTTTTTTCTTTAATTGGGCGCTAGTTTTTTTTTCTTTTTAATTCTTTGATTGGGCGCTAGTTCAACTAGCGCCCAACTCCTTTTTTTATATTTATTTAATAATTGATTAGTTTATAAATTAAAAATTTTAAATTATTTGATTAATCTCAAACGGGTGTTCATTCGGAATTTGAAAATTGGTAAAATCATTAATTGGACCGAAATTATATTTACCGAATTAATCGAACCGAATTATATTCGGTTAATTCGATTGGTTAACCGAATTAACCAAAATTTCTTTAAAATACAAAAATTATATGTTGTATATATAATATATGATATAAATAAATAAATATAATTCATAGAAATTTATTTAAAATACAAAATATAATTATTGTGTTAAACATATATTTTAAATTTATTTGATTATTTAAATTTTATATTTTTTTGATTATCGGTTAATTCGGTTCGAAAATTCAAAATTAACCGAATTAGCTAAAATATTGTGTCAAACGTATATTTTATATATTATTATAATTTCATATAATATATTATATATTTTTATTTAGTTATATCATATATTATATATAAAAATTATATTTTGTATTTTAAATAAATTCCTATGAATTATATTTATTTATTTATATCATATATTATATATACAACATATATTTTTTGTATTTTAAAGAAATTTTGGTTAATTCGGTTAATCGACCGAATTAACCGAATATAATTCGGTTCGGTTAATTCGGTAAATATAATTTCGGTTCAATTAATGGTTTTACCAATTATCAAATTCGGTTAATTTGATTTTCAACATTTCGATTAATGGTTAACCGAATGAACACCCCTAGTTGGAGATTAATCAAATAATTTTAAAATTTTTAATTTATAAACTAATTAATTATTAAATAAATATAAAAAACAAAAAAACAAAAAAAAGTTGGGCGCTATTCAATGATTAAAAAAAAGTTGGGCGCTAGTCAATTAAAGAAAAAAATAAAAAAAAATCGGGCGCTATTGGCATTAGCGCCTGGTACATTGGCGCTAATGGCAATAGCGCCTACACTCATATTAATTATACACCCAAAATCCACTACACTTTCACAAAACAATCCCACGAACACAATAATCCGTTAAATTACCCCTTCTTTTTCTTCTGGACATGCTTAGGAGAATAGGCCTTTGCAGACGCAGCTGTGTCCACGGGACAAGGTCAGCTGATTCCCCCTCGCTAGTATCCACTTCCTAGTATGGGCTTGGCGTTGGGCAGCAGAGAGATTTTCCCTGAACAACTTCTTGTTCACATGGAAGGGTTTTCCTTTCCTGAGAGGAATGCCCTTCACCTTCATCAGATGACCTAACACCAGGCCATATCCGAGTGACCTTTCAAACACTCTTGCTTCAGTAATGGCTTTGTTCATCATATTTTAGCATAGCTTGCCAAAAACAAACTCAGCCTAGTTTACTTTCTTCTCTCCCAGAATCGCAGCCATCACGATTAGCTTAGTCCTAGACAGCTGATTGAAGCTTCCAAACTTCATGTCGATACATTTGGCCACCATGCCCATCAACTTGTGGTAGTCATCTTTTATCAGTGACTAGCAGTCCACCCGTGCGATGCACGGATTATATATTAAATAAATATAATTTTAATATTTTAGTTATTTTAATAAATCAAGTTCAATATATAATTTAAATGTAAAGCCAAATAATCATGGATTAAAAAATAAATGATTAAGTAGTAATGGAAAATTACAAACAATATATATATATATAAAGAAAATAAAAAATTAGAAATGAAAGTTACAGATAAATGATATCATACCGTTTGTGATATCAGATAATAGGAAAATTGATATCGAACATAATAAGCTAAACAGTCACCACTAATTCTTTGAAAATCAACATTTTCTGCAACTAATTTATACACATCATTTGAAATTAAAAAAATATGCTAAAACATAAAAACCTAATAAAATCATATAAATTGGCCTATGTAAGTTAAATTAATTATTCTAACCGATTTAATAAATCTAATAAATTGAGATTCTTCGTTAAAAAATAAAAAGAGACTTCTATTGAAATATATATATAGAGAGAGAGAGAGTATATATATTAAGACCTAATGAAACCAATTATTACATAAATAATGAAGACCCAAACACCATTATTAAACAAAAAGAATATGGGCTAAAAAAAACACATATATACATGGCCAACTAATTTTAAAACAAACTAATAATACAACACGGACCATATTAAACAACAACAAAGAGAAAAACATGGCCCAAACTCTATAAAATATTGCACAGCCCAAACACACTACATGGCCCAACAAAAGAATAACAATATTAAATCACTAACCCTAACACACAGTCAAAAAATGCTGAAACAATTGCTTGTTTGTTCGGCCAAACATTTTGTCACTCCCAAAATCCTATTAAGCTCGGCCGACATTTTATATCTCTAAAATTCATCAAAAATGCTAGCATACACACATTACCAATTTATATTTCACGCAAAAATATTTGTTCATTTATTTTTTCCCAATCTGATATGTTTTTCTTTTTCCCGATCGAAGCCCAAAAACATCTTTTTTTTCAGTTCAAAAAAGATAGATAGCTAAATCACTAATAAAAAAGATGAATAGCGTTCGATCAAAATAGAGCCAGAGGTATGGTAATTTGAGTTTTATGTTCGTTTCAGCTTTTTGAAAAAAAAATCGCACATAAAACACATATATACACACATATACATATGCATATTTTGGGTATATATGAGAAGCTCAAACAATATTTTCAGTTAAAATATGGATAGTCTTCGATTTTTCGATCTTGCTCTATCTCGAGTTATAATTTTTTTATGTAACTAAAAACTTGATATATGTATATATAACATTATTTTTTTAATAGATCTGAACCTATGTCGACATTGCGGAGTTTTTAAGGCAAAAAAGTCGATCTACAATTTTTTTCTAACATAACTATTTCTATTTCGATTTTTAGGGTTTTTCCCGTCAAAGCCCTAAAATATCTTTACTACTCTGCTAAAAAAATATGTTTAGCATTCGATCAAACGTTCAGAGATATAGATCTGATTTTATATTTATTTTTAGGATTTTTTGTAAGCAAAAAAATAGCAATTTGGATTTTTTTCGCACAGAAATATTATTCTCTTGATTATAGTCTTTTTAATGCAACTAAATATTTGGAAGCTATTTTATTTTCTAATAGATCTGCGTCTATTTCTACTTTATGGGATTTTTTAAGGTCAAAAATTTAAGATCTAATTGTTTGCGTCGATTAGAAACAAATGTTAAATTATTTAGTTAAAAAAAACGAATAACATTCGATGGGTGTTTTTTTCAGCCATATCTCATTCATTCTACAATTTATGGTCATGTGCTTTTTTTTTTTTGATAGTTGCATCATATATATAGAAATAAAAAAAAAACAGATGCAATAGTATACGATGACATGATTTATGGTAAGGTAAGTTTCAATCTAATACAAATGGGTATTTATATTTTCTTTGAATCAATAGGAAAATTTATTTTATATTATTTATTTAATCAATTTCATTTATCTGTTTCCAGATTAGATATGAGGAGAGATATGATACTTGACACTAATTGTTGGGCCTTGGAGATAAGAAGGTACATATTTTCTAACATTTTCTTATATTATCTTGCAGAAATTATAAACTACATTTACCCAATTATTATTTTTATTGTGTTTTCACTAATTGTTTGTATTTTTTTGTTGTCAATTGAATGTAAGAGAACACGAGCTAATATGACTAAACATACACTGCTACTGAGTATACACTGCTAATGAAGTAATTGCTACTATGTGTTTAAAATTAATATTTAGATGGATGCTTCTGGTTATTATAGGCCAATTGCTAGTCCAGTTAACAATTGAACCTTGAATAAAACTTTCATATCCACCAGCCTTTCTATTACTTCCGGATCATCCTGGAAAACAAAATATTAATCTTTTTAAATCAATTAGTATTTCTTTCAAAAAAAAAATTAATTGTACTTTAATAAATTGTTTATTTTAATACCTTTTCACCACTATTGATCCTCAAATCTAAAGTCGTCTTCACATGTGGATCAATACATTCTTTGTCCCACTTCAGTCTTAACGATCCGATCCTGGATTTTGTACCTGGAAAATTATTTGCAAAAGTTTTCTGCACCAATGTATATATTAATTTATGAATTCAGAATCAATGTTTATTTTCAATAAGTAGTTATACCTCATGTTCCCAGTTTTGTCAAAAATGCCACATATATTTCTCACTAAAATTCCCTCCAGCCAGTGTCATCTCTTTTGGATAATTCTTACGGGTTATATGCCTCGAATCTGCACCAGAAACAATGTTCACATATAAATGTATTATATGTTGGAATTTTTGGACTTCTTGTCTTCTAATTGTTACATGAATAATTGTACTCTTAAAAGAAATCAATGAAAAGAAATATAACAAACTCTATTTTAACTGTAAAAGACAATGAATTACAAAATTTAAAACAATTAAACATACTTCTATGGCATGTAAGATGCATTCGAATCCATCATATGCAGGCTCACCATAGATACGCACACATCGCAACCTTACTGCCTAGTACAGTTTTGTGGGAGTGAGATCCTTAACCAATGTAAATAATGAAGTCATCATGCAGATTTCTTTGATTTATACCTAATAGTAAATTTTTGTGTGTTTTGCAGTGCTGATATACCTGTTTGATACATGTTTTTATCTTAATTTTGATGATTTTATTTTATCACCAAAACAATGTTTTTAAAGGTTGTCCAAATACTCCTAAATGATTTAAAATGTTTTTAATATTTTCCGGAGTATTTTCTCAAAGTTTATTTTCGTCTAAATTGGACAACGCTTTTAATGATTTTACGTTATTGGGTTTTTACTCTCAAACGATGTTTCTAAATGTTGTCCTAATACTTCCGTTCGGTTTAAAATGTTTTTACTAAATTTTCGGAGTATTTCTTGAGTTTTATTTTCGACAAAATTTGGACAATATTTCTGTCTCGTGGTCGACCGGTCGCCCTATAGGGCAACCCATACCTGAAGATGTTTTTAGAAACAGAAATGAGACGGAAAGAAAAACAAGCGGTCGGCCGGCCGCGTCGGCCGATCGGTCGGCCGACCGGCAGTCAGTGGGTCGACGACGGCACTGCAAGTATGTTTCAAATGTAACGTTTTATCCTTGCAAAATCCATGAGGGGGACCGGTTGGGGTGATGGTCGCCGGCCGAGGTAGACGTCGACGTCGCGCCTGTGTTATTTTTTTGTGTACTTTTTCCAACGTCTATTTCGTGCGACCGTCGCCATCTATGTTTTGACAAACAAATTTCGACCGTTTGACACAGACAAACTTTCCTTAAATTGTGGGATTGATTTCTAACAGCTATATTCTTGATTTTAATTGTATTTTTTCAGTAGATTTTCAATCCCCAAGAGAGCCTATGCTTGATCAATCATCTCCTATAAATAGAGAGAAAACTACAACACAACAAGATACACTCAAGAATACACTTGTTCTTACATTGTCTTATTTCTTGTTGTAATTTGCCTAGCTATTCACTTTCACATTCTTGAGGTCTAGGCTATTCTTGATTACACTTGCACTCTATTGTATTATCAATTATCGAGTTGTAATCTTGAATTTGTGGTCGTCATTCAAACACAAGATATCCTTGTGAGTGTTTTGTGGTAAGAACACACTTGGGTGAACTAGGTGTTAGGTGTAAGAAGATTGTGGTAATCTTCTTGTTGAGGTGTTGAAGAGTGTGGTGCTCTTCAAGGGTGAAGATTGTGGTAATCTTCACAAGGTGCCGCTTTGGAGATTGTGGTAATCTTCAAGTGAGATTGTGGTAATCTCAAAGGTGGTGTTGAAGAAGAGTGTGGTGCTCTTCAAGGTGTTGGTGTAAGATTTTGTTGTAATAATTTTGGTAATTATTAATAAAATCTTTTCTCTTTTCGAAATCCATCCCAGGATATACTTGGGGTGGTAGAGGATTAGGCCCTAGGTGGGTTGAACCTCTTTAAATCGACGTGTGTTGTTTACATTCCGCACCTTTATTATTGTCTTTGAGCATTCGGTTCGAAAAAGAGGGCGAAATTCAAAAGATGGAGATAATCTATTCACCCCCCCCTCTAGATTATCGTAGCCGCTTGGACTTACAAGTGGTATCAGAGCCAAACTCTTTGGCAAGCTCGTTTCACATCGCGAGTGAAGAGAAACGATCGTCGGCTTTTAACGAAGCTCAACTTTCCAGCACCTCCACCACCAAGCCACCTCGGTTTGATTCCAAAAATTTTATATTTTGGAAAGAAAGAATGGAATGCTATTTACAAGGTTGCGGGTTCGATATTTGGAACACCGTCATCAATGGAGAATCCATTCCGATGAAAGATACACCACACACCTCAAAAGGCTTCAAAAAGCTCAATGATGAAGAGAAGAAAATCATCTCCTTAAATGGTAAAGCTCTTAATATTTTACATTGTTCACTTACCACTTTGGAATTTGATCATGTTGTAGGTATTCGGTCAAGGCACATGAAGTATGGCAAAAATTAGAAGCCATCTATGAAGTATATGCAAATGAAAGGAGCAACTCAAAAGCATCTACTTCACAAATGGATACAACATCAAATTCAACAACATGGTATAAGCCTTCTACAACCTCCCATGATGAACAAGTTGAACAATGCCTCATGGGCATCGAAGAAGAAAACGAGGTAAGTTCTAAACCCTCTACTTCTTATGACAATGAATTGCAAAATGAATATAGTGACTTGCAAAATGATTATGATGAGCTACAAGATGAATTCCAAAACTTACTTGTTAAATACAAAAATTTGAAAAAGGAATTCATTGTTTTAAAGAATGATAAGGATAGTTTATTTACTTCCTATGAATCACTATCATGTGCTCACACCACCACTCTTGACAAGGTTAGAAACCTTGAGAAAGAAAATAGTACTCTTGTTGAGGATATAAATTGCTTGAAAAATGATTTATCTAAATCCAACTCTGAAAAGTACCGATAAGATGACCAATATTGTTGATTGTTGTGATAATTCGAAACTAGAACTTGATCATAAGCCTGGGGTGTCAATCACATGAAAAGGAATCAAGTCTCTAAGCACGTTGGTCATTATGCTCCTAGAATTATTACATGCTTTTATTGCGGTAAAAAGGGTCATACGGTAAATACTTGTCGGGCTAGAAATAGCTCCAATTATTGTTGGAGACCTAAAAGTCTCAAGACTAATCCCAAAGGACCCAAACACATAAGGGTACCACAAAACAATGTCATATTAGGTACCCGGTGAAATAATGATCGAAGAAAATTTATACCGCCAAGAAGACATCAAATGACCGTTTCATTTGATCAAAGAAGGAGAAACTATTTTCGACAAAGCCAATTTCCAAGAAGAGGGTATAATCAAAAATGGGAAGAACACAATCCTTGGAAATGGCAAAGACATCATCAACAAGATGATTTTCAAAGAAGAAGAGACTTTCAACAATGGGAAAGCAACAAACCTTGGAAATGGAGCAATCAAAGAAGTCATCATCAACAAAGTGACTTCTCAAGGAAGATATCATCAACAATGGGAACGATACAACCCATGGAAATGGCATAATTGGTAACCCGTATCTCCCTATTTAAATATGCATTTTATTTTGTTATTATGCATGCTTTTATTTGTGTCTTAATTGCAAAATGAGTTTTCAAATATTTATTTTTTAATTAAGGTCTTCAATATATACTTGTGCTTTTAAAATATTTCTGAAAAAGAAGACCTTATATGATGTTTTAAAACTCTTGTGCATTTTTGTAGACTAAAGTGTGTTATCATCTTTTATGGATTTTTATGGCATGAGCTTACTTGTGATATCTCTTAGCCTACACTTTTATCATTATGATTTGTGCTAGATATGTTTTAAGAATTGTGTAGATTTACATATTTTCACAAATGGCCATTTACGTCATTATTTGTCAAGAAAGGCATAAATTATCGAGGTACGTTTACTTGTGTTATTCTTACTCTTATAGACTCGATATATGTATTGCCATGTGCCTATGTGCTTGTTTTTCATAGTATTTCATACACGTGCCATTAAGAGGATTTTTAGATTTTTTGAAAGGCACTATTCGATATTTGATTGCACATATTTGCCGTATCAACTCTTGTTCAAATACTTCTTTTAAATAAGGCCTCAACTATATGCTTTCGGATTTGCAAATTTCAAAAGAGACCTTTTATAGCTTTCTTAAGCTTATTTGAACTTGCATGATTTATTAGACTCTTAATGATATTCTAAAAGCATAGTATGTGTTTCTTGCTTCATGGTCTCTATATATAGTGTCTATTTCTACTATGCAAGATATTTTGTGATTGAGGCATGTTTTTACACTTGGGCTATTTTTTCTTGCTTATATAAGCGATGCCATTAATGAGTTTGTTAAGTTGTGTAGATGAGAAATGAAGTACTCCAAATATTTGGATGTAAATGTTCTATTATGAACACCTTAGATCAATTGGATACCCTATGATGATAGTGATGAAGAAGATAAAAGGGTATTCCGGAACAAACTCGATGACCAAGGCAACATTGGTCGAACTAAGGCGAGGTTAGTAGCTCGAAGGTATTTTCAAGAAAGAAGGTAATTGATTTTGATGTAACATTTGCACTCATAGCACATTTAGTAGCTATTTGCATTTTACTTGCCCATTCTTGTTCTAAGAAAATTTCAAACTTTACCAAATGGATGTTAAATCCAATTTTCTCAATGGTTTTATTCAAGAAGAAGTCTATGTAAAACAACCTCCAGGAGTTTAAAATTTTTCTAGGCCAAATGATTGTTTTTAAGGCCTTGTATGGTTTAAAACAAGTACCCGTGTATGGTATGATAGACTTAGCTATTTTTGCTAAATGATTTTACAAAAGGTAAAGTTGATACTACTCTCTTTGTTTGTGAAAAAGGGCAAGGTTGTTTAAACTTGTGCATATTTATGAGAATATTTTTGGTGCTACTAATGAATATTTGTGCAAGATATTTTTCTAAGTTGATACTAGGTGAACTCGAGATGAGCATGATGAGGGAGCTCAATTTATCGCTTGGACTTCAAATTATTCAATGCCAAGAAGATGGTTATATTTCAAAAGAACTCTTGAAGGAGTTAGGCATTGAAGAAAGAAAAACTATCTCAACCTCTATGGCTAAAGATTGACAAAGGTTGAGAAAGGCATGTCGGTTGACAAACAAATTCGAGGTATGTCTTCTTGTATTATTCCTATAGACTCGACATTCCATATGCCTTATGTCTATATGCTCGATTTCAAAAACTATCCCAACGAATCTCATTAAAGTGCCATTAAAAGAAATTTTCAAATATTTGAAAGGCACTTCTTCTTATGACTTGTTGTATCCAAAGCTTTAAAACGTTCTTTTTTTTCGGGATAACAAGTTCGGTATCTAATATACGGTTATTCGTATTAAAAATTTGTTCGTCATAATCGAACTAAACATATTGAGATTCGATATATTTTTAAGGGATTGTGATTTTTAACAAAAAAACTTGAGATGTGTTTAATTAGTCTCAAGGATAACTCGGACTTTTGATCGTTAACCGCCGAGTATTTTACCTCATTTTGAGCTTGATCATGACATAATGTATATTGAATGAGGTCTATGTTTGCAATTTGCACGCGTTTTTAAAACTTAGGGGCGAAAAATCGATTTTTGGTTGAAAATTCGGATTTTGGAAAAACTAACGGACAGTGGGCTGAAAAGGTTGAGGGCAACCGGTCGCCCTCAACGTCGACCGGTCGCCCTCAACCACGACCCGGTCGCCTAAGCAAAATCTTGGATTAAAATGGTTCTGTCTTGAAGATTCGCAAGTTTAACTTCTTTTGGCCATTTTTCGTCCCCTTTGCAAATTTCACACACAATTCACTTCAAATGAGTTTTGATGCATGAATTATATATTTTGGGGATTATCTAGCTCGACTATCATCATCATTGCTCGTCTTTACCGATTGAATGGTAAGAATTTCACTATCTTTAGCTCAATTGGGTTGAACCTCGAGTTTGTGGCTTATATGTATTTTTCTTGATATAATTCATATATGTTTGTGATGAGCTTATTGATTGTTGATGAATGATATTTGTTAAATTGCATTTGGTGATGAAAAACTTGGCTTGATTTCATTTAAAAGGGCTATATATATCTTTCTCAATTTTTGACGCCCGCCAAGTGTTCGATAAAACGTTTCAATGAAAAATTCATCACCTACACGATTCTCTCGATTTCAAAAGTCTTATACATTTATAGAGATCATGTTTTGCTTATCAAATGAGTTTTCATAAACCTCTACAAGTCGTATGATTCGACTTTTCCCTCCTATTTGGTTTATAAGCTTCAATGCTCAAATAGCTCGATACATCGGTTTAGTTGTGCTCTTTAATATGAATATATGATGTATTTATCGTGCTAACATTCTTTTTGATGATTCCAAAGGGGAGAAATAGGTGGAGAAACAGGTTATAAGCTCTTTAGCTCATAAAAGCTAAGATATGCTTAACGAAAAAAGAAGTTATAAGCTATGGCTTCATAAAGCCGTAAGTTGTGGATCATATTTAGTCCACTTGGTGCATTTTGGTTATGTATGAATCATGGTCCATTGGTTGTAGTATGGACTTATATATGTTTCTAACGATGTCTCTTTGACAGGGGGAGTTTTTAAGTTTTGATACTTAAGCTCAATATTGAAAAGCTAAGCTTTTAGCTTATGTTTAAGTTGCTTCTATATAACTCTTGTTGTGCATGTTGATAGGGGGAGCTTGTGCTTATTTTTGAAAATATTTACTCCCTACTTGGTTGCTTTAATATTTTTGGAAATTTTGGTTGCTTCCAAACGGTCAAAAGCTTTTACCGGAAAATCATTTCTAAAATTGCTCTCTTAGTTTGGGTTAAAATTGTTTTGGTTTGTAATCATCAAAAAGGGGGAGATTGTTTGATACATGTTTTTATCTTAATTTTGATGATTTTATTTTATCACCAAAACAATGTTTTTAAAGGTTGTCCAAATACTCCTAAATGATTTAAAATGTTTTTAATATTTTCCGGAGTATTTTCTCAAAGTTTATTTTCGTCTAAATTGGACAACGCTTTTAATGATTTTACGTTATTGGGTTTTTACTCTCAAACGATGTTTCTAAATGTTGTCCTAATACTTCCGTTCGGTTTAAAATGTTTTTACTAAATTTTCGGAGTATTTCTTGAGTTTTATTTTCGACAAAATTTGGACAATATTTTGTCTCGTGGTCGGTCGCCCCATAGGGCAACCCATACCGAAGATGTTTTTAGAAACAGAAATGAGACGGAAAGAAAACAAGCGGTCGGCCGTCTCGGGCGTCGGCCGTCCGGTCGGCCGCCGCCCAGTCGGTCGGTCGACCGCACTGCAAAGTATGTTTCAACGAACGTTTTATCCTTGCAAAATCCATGAGGGGACCGGTTGGGGTGATGGTCGCCGGTCGAGGTAGACGTCGGCCGGTCGCCGCGTGTTATTTTGCCGTGTACTTTTTCCAACGTCTATTTCGTGCGACGGTCGCGCCTATGTTTTGACAAAGACAAATTTCGACCGTTTGTGAGACAAACTTTCCTTAAATTGTGGGATTGATTTCTAACAGCTATATTCTTGATTTTAATTGTATTTTTCTGTAGATTTTCAATCCCCAAGAGGAGCCTATGCTTGATCAATCATCTCCTATAAATAGAGAGAAAACTACAACACAACAAGATACACTCAAGAATACACTTGTTCTTACATTGTCTTATTTCTTGTTGTAATTTGCCTAGCTATTCACTTTCACATTCTTGAGGTCTAGGCTATTCTTGATTACACTTGCACTCTATTGTATTATCAATTATCGAGTTGTAATCTTGAATTTGTGGTCGTCATTCAAACACAAGATATCCTTGTGAGTGTTCTTGTGGTAAGAACACACTTGGGTGAACTAGGTGTTAGGTGTAAGAAGATTGTGGTAATCTTCTTGTTGAGGTGTTGAAGAGTGTGGTGCTCTTCAAGGGTGAAGATTGTGGTAATCTTCACAAGGTGCCGTTTGGAGATTGTGGTAATCTTCAAGTGAGATTGTGGTAATCTCAAAGGTGGTGTTGAAGAAGAGTGTGGTGCTCTTCAAGGTGTTGGTGTAAGATTTTGTTGTAATAATTTTGGTAATTATTAATAAAATCTTTTTCTTTTCGAAATCCATCCCGGATATACTGGGGTGGTAGAGGATTAGGCCCTAGGTGGGTTGAACCTCTTTAAATCGACGTGTGTTGTTTACATTCCGCACCTTTATTATTGTCTTTGAGCATTCGGTTCGAAAAAGAGGGCGAAATTCAAAAGATGGAGATAATCTATTCACCCCCCCCTCTAGATTATCGTAGCGCTTGGACTTACAAGTGGTATCGAGCCAAACTCTTTGGCAAGCTCGTTTCACATCGCGAGTGAAGAGAAACGATCGTCGACTCGAACGAAGCTCAACTTTCCGGCACCTCCACCACCAAGCCACCTCGGTTTGATTCAAAAATTTTATATTTTGGAAAGAAAGAATGGAATGCTATTTACAAGGTTGCGGGTTCGATATTTGGAACACCGTCATCAATGGAGAATCCATTCCGATGAAAGATACACCACACACCTCAAAAGGCTTCAAAAAGCTCAATGATGAAGAGAAGAAAATCATCTCCTTAAATGGTAAAGCTCTTAATATTTTACATTGTTCACTTACCACTTTGGAATTTGATCATGTTGTAGGTATTCGGTCGGCACATGAAGTATGGCAAAATTAGAAGCCATCTATGAAGTATATGCAAATGAAAGGAGCAACTCAAAAGCATCTACTTCACAAATGGATACAACATCAAATTCAACAACATGGTATAAGCCTTCTACAACCTCCCATGATGAACAAGTTGAACAATGCCTCATGGGCATCGAAGAAGAAAACGAGGTAAGTTCTAAACCCTCTACTTCTTATGACAATGAATTGCAAAATGAATATAGTGACTTGCAAAATGATTATGATGAGCTACAAGATGAATTCCAAAACTTACTTGTTAAATACAAAAATTTGAAAAAGGAATTCATTGTTTTAAAGAATGATAAGGATAGTTTATTTACTTCCTATGAATCACTATCATGTGCTCACACCACCACTCTTGACAAGGTTAGAAACCTTGAGAAAGAAAATAGTACTCTTGTTGAGGATATAAATTGCTTGAAAAATGATTTATCTAAATCCAACTTAGTACCGATAAGATGACCAATATTGTTGATTGTTGTGATAATTCAAACTAGAACTTGATCATAAGCCTAAGGGTGTCAATCACATGAAAAGGAATCAAGTCTCTAAGCACGTTGGTCATTATGCTCCTAGAATTATTACATGCTTTTATTGCGGTAAAAAGGGTCATACGGTAAATACTTGTCGGGCTAGAAATAGCTCAATTATTGTTGGAGACCTAAAAGTCTCAAGACTAATCCCAAAGGACCCAAACACATAAGGGTACCACAAAACAATGTCATATTAGGTACCCGTGAAATAATGATCGAAGAAAATTTATACCGCAAGAAGACATCAAATGACCGTTTCATTTGATCAAAGAAGGAGAAACTATTTTCGACAAAGCCAATTTCCAAGAAGAGGGTATAATCAAAAATGGGAAGAACACAATCCTTGGAAATGGCAAAGACATCATCAACAAGATGATTTTCAAAGAAGAAGAGACTTTCAACAATGGGAAAGCAACAAACCTTGGAAATGGAGCAATCAAAGAAGTCATCATCAACAAAGTGACTTCTCAAGGGGAAGATATCATCAACAATGGGAACGATACAACCCATGGAAATGGCATAATTGGTAACCCGTATCTCCCTATTTAAATATGCATTTTATTTTGTTATTATGCATGCTTTTATTTGTGTCTTAATTGCAAAATGAGTTTTCAAATATTTATTTTTTAATTAAGGTCTTCAATATATACTTGTGCTTTTAAAATATTTTTGAAAAAGAAGACCTTATATGATGTTTTTAAAACTCTTGTGCATTTTTGTAGACTAAAGTGTGTTATCATCTTTTATGGATTTTTATGGCATGAGCTTACTTGTGATATCTCTTAGCCTACACTTTTATCATTATGATTTGTGCTAGATATGTTTTAAGAATTGTGTAGGATTTACATATTTTCACAAATGGCCATTTACGTCATTATTTGTCAAGAAAGGCATAAATTATCGAGGTACGTTTACTTGTGTTATTCTTACTCTTATAGACTCGATATATGTATTGCCATGTGCCTATGTGCTTGTTTTTCATAGTATTTCATACACGTGCCATTAAGAGGATTTTTTGAAAGGCACTATTCGATATTTGATTGCACATATTTGCCGTATCAACTCTTGTTCAAATACTTTTAAATAAGGCCTCAACTATATGCTTTCGGATTTGCAAATTTCAAAAGAGACCTTTTATAGCTTTCTTAAGCTTATTTGAACTTGCATGATTTATTAGACTCTTAATGATATTCTAAAAGCATAGTATGTGTTTCTTGCTTCATGGTCTCTATATATAGTGTCTATTTCTACTATGCAAGATATTTTGTGATTGAGGCATGTTTTTACACTTGGGCTATTTTTTCTTGCTTATATAAGCGATGCCATTAATGAGTTTGTTAAGTTGTGTAGATGAGAAATGAAGTACTCCAAATATTTGGATGTAAATGTTCTATTATGAACACCTTAGATCAATTGGATACCCTATGATGATAGTGATGAAGAAGATAAAAAGGGTATTCCGGAACAAACTCGATGACCAAGGCAACATTGGTCGAACTAAGGCGAGGTTAGTAGCTCGAAGGTATTTTCAAGAAGAAGGTAATTGATTTTGATGTAACATTTGCACTCATAGCACATTTAGTAGCTATTTGCATTTTACTTGCCCATTCTTGTTCTAAGAAAATTTCAAACTTTACCAAATGGATGTTAAATCCAATTTTCTCAATGGTTTTATTCAAGAAGAAGTCTATGTAAAACAACCTCCGGAGTTTAAAATTTTTCTAGGCCAAATGATTGTTTTTAAGGCCTTGTATGGTTTAAAACAAGTACCCGTGTATGGTATGATAGACTTAGCTATTTTTGCTAAATGATTTTACAAAAGGTAAAGTTGATACTACTCTCTTTGTTTGTGAAAAAGGGCAAGGTTGTTTAAACTTGTGCATATTTATGAGAATATTTTTGGTGCTACTAATGAATATTTGTGCAAGATATTTTTCTAAGTTGATACTAGGTGAACTCGAGATGAGCATGATGAGGGAGCTCAATTTATCGCTTGACTTCAAATTATTCAATGCCAAAAAGATGGTTATATTTCAAAAGAACTTTTGAAGGAGTTAGGCATTGAAGAAAGAAAAACTATCTCAACCTCTATGGCTAAAGATTGACAAAGGTTGAGAAAGGCATGTCGGTTGACAAACAAATTCGAGGTATGTCTTCTTGTATTATTCCTATAGACTCGACATTCCATATGCCTTATGTCTATATGCTCGATTTCAAAAACTATCCTAACGAATCTCATTAAAGTGCCATTAAAAGAAATTTTCAAATATTTGAAAGCACTTCTTCTTATGACTTGTTGTATCCAAAGCTTTAAAACGTTCTTATTTTTTTCGGGATAACAAGTTCGGTATCTAATATACGGTTATTCGTATTAAAAATTTGGTTCGTCATAATCGAACTAAACATATTGAGATTCGATATATTTTTTAAGGGATTGTGATTTTTAACAAAAACTTGAGATGTGTTTAATTCCGTCTCAAGGATAACTCGCGGACTTTTGATCGTTAACCGCCGAGTATTTTACCTCATTTTGAGCTTGATCATGACATAATGTATATTGAATGAGGTCTATGTTTGCAATTTGCACGTTTTTAAAACTTAGGGGCGAAAAATCGATTTTTGGTTGAAAATTCGGATTTTGGAAAAACTAACGGACGATTGGGGTGAAAAGGTTGAGGGCAACCGTCGCCCTCAACGCCGACCGGTCGCCTCAACCACGACGGCCGCCCTAAGCAAAATCTTGGATTAAAATGGTTCTGTCTTCAAAGATTCGCAAGTTTAACTTCTTTTGGCCATTTTTCGTCCCTTTGCAAATTTCACACACAATTCACTTCAAATGAGTTTTGATGCATGAATTATATATTTTGGGGATTATCTAGCTCGACTATCATCATCATTGCTCGTCTTTACCGATTGAATGGTAAGAATTTCACTATCTTTAGCTCAATGGGTTGAACCCTCGAGTTTGTGGCTTATATGTATTTTTCTTGATATAATTCATATATGTTTGTGATGAGCTTATTGATTGTTGATGAATGATATTTGTTAAATTGCATTTGGTGATGAAAAACTTGGCTTGATTTCATTTAAAAGGGCTATATATATCTTTCTCAATTTTTTGACGCCCGCCAAGTGTTCGATAAAACGTTTCAATGAAAAATTCATCACCTACACGATTCTCTCGATTTCAAAAGTCTTATACATTTATAGAGATCATGTTTTGCTTATCAAATGAGTTTTCATAAACCTCTACAAGTCGTATGATTCGACTTTTCCCTCCTATTTGGTTTATAAGCTTCAATGCTCAAATAGCTCGATACATCGGTTTAGTTGTGCTCTTTAATATGAATATATGATGTATTTATCGTGCTAACATTCTTTTTGATGATTCCAAAGGGGGAGAAATAGGTGGAGAAACAGGTTATAAGCTCTTTAGCTCATAAAAGCTAAGATATGCTTGAAAAAAGAAGTATATAAGCTATGGCTTCATAAAGCCATAAGTTGTGGATCATATTTAGTCCACTTGGTGCATTTTGGTTATGTATGAATCATGGTCCATTGGTTGTAGTATGGACTTATATATGTTTCTAACGATGTCTCTTTTGAGGGGGAGTTTTTAAGTTTTGATACTTAAGCTCAATATTGAAAAGCTAAGCTTTTAGCTTATGTTTAAGTTGCTTCTATATAACTCTTGTTGTGCATGTTGATAGGGGAGCTTGTGCTTATTTTTGAAAATATTTACTCCCTACTTGGTTGCTTTAATATTTTTGGAAATTTTGGTTGCTTCCAAACGGTCAAAAGCTTTTTACCGGAAAATCATTTCTAAAATTGCTCTCTTAGTTTGGGTTAAAATTGTTTTGGTTTGTAATCATCAAAAAGGGGGAGATTGTTTGATACATGTTTTTATCTTAATTTTGATGATTTTATTTTATCACCAAAACAATGTTTTTAAAGGTTGTCCAAATACTCCTAAATGATTTAAAATGTTTTTAATATTTTAGGAGTATTTTCTCAAAGTTTATTTTCGTCTAAATTGGACAACGCTTTTAATGATTTTACGTTATTGGGTTTTTACTCTCAAACGATGTTTCTAAATGTTGTCCTAATACTTCCGTTCGGTTTAAAATGTTTTTACTAAATTTTCGGAGTATTTCTTGAGTTTTATTTTCGACAAAATTTGGACAATATTTGCCTCGTGGTCTCGTGGTCCGCCCTATAGGGCAACCCATACCTGAAGATGTTTTTAGAAACAGAAATGAGACGGAAAGAAAAACAAGCGGTCGACCGGCCGCTTCGGGGCGTCGGCCGATCGGGTCGGTCGGCCGCGCCAGGTGGGTCGACCGGCACTGCAAGTATGTTTCAAACGTAACGTTTTATCCTTGCAAAATCCATGAGGGGACCGGTTGGGGTGATGGTCGACCGGTCGAGGTAGACGCGTCGGCCGGCCGCCCTGTGTTATTTTCTTTGTGTACTTTTTCCAACGTCTATTTCTGCGACCGGTCGCCCTATGTTTTGACAAAGAAGTTTGACCGCTTGAGACAAACTTTCCTTAAATTGTGGGATTGATTTCTAACAAATGACTATATTCTTGATTTTAATTGTATTTTTTCAGTAGATTTTCAATCCCCAAGAGGAGCCTATGCTTGATCAATCATCTCCTATAAATAGAGAGAAAACTACAACACAACAAGATACACTCAAGAATACACTTGTTCTTACATTGTCTTATTTCTTGTTGTAATTTGCCTAGCTATTCACTTTCACATTCTTGAGGTCTAGGCTATTCTTGATTACACTTGCACTCTATTGTATTATCAATTATCGAGTTGTAATCTTGAATTTGTGGTCGTCATTCAAACACAAGATATCCTTGTGAGTGTTCTTGTGGTAAGAACACACTTGGGTGAACTAGGTGTTAGGTGTAAGAAGATTGTGGTAATCTTCTTGTTGAGGTGTTGAAGAGTGTGGTGCTCTTCAAGGGTGAAGATTGTGGTAATCTTCACAAGGTGCCGTTGGAGATTGTGGTAATCTTCAAGTGAGATTGTGGTAATCTCAAAGGTGGTGTTGAAGAAGAGTGTGGTGCTCTTCAAGGTGTTGGTGTAAGATTTTGTTGTAATAATTTTGGTAATTATTAATAAAATCTTTTTCTCTTTCGAAATCCATCCCTGGATATCTTGGGGTGGTAGAGGATTAGGCCCTAGGTGGGTTGAACCTCTTTAAATCGACGTGTGTTGTTTACATTCCGCACCTTTATTATTGTCTTTGAGCATTCGGTTCGAAAAAGAGGGCGAAATTCAAAAGATGGAGATAATCTATTCACCCCCCCCTCTAGATTATCGTAGCCGCTTGGACTTACAATACCTATTTATAACAGATGTTGTGAGCCCTATCAAAAAGAGAATGAAGATTTTTCAGAGTCGTTTCAATGCCCAATGCTTTATATTCAATAATTGTGGCTTGTGTTTTTCAATATAAACTGCATCTATTTTCATGCTTTCAAAATAAAAAGAAAAGTTATTTTTAATACTTGTTAGTTGCCCGTTGTATATTTAATTTGTACTGTAATTCGAAATCTTCGTACTATATGATTTACGAAACATATTTGACCAAACAAAAAATAATTCCAAGGTAGATGTTGATATTTTCTAGACAAAATGCAGCGATATTCAATGTCTTGTCTATCTAATTTCGGATCCCAATAATGAAAAGTAGTAAAAATAGAAAACAAATAATAATAATCTTAATTTTTATTAATCTCAAAGGTTTCCAAAATTAGATACAGTTTTTTGGCGGGAACTTACTAAAATTATCACTATTTAGCTTTTATATATATATATATATTTCTTGGCTGTATAGAGAGGCTTCACAAGAAATTTCGAGGTTTGGCTATTTCATTCAAATGCGGCCAGGTTGATATCCTTCTCAGTTATCTCCTTCAAACCAGAAGAAGGAAGATAACTAGCAGCTAAGTCCGCAGCAGTCAGCTTAATCTCCTTGTTGTGGATCGATGAGCAGAACTCATCATCGTGAACCTGAGCGTTCACGTAGAACATCGCAACCTCTTCCAAGTAGGTGTGCGAAAACTCCATCCACAGGAACTGCTTGAGACCAGATTTTTCAAGCTTCTCAGCTATCTTCTTTGCTAAGGCTTTGTCCACTCCTTGCTTGACCAAGCCATCAAAATCCATGATAGCTCCGGTGTGGATTTTCTCAGCTAACTTCACATAGTCATAAGACGGTGCCATTTCTGAGTTTGAACTTAACATTCGAACGAACGAAGAACTAGGGTTTTCTTTTAGTTGCAGAGAGAAAATGCCTTGTTGCTTTGAGAGTAAGAGAGTTTTGTGAGAGGAGAGAGAAAACAATTTCTCTATATATGGGATGTGAGGGGATGGTTTTTGGAATTCAAAAAGGTTGAATTATCGATGGTTGAGATCATGTCTTGCAAAACCGCATAAATTATCAACATCATTTATATCCAATCATGGGTAAAACGGTATGTGCTTTTCATCGACACCATAATTATCCGACGTCAAGTCTAAAAACATTATCGCTCGCAGAAAACGACTGCGTTTTGTCACTTAACTCATAAATAACTCAACTATCTTCAAAAGTGACTTGACTCTGCTTCTCTATTAACTTAATCAACACTCGTAGGGGTGGCCACGTTCCAGAACTGCCGGTTCCGGTTCCTCATTTTGGAGGAACCGAAACCAGAACCATTGCCTCACGGTTCATGTTCCAAAACCAGAACCGATAGTTTTGGTTCTAGTTTGGAACCTGGTTCCTCAATGATTCCGGTTCCGATTTTAACCGGAACCGTTTGTTTATCTTTTGATAATTTTTTATTTTTTAAAATGGTTTATCAATTTCAGTTACAAAAAATGGGAAAAAAAGAAAAAGAATTGGATTTAATATTCTATTGAGTTTTGTACTTAATATTAATAATAATATTAAATTGTCTATATATACTATTAGAGTATACAAGAATCAAAGTTCACGTTGTTTGCTTATAATATTCGGTTTAAAACATGTCTCATGTGGTTACGAATATAAAACGTTATAATAAACATTTAACATTTTTTCTAGCATATTTTACGAAATAAAAATAAAAATCATTGGTTTTTCTAGCATATTCCACCACGGTTCCACCGACGGTTCCACATACGGTTTGAACTGACGGTTAAGGTTCGCTACCCGATTCCATGGTTTTTGAGACTAAGGAAGCAGAACCCGCCACACGGTTTTAGTTCTAGTTTTGAAACTATTGACTGGTCAATGGTTCCCAGAACCATTGACCATGGTTCCAGTTCCGGTTTGTAACCCGGTTTTAGTTCCATTTGGTCATTCCTAAACACTTGACTATCCAGCTAACTCGATACAGTTGACTAGCCGTCTTGGTTGTTTCACTTTGCTGAAAAATAAAACTTTGTTGATTTCCATTTCTCTCTTCTTTGACTCTGCTGATTGAGTCTTCTGAGCCTCCTAACTCAGCTCAATCAATCCAAGTTCATTTTTAAGCTCTTCAAACCTTGATTCACATAAAGGCTTAGTGAATATATCAGCTAACTGCTTATCAATTTATATGTATTCCTGTGATGTCTTTTTTTCAACATGGTCTCTTATAAAATGATATCTAACATCAATGTGCTTGGTTTTTCAATGAAATACTCGATTCTGAGTTATTACAATGGCATTTGTGTTATCACACATTATTGGAATCTCTCTTTCTTCTATATCATAATCTCTCAGTTGTTGCCTCATCCATTAAACTTGGGCACAATAAATGTACCGCATAACAATGTACTCTGCTTCAGCTGTGGATGTAGTTATTGAATTTTGTTTCTTGTTGAACCAACAAACCAACCTATTTCCAAGCATTTGACAGGTACTTGATGTACTTTTCATGTCAACTCTACATCCAGCATAGTCTGAGTCTGAGTAGCCAACTAACTTGAATCCTCCTTCCTTCGATACAATAAGCCAACTTCCTGGCATCCCTTCAAATACCTTAGATTCTCTTCGCCGCAAACATGTGACTTTTCTTTACGCAGATCAACCGCACATACACCTACATCAAAGGTGATGTCTGGCCTACTTGCTGTTAAATAGAGCAATGATCCAATAAGAGCTCTATATCTTGTTTGATCAACAACTTTGCCTTCTGCATCCATGTCCATCTTGACCGAAGTATTCATGGGAATCTTCACATATGACTTAGCTTCTATACCAAATTTTTTCATTAAATCTTTGGTATATTTAGTTTGACTTATGAAGGTTCCATCTTTCATTTGCTTGACTTGAGACCTAGAAAGAAAGTCAGTTCTCCCATCATACTCATCTCAAATTTCCCTTGCATGAGATTTGAGAATTTATCACACAGCTCTTTGTTTGTGGATCCAAAAATGATGTCATCCACATATATTTGAACAAGTAATATACTCTCCCCATCTTGAATTCTAAAGAGTGTCCTATCAACCTCTTTGGTGAATCCATTGTCAATAAGAAACTGGGACAATGTATCATATCAGGCTCTTGGTGCTTGTTTCAAATCATATAATGCTTTCTTGAGCTTGTAAACTTTATCTGTAATAGTTTTCTGCTCAAAACCTGGAGGTTGTTCCACATAGACTTTTTCTTCCAAAAGTCCATTCAAAAATGTACTCTTCACATCCATTTGATAGACAGTGAAGTTCTTGTGTGCAGCATAAGCAAGAAACATCTTAGTTGCTTCCAATCTTGCAACAAAAAGGTTTCATCAAAATCTATGCCTTTCTCTTGGCAATACCCTTTGGCTACCAATCTTGCTTTGTTTCTTACAACAGATCTTTCTTCATTCATCTTGTTTCTAAATACACACTTAGTACCTATAATATTTTGGTGGGTAGGCCTTTGAACTAATTCCCAAACCTTGTTTCTTTCAAACCGATTGACTCTTCCCGCATAGCTAGAATCCAATGTGTGTCATCCCATTCCCGTGACACATCTTTAGGCTCAACTGGGAAATGAAACAAGTGAACATAGCTTCATGTGAGTTCGATCTTGTTCTTACTCCTTCTCTAACATCTCCAATGATAAGCTCTGGAGGATGGTCTCTCAGCCATCTTACATCTAGTTGGAGTAAGTCTGCTAGATTCAGTCGTCTCGCAGCTAAGTTGTCTTGAACGACTTCCTCATCATCATTCAGTTGTAGACTTTCCAGCTGTCTCTGAGATTCAGCTATCTCATCTTCATCTAGGTTGAGTTTTCTTACACCTGCCTCAACATGGAGACTCTTCTAAACAGTTGGCTGATTCATCTTGTCAGCTAAAATCTCTTCTCCAATTAAAATTAGGTTCATCAAACACCACATGGATAGACTCTTCTGTGACCATAGTCCTCTTGTTCAGCACTCTAAAAGCTTTACTCTCAACTGAGTATCACAAAACGATACCTTAATTAGCTTTAGCATCAAAAGCTTTCAAGTTGTCCTTTCCATTGTTGTGAATGAAGCATGCACTTATATCCAAAGATATGAAAATATCCAACATTTGGCTTCCTTCCTGTCCAAATTTCATAAGGGGTTTTGGACAGCTGCCTATTGATCATACACCTATTCTGAGTGTAGCAGGCAGTATTAATGGCTTCAGCCCAAAATCTCTTAGGCAATCCAAATTTTCAAACCTAACATGGTCCTTGCTTCCTTGAGAGTTCTGATCTTTCTTTCAGCTACTCCATTCTGCTGTGGAGTTCTTGCAGCTGAAAACTCATGAGCAATACTATTTTCTGTGCAATGTTGAGTTATAATCCCATTGATAAACTCAGTTCCTCTATCAGACCTTGTCTTTATAATGGTTTGACTCTTTTCATTTTGAACTCTTCTCATCAGCTGAGGGAGCTTCTGCAAGGTTTCCTTCTTTTTACACATAAAAATAATCCATGTGTATCTTAAATAATCATCTACCACCACTAGGGTATATTTGTTTCCACTAATATTGGCTAGTTCAACATGACAAACAAATCCATATGCAATAAGTGCAATATCCTGGTTGAAGAATGACTTGGCTTGTCCTTGAAAGAAGACTTTATTTGCTTTCCCATCTCGCATGCATCACAAATGCTCTCCTTATTGTACACTGAGTCTGGCAATCCTTCCACAAGATGACTCCTTGCAAGCTTGTTGATTATCTTGAAACTTAGGTAGGTGACTCGAAGCTTATGCCACACCCAACTTGATTCGACCGTGCTCTTTGCTAAGCGGACATGTGCTTGGTGTAGCAGTTGACCAATCCACTACATACATGTTTTTCTGCATTGATCCTTGTAGCACAATTTTATTTGATTTAGCATCCTTGATTTGACAAACTCCCATGTTGAATCCTACATTGTAGCCCTTGCCACAGAGTTGGCTGATGCTCAGCAGATTGAAATTGAGCCCTTCAACATGCTACATTTGTGATCTCTAGTCCATTTTTCTATATGGATCATGTGCCTTTAATCTCCTTGAGCTTCATTTCCTTCAAATATGACTTTGGCACCTCTTATTTCCTTGAACTTTGAAAGATTTTTCTTGTTATCCGCCATATGTCCGGGAACAACCACTATCCATGTACCAGGTTCATTGGCACTCAGTTGTTCCTTGAACCTATAATCTAGGAAATTAGTTTTTAGGCACCCATACTTGCCTGGGTCCTGAGGGGTTAGCACTTTAAGGTGATCCAACCAACCCATAGCCAAATGGTCTGACTCTAAGATGTTGCCACCTATCGGTTCCATAATCATAATGAACATTAGCAAATTGCTTAGGAGTTTTGGGCTCATACAGCTGTCTCTTTTGTCTGTATGCCTGTGTGTGAGCTGGTGCATTTGCTTTCTTGGGATTTTAATGAAATGTTTGTGCATATTGGGCTTTATGCTTGGGTGCATATGTGTGATGATTATAATTTATTTTCCTTGGGAATGACCTATTTTAAATCTGAAATCTTTGCCACTTGGGCTTGTATCCCTTTGGACTTGGATGATATCTCATTTGATTGTTCCAATCAGCTTGGTTGGGATAATTTCTACCATTCCCATCATATGGTTTTCTTTGCTGAAACCTCTGGGGCTTTTGGTAGCTCTGTTTAGATTATACAGAGTATTTTCTGTTTAGAGTCTGCTGATGGATTCTTCTGAATTTTATTTCAGTTGTCCTCTTAGTAAACTCTACTGGCTTTTTGCCTTTACCTTTGTATGAAAGGCCATCATAGTTGTGATTGTGTTTGTGAGTGGGTGTAGTTGCAACATCTGGTGCTTTGGATTTTCGGATTGCCTCATTACTTGAGGATCATTTTTCCAATACCACTCTTGGAGCTTAGGCATGCACAAAGGAATTAAATCCAATACATGTCTTATCTCCACTTTCCTTTTGAATCATTATAAGTTCATCCAATGATTTACATGCCTTAGTGAATGATGCAATCACATTTTTCAAATCTTTTTCCCTCTTGTTAGTTGTAGCTAAGTCCGCTTGAATCTTAGTTATCTCGGCCTTGACTCTGTAGTCTAGTCTCAAAGTTATGTGACTTAGAGTACTTAGCTCCTTAGTCATTTTGTGAGTTTTGGCTTTTGAGTTGTTTGTTTTCCTCATTTAAAAGTGTGTGAGGATTTTATGTGCTCAAAGTTTTTCCTCATTTTGCCAATAGAATCATAAAGACCTGTGGGTGATGAAGTGTTTGTGTCACTATCACTATCATCAGAATTAGAATGAGATGAGTTAGAATGGACATCATCTTCTTGTTCTTTAAAGTCTTGTTCTTTGGCCATTATGCATATCATAGCCTCTTCTTCTCGCGGTCGAGGAGTAATCAACTTCACTGCCTCGACTCTTTGTTTCTTTACACTTGGTTGTGTCAGTAGTCTCAACAGCCAACATGGCTTTCTTGGACTCACCAGCCATGAGTGCAGTTGTCTTGGTACAGTTGTCGCTTCTTGCTCTTTTCTTCTGAGCTCAAATTCATAGGCTTTAAGGTCTGAGAACAGCTCATGGTAGGATGTTCTTGTAAGGTCCATTGAATGTCTCAAAGCCATCACTTTATTTCCACACGGTGGGAGAGACCTTAGAATTTTCATACACATTTCTTCTCGTGTATATTCTTTTCCTAGAGCCGGAGCTCATTGGTAATCTATGTGAATCTAGCATCCAACTTATCCGGACTCTCACCGCAAACATTTTAAAATTTTTCCATTTTTTGTACAAAGAATAAATAATTTGTTTTCTTTAACTTGATCAGATCCTTCACAAATTAAAGCTAGTTTTTCCCATATTTCTTTGGTCGTTCTGCAAGATTTAACTTTGTTGAACATGGCCTTATCGAGGGTTTTGTACAAAATGTCATTGGCAACATTGTCCAAGTTATATATCTTTCTATCCTCATTGGTCCACTCGCAACGTGGATTTTCCACCATGGCAAAGTTTAGGTATCGTGGCGGAAGAAAGAAGATGTGCGCCTCATGCCACATGAGTCGCATCGCCTTCTCCTACGGTACATCGGCAACCTCGGGAGCAGGAGTCGTGATAGCTGTGTTCACCTTCATTATTTGTAGTGGTCCATCCTCAATGATAAACCACATTTCATGTAATTTACTAGATTTAGCACATGGAGTTAAGGAAACATATCATCAAACTTGTTTGGAAATCAACTACACAGCGTACGTGGGTTGAATGAAGGATGACACAAATTGTGGGTAATCGCCTATTTTCATGGAATTTACTAGATTTAGTCAACCTCTATTTTTTATGTGGACTAATTTGCCTCATTTTGACTTTACCATTTATTTTGTTAACATTAATCAGGATTAATAATAGCCATTGAAATCGGTAGATATGTGGTCTGGATTTGGTCTTATGTACTCATATAATAGGGGGTCCTATATAACCCTCCCCCTATATATATATATATCAAATTGGTGGACTCACATGATCAATCATAAATATACATATATATGTATATATATAGGGTTAGGATCAAATGTGGCAAAGGGCTTACCACGTGACAGTGTGGATTAATCCAATCCATCCACACCTTTTATTTAATGGTCCAGATTGCTATTAAAATAACTGATTTATAAATTAATTAATAGGTGGAAAGGGCATTATGTTAACTAGAAAAATGCCATAAATCACGCCCCTGCAATCAAGGGATTGATTAATATCACATTTCCATAACTAAATTGTGCACCATTTTAATAGTTGAACTGTACACCATTTAATAACTGATTGTACACCATTTTATATCTAACAGTGCATCATTGTATAAGTAATTGTACACCACTCAATCCCAGTGATTTTTATGGGATTTGATTTTACGATTGTTCCCGCTTTTTAATTCAATTGTGGTTTATTCACAATGATGTACAATTAGTTATACAATGATGCACTGTTAGATATAAAATGGTGCACAGTCAGTTATTAAATGGTGCACAGTTCAGCTATTAAAATGGTGCATAATTTAGTTATGAAAACGTGATCTTTATCACATCCATGATTGTAGGACGTCATTATGGGAAGGTGGTTACACTATTTTGTCTTTATAGGGTTTTTAGATGATGTACAATTAGTTATACAATGATGCACTGTTAGATTTAAAATGGTGTACAGTTAAGTTATTAAATGGGAAGATGGTTCACCATTTTGTCTTTATAGTTCCTTTAGATGATGTACAATTAGTTATACAATGATACACTGTTAGATATAAAATAGTGCACAGTTAGTTATTAAATGATGCACAGTTCAACTATTAAAATGGTGCATAATTTAGTTATGGAAACGTGATCTTTATCATATCCATGATTGTAGGGCATCATTATGGGACAGTGGTTACACCATTTTGTCTTTATAGGGTTTTAGATGATGTACAATTAATTACACAATGATGCACTCTTAGATATAAAATGGTGCACAATTAAGTTATTAAATGGGAAGATGGTTACACCATTTTGTCTTTATAGTTCCTTTAGATGATGTACAATTAGTTATACAATGATGCGTGTTAGATATAAAATGGTGTACGAGTTCAACTATTAAAATGGTGGACAATTTTATTTATGGAAATGTGATATTAATCAATCTCTTGATTGTAGGATGTGATTTGACGTGATTTATGGCATTTTGCTAGTTACTTATTATGCTCTTTCCACCAATTAATTAATTGATAAATCGAGTCATTTTTAATAGCACCGACCATTGAATAAAAGGTGTGGATGGATGGGATCAATCCACACTGCCACACGGTAAGAGGCTGCCACACGAGATCTATATATATATATATATATATATCAACCAACCGTATATGAATTTATATAAGGTGACTTGTGTAATCGTCTTGGGCGGATCTTGGCGGACAAACTCAATCCAAAACCGACCGGCACCATCGATATCTCTAATAAATTTACACCAGCGATATCCCTAATAAATTTACAAATCATCTAATAAAAGCAAATTATATATGAACGAGAATAGGCACGCATGTCTTTATGCCAATTTTGTTAGCACCCATAAAGAATTATACTCTTATATTAGTACATGTTGGTTAACAATTGAATATATAAAATGGAAAAATGAATATAAAACTATGTATTAGAAAGTTGACACCACAATTCAATGTAATTTTTGTGATATATAATATATAAGACTTATGCTAACTCAAAACAACCAAGTGGAATATCATAGACTTCTTTGAAGGAATTTAAGAAGAACCTTGATTGAATGGTGGAAATTTAGTTGACTCTCGGTGAGAGCAAAACAAGACTTTCAAAGCAGAGTATGCCACCAAGTCAAAACAAGACTTACAAAGAGTAAGACGAAGGCTTGCTCGAAGGCTCCATTATCGCGATCGGGCGCAACTAAAGGACCAAAGTCCGTTGACGTGTCCAAGGAAGATATTCATTAATATCACCGTAATTACGATGTGTGACCATAAATGTGCAAAGATATTTATGAAGGCAATGAGATTCAATCTATTAAAGAGCACATGCAAACCGCCATTTCAGGAAAACTACGTAAAGCATTATAATACAAGAAAATGGCAATATTAAAGCTGCAAGAAAAGGACATGTCAATCGGCCCAACAAAGTGGGATTTGAATTTGTCTATCTCTTCAATGGACAAAATTCATATCTTCATTTGTAAAAGATGAGAATTTTTCAGGAGAGAAAAAAAAAGACACGAGAAATAAGTAAAAGTGCAAGAATCAATATTTAAAAATCTCTCTCAAGCTAAACTTGCAATCCTCAAGCTTCATCAAGAACAAACCTCTATTACATAAGTAACGCATATACACTATATATGCAACACATATACATCGCCAAAAGATTACATAAGCATCACCTACACATTACATAAACAACAAACATATACTACATATGCAACACACACTACAAATAAGCAAGAATTGCAATATGCAAAAATTACACACTTACTCAAAAATACAACTTTGTACTAAATATGCAAGAATTGCATACACATAAGCAATACATTTACACTAATTCAAATTTATGCCACATAATCATGTTCTATTTAATATGCATTAATCTAATATTACATAAACAAAACTAACAATGTACACAAGAATAACAAGTATCGGTCATACAAAAATATATAAACTTTGCAGAATATCAACATACAAAAACTTACAAGAAATACTAACAAAAGACATAAGCATAGTAATAAGAAGGGTGACAACATGATTGTTAACAAACTCAATGAACACAAAAAGAATCTAGGGCTTCCAAAATTAACAAAGGCTACCGTCAGAAAAAAATCAATATGATAATCATTTACAAGTAACATTAAATACCTTCACAAGCTTAACTAACCGGGGCCATTACACAAGCATAACAATAAGGGCTCACAGAAAAAAATCAATTTGACAATGAAGTCAATATAATAAATATTTCTCAAGCAAAATGCACATACTTAACAAGCAATCTTAACAAAGCCCATAAAGATATCAAAAAGATATAAATATACATATATATATATATATATAGGATTTGGATCGGTGAGTCCACATATCTTATGAGTACATGAGACCAAATCTTAGGCCTTGATTTAATTTTTTAAACGGTTGAGATTAAAAGATTTTACCATTTTTTAATATATAATTTAATATAAAAAGGGTTGTTTGGTAATTGTAATTAAAAACTTTGGGAGGGAAGTTATTTTTGGGAGTGGGCTATAATTTAGGAACCGTTTTTGAGACATGTGTATATCCAAAATCTTTGCATATCTCTCCAACTTGGTAAATGAAGAGTCGAAAAGATTTCTTCTCGACAAAACGAAACCCTCGGTGAAAGAGAAAATTCGAGCGTGGAGTGAAGCATAAAATTCATAAAAGAGGAAAATAATTGGATTTTTTTATTATTCTCAAAGAAACAATCAAAAATGGCCAAGAAAACAAAGCCGAGATTCCCGGCTAAATACGATTTGAATGCGAAATGGGGTGTCCGCTCGTTTCGTGTTCGCCGCTCGTAATGCGTTTCATTCGCGTCGGTTTCACCGGACTTCTTCTCTTCCGAAGCCCTCAGAATACGCCGGCACCGAGCTTTTGGCATCGAGTGGGGATTCGCTCGCATACTCGTGACTACTCATAAATTTGATGGATCTCAAACAATTCACTCCGAACATTTCGATGCCCCCTCTTTCTAAGTGTCATAGATGAATGAAGCCATCAATTTCTCAAGGTGTTTTTCGATTACATTTCCCTTGCAATTGCCTTTTTACTCAAGAGAATGTATTTGCCAGGATTGTTTTTTACCTTTTACTTAAAAATGTGGTGTATTGCATCAGTTTCATGAATGTTATCGCCTTGTTTTTGTAACTCTATCCAAGTGGAGTCGAACGATACAAAGAAGATAAAAAAAAAAGAGTTCTTCTCCTTTGCTAACACAAGAATCTCTCTGCAAAAAATAAACATTTCTCCTTTGCTTATGTATGTTTTATATTATGCTTATCTATGTTTTATATTATGCTCTCAAATTAAGGGGTAATTGGTATTGCCATATTTTTTCTAAGGCGGGGGAATTGCTTATTGATGTTTTCAACTACTTATTGTTGTTGATAGTTATACTTATCTATAGTTTGTGTTATGCTTATACATGTCTTATATTATGCTTATGTTTGGTTGGTTTTTATGCTTATAAATATTTTGTTTTTTAATAAATGCTTTATATAAATGACTAGTGTCTTTTTTTGATAGATTTTCTGTTGGAAATGGCAAAAGATGTAATGAACGAGCAGAGGAAGTCGGTTTTCGAACTGGAGAAGAAGTTTGCTAAATCGAGTTATGATCACAACGAAACGTTGTTGTTTCATACTTTGATCAAAATGTTGAATAGTGTAGTATTTTATAGCCATTTTAAACATGGTTGGTTTTGACGCATATGCGTAGTTGATATAGGAATATTTTCTAGTTAGTGTTGTATTTATTTTCATGGTTTTTAGATATCGAAGCGTAATTCAATTGCTTTGGAAGCGGTCAGTTTTTCTTGTAAGCGTAATTCAATTGTTTTGTAAGCGTAATTCAATTGTTTTGTAAGCAATTATTTTGATGGTTTGATGGTATTGTAAGCATAATTCAATTGTTTTCTAAGCACCAAAACATCCTTTCACAAGCAATACTTTACGCACAAATAAGCAATTGAATATATGGGACCATAGAACTAAATTTTGCAAGAATGTTGAATTATTTGCTCGAAAAGCACTACAACAGTCACAAATAAGTCGAAAGTACATAGTAGTAATAAGCATAACAATAACCACACACATGCAATTTGTAATATGAATAAACAATATTTAACAAATAAATAAGCATCCACAACATATTCTCGAACACATACTTTTTTAATTTATTAAGAATCATTTTTAAAATGGTATTCAGATTTGTCAATATTATCAAAATTCATTCCTTCTTTTGGAGTCATATTTTCGTCACATTCTCGGTATCCATTCGGAGATGAATCGATATTATTTCAATTTGTTGTGACACATGTACAATCCCAATTGAATCAAACAAAATAAATAATTAAGCAACATTTAAAATATACATAAGCGTATAGTCATGCACATGTAAGCAAACGTCTAGCCACAGCTAAGCAAAGTACTGAGTTAGAACAAATGGGGATGTAATCAAAATTTTGAATACATACAAGCAAGTATTCGTGCATACATAAGCAACATTTTGCATACGTGCAAGCAAGTATTTAAGCACATATAAGCAACATTCCGACCATATCAAGCAATTTTAAAAAAAATGGGAATGACGAAATTTCATGTAATTTACTAGATTTAGCACATGGAGTTAAGGAAACATATCATCAAACTTGTTTAGAAATCAACTACACAGCGTACGTGGGTTGAATGAAGGATGACACAAATTGTGGGTAACTGCCCTATTTTCATGGAATTTACTAGATTTAGTCAACCTCTCTATTTTTTATGTGGACTAACTTGCCCTCATTTTGACTTTACCATTTATTTTGTTAACATTAATCAGATTAATAATAGCCATTGAAATCGGTAGATATGTGGTCCGGATTTGGTCTTATGTACTCATATAATAGGGGGTTCCTATATAACCCCTATATATATATATATATATATCAAATGGGTGGACTCACATGATCAATCATAAATATACATATATATGTATATATATAGGTTAGGATCAAATGTGGCAAAGGGCTTACCACGTGATGCTGTGATTAATCCAATCCATCCACACCTTTTATTCAATGGTCCGATTGCTATTAAAATAATCGATTTATAAATTAATTAATAGGTGGAAAGGGCATTATATTAACTAGAAAAATGCCATAAATCACCCCCGCAATCAAGGGATTGATTAATATCACATTTCCATAATCGAATAAGCACCATTTTAATAGTTGAAGTCGTACACCATTTAATAATCGATTGTACACCATTTTATATCTAACAAAGGCATCATTGTATAAGTAATTGTACACCACCAATCCCAAAGTGATTTTTATGGGATTTGATTTTTACGATTGTTCCCGCTTTTTAATTCAATTGTGGTTTACTCACAATGATGTACAATTAGTTATACAATGATGCATCGTTAGATATAAAATGGTGCATACCGATTATTAAATGGTGCACGCCATTACCTATTAAAATGGTGCATAATTCGCTTATGAAAACGTGATCTTTATCACATCCATGATTGTAGGACGTCATTATGGGAAGGTGGTTACACTATTTTGTCTTTATAGGGTTTTTAGATGATGTACAATTAGTTATACAATGATGCACTGTTAGATTTAAAATGGTGTACAGTTAAGTTATTAAATGGGAAGATGGTTCACCATTTTGTCTTTATAGTTCCTTTAGATGATGTACAATTAGTTATACAATGATGCACTGTTAGATATAAAATAGTGCATAGTTAGTTATTAAATGATGCACAGTTCAACTATTAAAATGGTGCATAATTTAGTTATGGAAACGTGATCTTTATCACATCCATGATTGTAGGGCATCATTATGGGAAAGTGGTTGCACCATTTTGTCTTTATAGGGTTTTAGATGATGTACAATTAATTACACAATGATGCACTCTTAGATATAAAATGGTGCACAATTAAGTTATTAAATGGGAAGATGGTTACATCATTTTGTCTTTATAGTTCCTTTAGATGATGTACAATTAGTTATACAATGATGCAGTGTTAGATATAAAATGGTGTACAGTCAATTATTAAATGGTGTACAGTTCAGCTATTAAAATGGTGGACAATTTCAGCTATGGAAACGTGATATTAATCAATCTCTTGATTGTAGGACGTGATTTGGATGTGATTTATGGCATTTTGCTAGTTACTATTATGCTCTTTCCACCAATTAATTAATTGATAAATCAGTCATTTTTAATAGCAATCTGGACCATTGAATAAAAGGTGTGGATGGATGGGATCAATCCACACCGCCAATACCTGCAAGAGGTCGCCACACGAGATCTATATATATATATATATATCAACCAACCGTATATGAATTTATATAAGGTGACTTGTGTAATCGTCTTGGGCCGGATCTTGGGCAGACAAACTCAATCCAAATCCGACCGGCACCACTGATATCTCTAATAAATTTACACCACTGATATCCCTAATAAATTTACAAATCATCTAATAAAAGCAAATTATATATGAAAGAGAATAGGCACGCATGTCTTTATGCCAATTTTGTTAGCACCCATAAAGAATTATACTCTTATATTAGTACATGTTGGTTAACAATTGAATATATAAAATGGAAAAATGAAATATAAAACCACGATAGCGGCTTACTCTTTTGATTAGGGTGCATTGTGCATACTTTGATATGTTATGTGGGTGATGGGATGAAGAGAATCACCAAAAAATTGCTTTTTAGGGTTGAAATCGGAGCCTGTAAAGACGCAGGTTGAATTCGTGGATTTGGGTCTTACAGGTTTTAAGTTTATCATAGCCCTTATATAATAACCTTTAATTATTATTTTGAAGATTTTGACATTATTTAAATTATTTTTCCAATTATTTTTATGAACTTGATATTTTATTTCACATTATAGTCTTTTTAATTTTACTTCAAAGTATTCATTCGAACTTGAACCATTCAATTCGTAACACAAGTTTAAGAAATCTAAAATCACTAAAATCTAGAATGGATAAAAGCAATATAAAAATATAACATATAGTATCAATAGAAATTCATGAGTATTAAAATCATATTAGATTCAATTATGTGCAAGCAACTTCAAATCTGTTTTTCCCCCTTAATAAAGATCTTGCATACATATATTATAAGTTATAAAAATATTACTAATTTCGATATGAAATATTATTGGTATGAGTTTTTTTTCCATTGTTCTTAAAAGTATCAAGAGATCCTCTGATCCGAGTCTCCATTACAATTGACAATGGATGATGAATGTCACCGTTTAAATTTATTTACATATTTTAATTTAAATGTTAATAATTGATTGATTTAAATAAGTTTTGATTGAGCTAAACACTAATTAAATTCAATGTTTTTCCTTTTACATTTTTTATAGGGGCCTATTTGGACCGAATTGCCTAAATGGACTCAATGGTTAAACTTGGGCTCGCAAGTAAAAGCCCAAATCGGCAAAGCCCAACCCGAAAGCCTACCCGACCTTTGGGCTAGTTGCTTATCCTTCGGTTTAAGCCAACGACGACAATGAGATAAATGGGTTTGGAAGATCAACTTCCTGGGCCCGACAACCCCGATCTAAGCTGGTCCGGCTTCAAATAATGGATAAACTTAAGGGCCTCCCGAGCTGTTGGGCTTGGGAGATGCGCAGCCCAAAATAAGTAATTAACCTAGGCCCAAAGATTTAAGCTAGGGTGTTAATTTAGTTTGATAAGCTCGAAACCCTAATTGACAACCTATAAATAGTCCACAAAAAGTGGCTCATGGAGAATTTTAATACACACATTTTATATATCGTCTCGTTTTGCATGTTTTGTGTGTGTTTTGTGTGATGATTTATACATATTTCTGAAGTGTTTTATTTGCATTTGCATGTTTTAGTGTTATATTGTGTTATTTTATTGATTTTTTAAGTTTTGGTGGAAAAACAAGTTTTGGAGCAAAAAACGTTAAAAAGTCATTTCGCGCAATTGCGGCAGTCATCGTATTTTGATGTAACGCTTGCTCTAAGCCCAATTGACATGATTCATACACCATTGGAAAGCTAAGACAAAATTCTACAATGTCTATTTGCTACTAAATGCAAATGAAGACGTTTAGATGGGTTAAAATCATGTACAAATTAAAATAATATGTCGAAATCTTGGAAATGACACATCTTAGTAGTTTGGCCATAACTCTCTCTAGAAAATTGATATTGAGGTCATTCAAGTGGCTATGGAAAGCTAAGCAATATGGATACAATTCATAAGAAGACACCAAGAGCAAATTCCGATATTTCGGGGAGTGCGCGCGCATGGGCATGGACGCGCAACCACGCCACCAGCCGCTCATTGCATGCTCGCGCATCCAGAAGCGTGGCGCGTCGCGGTATACCGGCACGCATTCGATTTGCTGAACACGAAATTTTCTATTGTTTTGCGTTTTTTGGCTCTTCCACCAGATAGACTCTCAGCTTATAAATAGGACTTGGGGAGCCCTTATTTTCAACACACCTTATTCTTAGCACTTCTAAACTTTAGTTTTTGGTAATTTTTTCTTCCATTTAACATTGGGATTGATTGGGTTCTTCCCCCAAGTTATTTTGCTTTTTAATCAAAGAGTAAGATTTCTCGTGATCTCTTTATCTCGATTTCAATTGTTGGATGATTATTATTGTGCATGATTATGTTTATGATTATTTTTTCCCCGCAATTGAGATTATGATCCCATCTCCAATCATGAACTAATTTCCTTGTTCTAGGATTAGGATGATTTGATTCAAACAAACAAGCATGAGTATGATTAATTGATCCGCTTTCCGAATAAATTGGTTTACTTGTTGATTGATTGTTCGCCAACTTGATTGTTTTGAGGGAATAATTGAGATCGATCAAGATATTATTCCTGGACTAAATTTATTCAGGGGTTAGATATGAATCGTAGATGTATTATCTAATCCTCGGGCTTAATGAAAATAGCAAATTATGTCAGATAGCCCTAACTGTGAATACGTGAGTTATCATATCTAGACCTAGTCTTTACATGTTTGTTATAGTTGTTAATTGCATGATCAATTAATTGATATTCTACTTGCAAGTTTGATGAGATAAATCCAACATCCCCGACTTTCATCCATATCTTTTTCTCCAAATTTATCCGTGTTCAGTTTGATTATTGTCTTTTACTTGTTTTCCTTTAGTTAATTAAAAATCACAAACCTTGTTAGAGTGTTTAGGATTTAATTTTGGTTATTTGTGAAACATAATAATTATTTGCCTGTAAGTCTTCCTTGAGAGACGACTTGTGGTCAACTTGCTACCCTACGATTGATCTCGTTCTCTTAAGTAGAATTGCTAGATTTATTTTAGGTGTTTAGCGGTTTAACATGTTCTATTTTATATATTCTCTCTCTAGAGCGATCCTCGACTTGAGCGTCTGAGTGGGGCACGCCTGTGAAACCCTTTGGCCCCCTCTAACGGTGGTTTTGCATGCCTCAGTCAATCGTGCATCTGAGCTTGGTTTTATTGATGGTGGGTATTTTTGACCGACCAATTGGCGTAGTATGGATGGGGAACTTGAGTTTTAAGACGTGAGTTTAGGGTAGTTATGGAGGACATAAGAGAATCTGGGGGATGATTTGGATGAAGTTCGATCAAAACGCCCAAGTGGTGGGCGGATACGCGCGGCGCCTCGTGCACACACCGGGCATCGAGTTGATTGCCTCCTCCCGGGTGGCCGGAGTCACCGCCCTATGATGGGCGAGGTGGTTTGGGGCCTGGTTTCTTCGGCGATGTTTTCCTTCATTAAGGCCGCTGCTGAAGAGGGCCGTGAGTAAATGGATGAGAGAATTTTTGTCCGCCCTACGGTGGCGCAGATCGATCGGGTGAATGAGAGGAGGCCTCCTCCTACTGGGGAGTAGGGTCGAAGAGCGGTGTTGGAAGAAGAGGAGAGGCCTCCGTGGCCTTTACTCAAATGGCCACGGAGACGGATTGGAACTAGAGCGAGAAGATGGATGATATGCACAGAGGTGAGAGAACTCAAGAAGAAGGTGTATGGAAGTTGCTTCTGGTTGATCGAGGAGGGGTACTCCTTTCTCGCAGGAGGTTATGGGCCGATGAACTCCTCCTCGTATCAACCCTTGAGCTTTGATTATGATGGCACTACCCTTGAGATCACCTGTTTTCGCTTGAGAATGATGCGATGCTTCACAAGTTTTCCGATGGGGTGATGTGTGTCCTGTGTTCCTAACCACCCCGACTAAGTCCGCAAGACAAAGAAATGTTCAAATTGCCGCTAAATTCTATTAAGAGTTTTGATGAGTTCAACTCAATGTTCTTGCATCAATTCACTAGCTGCAGAAGGTGTCAAAAGACTCGTTGGCGTTGTTCAAAGATCAAACGTAAGGACAATAAGGGGCTGGATGAGCTATATTCAGTTCACGGCGAAGCTTGAGGTTCCCTCGGCACTCGGGGACATATTAGCCAACGCCCTAGCTCGGGTGGTCCGAAGGATGGGGATTTTGAGTCCCTAGTGATAGAACCACACGCATTCAATGAACTCTTGGCTAGAGCTAAGAAGTACATTAACCTCGGAAGAGGCCGTGAGGAGGATGAAGCGTGAGAAGGAGATAATAAGAAGAAGTGGAAAGATGATCGAGATGAGAAGGTCCTCAAAAGAAGAAGCCCAACATCCCTAAGCTCTCGAGTTTATGTGTTCAAGGTCACGATACGAGTAGTTCACACCCCTGGCTCCATAGGGGGATGTTTTCAGGAGATTGAAAGCGTCATCATGACTCGAGGTGACCAAAAATTTATGTAATGAAATAACTATCGATGAAGCAAATTTCCTTCTAAAAATTACGTGAAATTCTCTTTCAAAACCTCCTAAGGGCACACAATGTTAAGGGAGCAAGACAAGCTCGAGCTTGGAAGCTTCCTCGAATGAAAAATTTGATCATGTTTGGAGCTCCGGCTCGAGCCAAAACTCCAAACACCCTGTGCGATGGCTCAGAGGGCAAGTCAAGCTCGAGCTTGGAAACTTGTCCTCAAATGAAAGATTTGATGAAGTGTTTGGAGCTCGGCTCGAGCCAAAAACTCCAAACACCTTGGGCGCGATGGCCCGCAGGGCAAGTCAAGCTCGAGCTCTAAACTTGTCCTCAAATGAAAAATTGATCAAGTGTTTGGAGCCTCCGCCGAGCCAAAACTCCAAACACCTCGGGTGCGATGGCCCGTAGGGCAAGTCAAGCTCGAACTTGGAGACTTGTCCGAATGAAAATTTGATCGCTGTTTGAGCTACTGCTCGAAGCCAAAACTCCAAACACCCTGGGCGCTATGGCGCTAGAGGGCAAGTCAAGCTCGAGCTTGGAAACGCCCTCAAATGAAAAATTTGATCAAGTGTTTGGAGCTTGCCGAGCCAAAACCTGAAACACCTTGGGCGCGATGGCCTGCAGGGCAAGTCAAGCTCAAGCTTGGAAACTTGTTCTCAAATGAAAAAATTTGATCGTTGTTTGGAGCTGGCCGAGCCAAAACTCCAAAACACCTCGGGCGCGATGGCCCAGAGGCAAGTCAAGTTCGAGCTTGAGACTTGTCCTCGAATGAAAAACTTGACATAGTGTTTGAGCTCGGGCTTGAGCCAAAACCCTAAATACTCCTGCGATGGCCCGGCAGGGCAAGTCAAGATCGAGCTGGAAGCTTGCCTCGAATGAAACAATTTGATTAAGTGTTTGAACTCGAGGCGAGGAGCCAACGCCAAACACCTCAGGGGAAAGCTTGAGGCTTGCCTCAATGAAAATTTTTCACTAAGTATTTGGAGCTCCTAAAGCCAACGCTCCAAGCACCTCAGAAATCTGGGAGGCTTTCTCGAATGAAATTTTTGTGCAAGTGTTTGAGCTCGTGAGCAAATGCTCCAAACACCCGGGAAAGCTTGGAGGTTTACCCGAATGAAAATTTTGACCAAGTGTTTGGAGACTGGCCAGAGCTAAAATCTCAAACACCCTGACAAAGCTTCGAGGCTTCCTCGAATAAATTTTTTAGAAAGTGTTTGGAGCTCCCGCGAGCCAACACTCCAAACACCACAGAAAGTTTGAAAGCTTGTCCTCAAAATGAAAAAGTATGATTAAGTGTTTGTAGTTATTTCTGAGCCAAAACTCCCAAACACATCGGGCGCGATGGCCTGTGAGGGCAAGCAAGTTCGAGCTCGAAGCTTATTCAAAAAAAGTTGAGAGCTTGGCCATGGCTCGTACCGAAGTTCTAAGACAAGCTAAAAATCCCAAGTGCATTGGGAGTGAAATGAAATACACACAAAGTATTGAAAGTAAAATTTTAGAGAAGATAATGGGTGAAAGCTTAACATCGATTCAAAGGAGGTCGTGGACCGAGGTAATGCGGTTGACCGAGGTGGAAGCCACTTAATGCCTACACGCGGACCGAGGTGAAGGTTCATCATTGTTTTTGGGGTGCTCTAGCGAACTATGTGCAGGACCAAGCGGAGGCATTTCCCATTAATTGAAGACCTTATGGCAATGGTACTTTGACCGAGGAGACTGCGAGGACCTATGAAGGGGCTGGTTCAATTTTAAGGCATCGTTGACCAGGACATCGTTGGTTAGTTCTTGGAACACGTTAACCGAGGAGATGAACCAAGTGTGTAATGTTGGTCGGGGCTCGCGAGAGGTCAACCTATAGGAGATAACCAAGGTGAGTTTGGGATCGAATATCCAAGTCTTTAATTAACTGATAATTAATTATGTTTTGAGTTGAAAGAATTCCTCTCCAAACATAATTGGGACTGGATTGAGGGGCTTATTTTGGACCGAATTGCCTAAACGGACTAACGGTTAAACTGGGCTTGAAGAAAAGCCCAAGTCGGGCAAAACCCAACCCCGGAAAGCCTATCGACCTTTGGGCTAGTGCTTATCCTTCGAAGTTTTAAGCCAACGATCAACAGATAAATGGGTTCGAAAGCATCGAATCGGGGCCCGACAAACCCATCTAAGCGTGTGTTGGGCTTTCAAATAACGGATAAACTTAAGGACCTCCCGAGCCGCATTGGGCACGGAGATGCGCTACAAAATAAGTAATTAACCTAGGCCCAAAGATTTAAGCTACGGTTTTAACACTTGATAAAGACGTAAAACCCTAATCGACAACCTAAAATACCCACAAAAGGTGTCGCACCGGGAAGTTAATTTCAATACACACATTTTATATAATCGTCATTTTTATATATTCTTCTCTATTTATCCGATTTGAGGCGTCGGAGTGGCCACAAGACAGGAAACCCTTCGCCCCTCTAACGGTGGTTTTGCGGTGTCCGGGTCAATCGCAAGACGTGAAGCTGGTTTTATTGGACGGTGGGCAATCCTTGACCGATTAATTTTCATTTATTTTCATCTTATTGTATCATGAAGTTGGGTCAAATTGATAGATCAATATTAATTTATCTCCCCAATAAAAAAGAAAAACAAATCCTAATTAAACGATAATCATCGCAGTTACAACTACGTCGTTTTGTATCTAAATTCATTTGCTTTCCATCCTCCCCAAAGGTTTAGGGTTTTAGCTGATTAAAAACATTCATCCATTCGTTCTGTTCTGTGTCTCTCACATTCACACAGATATACATACAAAAGTTTGCCTTCATTTATCTGTTTCCCAATTTTAGTAGTCCACTTGTTTTTTCGACATCTTCCATAAGAATAGCTGCCTTCAATTGTCTCCACCACGACTGCCCAACAACCGCCCGCACCACCGCCTCGAGCAACCGCCCGCACCACCACCAACCGCTGCTTCGATAATCGAGATTCGATTATAATGACCGCGACGGATAATGTGTAATAGGTCACTTTCTTTTGCTCAGCATTAATTTAAAGAACTAATTTAAATATTTGGTTTTTGCCACTCGATTGTCAATGGCAAGAGGCCCGGCAAAACGCCTGTTTCTCTCTATTCCTGCAAGAATAGCAACTGTATATGGTTAGAAATTTTCTTTGCAGTCGTTTGTTCCATCATTCCCACCCTTCAGAATCCCCATTTTACCCTTTAAATGCCCCGCAAGTCCCACAGCGCACACAGTTGCCACCATCCCAATTTACCAATTTACGAAATTTGGCATTTTCCCAGATTTTCATAGACATTGGTTTTGCTCCGTGTCTGAAAATGAAAATCCTTATTAGATTCAACAGAAAGTATTCAACTTGAAGACGAATCCGATAAAGTTGATGAAGAGGAAAGCATTGCGTGAGCCTGAAACTCAAAACATAGGGCAAGCAATACGTAACCGGAACGAAGTACAAC